>JANZXP010000006.1:36245148-36271608 GCA_027576715.1 Erythroxylum flavicans
TTTTAAATTTAATTATATTTATTAATAATTATTAAAATTTAATTACATATAATTTAATTATAAAAATTAAATAAAATTAAATTATTCATAATTTTTATTGATAATTAATTTTAATTTATTAAATATACAATGTTGAATTAAATTATTCATAGTAAATCAGATTATAAAAAAACAGAAAATAAGAAATAAAAACTACTTTTTATGGTTTTTATAGTTTTTGAAAATTGAAAGAAACTAAAATCAAAACCAAAAATTAAAAATTCAAATAAACTAAATTTTTTAAACTAAATTTGAAAATAAAAATAAAAATAGAAGTACTAACCTCTTTAACACCTCTTTAATTGTTGAAAATTGAATGTGAACGAATCCAAAATATCAATTGATTAAGACATATTATTTGCATGTATAATAAAAACGGGAGGTGGTTAATTCACGTGGGGCATAGTAATAGTACTGTCGACATTTTGGAAGTTGAGATGAGGCCACTTAACGTTTCACTCACCTCTCACAATCTAGCACAACCTCCTCTTTTGTCTTATTAATTGTTTTTTAAGATATTTTTGTCGATCATAATTACAATTTTTTCTTTTTAAAATAAATCTAAATTTTTATTACAATATCAACTACATAGAAAAGAGTAATTTTTTTGTTTTAAAACGAAGAAACCAACAGCTATTATTCTTTAGATGTGTATTGGGTAAATTTTTGAATTGACACAATAGCGTGTAAATAACGCTAATCGAGTACTCCACACTAGACAAGTCCTATACGACAGACTCGATCGAGAGAGTGTAAATAAGAGATTCAAATACAGGACTTTTTAACCTCATATCTCTTCACTCTATTAATTCGACCACCCCTTAGAGGCATAGAAAAGAAGTTGTTATTCACTATTTCTTTTATATTTTTATTCTTACTAAATTTATAATTGTTTCTCCTCTTCGTATAACTCATTTAGAAAGAGTCTCTTTATTAGATAGAGATGAGATAGAGTTCGTTGCTAGTATTTTATAGGTTTTGGATAAAATAAAAAAAGTCCTTATTTTGACTTATTTTTGGCCCTTGTAGAGAATAAAAAGCAAAAATATGAGCCTTATTTTATTACATTTTATTTTTTATGAGGGTAAAAATGAGTCTTATTTTACTATTTATGAGGATAGGCTTAGTCTGGTCTTGAGATAAGGTTACTTACTACTGAAGTTCTCCAAAATTTACGTATTGACGAGATTTCTGCTGGTGTTATTGATGTTACTAAATTTATAATTGTATTAAGTTAAATGTGTAATGTTAAAAGCATTGAAATTATATATTTTTTAATGTAAAAGTGTAAATTACCCTTTAACATTTTTTAAAAGGCTCTTTAGAGGGTGGTCGAGTTGGTAGAGCGGAAGGCATAGGCCAAAAGATCCTGTGTTCGAATCCCCCTACTTATACTTTTTCGATTGAACATGTCGAACAAGGCTTGCCTAGTGCGAAGTACTTGATTAGTGTGATTTGCAGGTTATTACGTTAATCCAGAAATTTATCCGGTACGTATCTAAAAGATAGCGACTGCAAATTTTTCTGTTAAAAAAAATTCTTAAAAGGTTTAATTTAGTTCTTCTTATTATTTATAGTATCACATTATATTTTAACATTTTCAAAATATTACCGATAATACTCTAAATTTTAATCGGGTTAAGTTTTTGAGATCTTTTTAGCATATAAGTTAAAATTTAGCCAATATTGTGTCACAATTAGACAATTTAAATATATTTAATACTAATTTAATTTTGAAAATAATTAATTCAAACAGCTAATAAAAGGGTAATTTTATTTTAATATTTCACAAACATGTAAATAAGTTTTTAACGTTATTTTTGTTATTATTTTTAGGATACAATTAATAATATTTTATAGAATTTATAGAATGCAAAATAGTTTAAGAATTAAACTCAAAACCGCCTTTCTCGGCTTCAATCAGTCCGACAGTCCGTGATTAACTCACATATCAAATCATCCTGAAAAGAATATAAAGATAGACAGACACTGAGAGAGGAGAATGATTAATGAGACCTTTAAGTTTAACCCCTTTTATTACTTTTCTTTGTTCTAGAATATTAAAACTTGAAAGAATAATATTTTCAAAAAAAAAAGAAAGAATAATAGCTTGTTTTACACCCAAAAAAAACATAATCACCCTTTTATCTTATTCTAACCTCATAAACAGATATAAAATAATGTCGTTTTAAACGTTGAATAAGGTTAAAGTAGAATAAGAATGTTAAAATCGACCCGACTTAACCTATATTTTGACCCGAATTGACGAAATTATAAATGTGTCATGGGTCGATCCATTGATATCTCTAGAATAGAGTATTAGGTATAGAAAATCTAGTGCCCCTTTTTCGAGCATCAACCGATTAATTAGACTACTATGATTTGGATTAAAAGTATTTGGATCTTACATGTAATTAGTGTGGTTTGGAGTGATTTTAGTTAAAAAATTCTTATATATTACTTAACAATATAATTAAGACTAGGGATAAAGCCTTACTTCTAATTTTTTAAGTTTAAATTTTAAATATATTTAAAATTTTAAAACTCTTTGTTAAATTAATTTAAATTTTTCAACTTATTTTCAATTTAATTTGATACTTTTTGAGTTTAAATTTAATGAAAGTACTTTTAGTCAATTATTATATGGATCAAATTAAATATGTTGAGTGTACAAATTAAGGGAAAGTGTAAATAAAGTGAAAGAATGAAAAACGTGAAACACCATATAAAATGTCAAAAACTAAAAAAAGCTTGGCCGAAAGTAATGTGAATAAGAGTTGTCGTTACGCAGTTAGTTCACACTTATGTTAAGTTTGGTTGATGTCTCTTTGAGATAGATAATAAAACACAAAATTTTATGTTTAGTAATGTTTAGTTGTTGACATTATCAATTTTTGTTCTATTTTCAGTTCACAAAAATACAAATTTTTTGTTCCTTTTAAAACTGTGACATAATTTTCTTGTGCTTGTCACAGAAATAAAATACGTGAACTGTTGGACAAAAATACCCTCATATTATTACTATAAATAACAAAAAAAGATATTCTTAATAAAATATAAGTCTTGAATATATCTTTAACCTATTATGTAATTAATTCCATGAATGCTTAAATATTTTATTAAATTATTATGTACTAAAATTTCTAACTTGTAGGATTTTTTATTCAATAACTCATTTTATTAAATTTTTTGGTTTCTCATTTCATTAAATATTTATGTTTTTCATTTTATTTCATCGCAATTAAAAAAAATACAAATACAATAAAAAATATTGATACAATTATAAAAAATATTTACATAATTTATTTTATTGTTAACTTATAAGAATTTTTTGCTATTCAATAGCTCATTTCATTAAATTTTTAGGTTCTTCATTTTTTAATTCCTTATTTATAGATACAATTAAAATAAATACTAATACAAATCATTCTTTTTAAAATAATCAATGAATTACATATTTCCAATCATATTATACTACAGGAGTACTTTGGTCATTGACACTGTTTTCTATATTCTGTCAACTGCAATCAAATACATTTATGTTTTCCAGACATACAATTTTATCTGTTTTATCCATTACAACCAAATACTTCACTGTTTCTAATTTTTGTTCTATTCTGTCTCTAAATTTTGTTTCGTTTCGTCTCAATACATAGATCACAATAACCATACGTAGCGTTCGCTTCGTGTACATGTTTTCTTGTTCCTTCTGCTGCATTTTTATATTCATACACAGTTAGCGATCACATTTAGGACCGGCCGGTCTAGCCTGGTCGAAGCCTAGGTTGATCAAACCTTAGCTGAGCCTCGGTCTGATTTTTTTGAGAAAAAGTATCTCCAGTTAAGTTAGAATTTGGGCTGCTCAGGCCGACTCGGTCTAAAGCCTGATAGCTATAAAAAAACAAGATTGATGGGTTCTAATTTTGACTATTAAATTTGACCCGGACTATTTTTAAGCCGAAAAGTTAATACTTCCAAAATCTTGTGTATAAGAAAAGAATCATATGAAAGTAAAATGATTACGAATTTTCTATATTTACTAAAGGATTCTTCCTACATCTATGATTTTACAAAATCTGTTATCTGGAATCAACTTCTGTGTACAGCACAAAACCAGTTGGCCTCCTCGACCTGATCATCGTAGATACAAGCTTGGCTTTCACAAGGGTTCATCCTACGAAATCATTCTTAGTTCAATTACTCTACTACAGTCCCATATCTGCCAACATTGTTCTCACCCTCTCCACATCTGAAGCTCGACCTGCATTGCCATAAATCTCCATTAAAAGTTGAAAGTTGTGTTCATTGTCTGGTTCCAACTCAAAGAGATTTCCAGCAGCTATTTCTCCAATCTCCACATTCCCATGGAGATAACAAGCATATAGCAGAGCCCCCCACATAGTTGGACTGGCCTCAAGCTCCATTTTCTCGACTATAATGGCGTAAGCTTCATTGATCAGCCCTGCCCTCCCGTAAAGATTCACCATACAAGCATAATGCTCTGTAATGGGTTCTATTCCATACTTCTCTATCATTAATGAATATAACCTTTCGCCCTCTTTTACTAAACCCAAATGAGCACAAGCCGAGAGTGTTGACACAAATGTAATATTGTCCGGCAAAATACCATCTTTCTCCATACATTCAAAATAACTCAAAGCTTTGGGGTCCTTACGGTGTGCAGAAATTACAGAATTCCATGAAACAATATCTCTTTCAGGCATATGATCAAACACCCAACAGGCTAGATCCAATTTCCCATTGTTAGCACACAAAAGGATCAAAGAATTAGCAATTGATACATCCCATTCCATCCCTTTTCTCATTATCCAACCATGGACCTGAGCTCCAATCCTTGAATATGATACATTTGCTAAAACGGTGGAAATAGCTACGGAGTCTAACTCAAACCCTTCCTGAAGCATGGCACGAAATGTGTGCAATGCCTCTACTATGAGCCCGTGACGAACATAACCAGTGAGCATAGTGTTCCAAGAAATGCTGTCCTTGCAAGCAATCTTATCGAATATCCTTCGAGCCTTAACAATGTCGCCACATTTAGCATACAAATCAACAAGCGCATTTTGCACAAACCCGTCATTGCCAAAACCCAATCGGACCAAATCCCTGTGCACTGCCTCTCCAATCCCGATTAAACCGATTCCACCGCAAGCCTTTAACACTCGGGGAAATGTGAACTGGTCCGGTATGACACCATCTTCTTGCATTTGAAAATAAAGGGCCATTGCATCTTCATATTGACCCAATTCAGCATAACCTGCAATAAGCGAATTCCAAGCGAAAGCCGACTTTTCTCTGTTAGACATTTGATCAAACACATTATGTGCCTCATCAACGTACCCGCTAGACGCATACAACCTCAACAACTTCGACGAAATGCCGACGTTCTTGCGTAGGAGACTAGTGGGTATGAGCCCATGAATCCTAATACCCTGTTGAATAGCGTTTAACTTGTAACATGTCTCCAAAAGGGAAGCGAAGATATGGGGATCGATAAATATGCCCTTTTCCATAGAAGATTCGAGGTCATTGACGACGCTTTCAAGGGCTTCGAGTTTGGTTTGAGGATAGGGATTGTTGTTGACGAGAAGAGGGGTTGGTGATGATTTGGGAAAAGAGCGGATAAAGCGATTCAATTTTGGGGGGAATTGTCTCTGGTATTGCTTCTTCGCTTTCTTGCTTCTGCTTCCCAAGTACAGAGTCATGGAAGGTGACCTAAGATTCTGTGGATGTAGAATGCTTGTCATTTTCCAGGGAACTGAATTGGAGAATGTTTGAGAAAATGGACCATATTTGAATTCTCTTATTTATTCATATTGGGTTGTGATCAGAAATTGATCCAGAACCGATAAGCAATTGCAGTATAATTCGCAATCCATAATTTAAAACCCAAAAGTTGAAATTGGAGATCTAAACACTCAGCTTTCATAATTTCACATACCACAAAAGATGCAGCTTTTGAAGATCAAAGCTACAAATTCAATTGCGTATGATAACATGCAGAAACTACACAACTTCAACAAATGGATGGGTTGCTTCAGGATATGAAGAGAAACATTCAGAACCACATCAACTGGTAACGTTAAGATATTTGCTTCCAATAAGTTTCAGGGAAAAATAAAATGTAGCTACTTTCTCTTCATCATTAGTTAGTTGGAGTTTGTGGGCATTGCTTTATTCAGCTGATGGAAACTGAATAACAAGTTTCATTCAACATCAGCAGCGTGGACAACAACAATGAAGTATCAACCTTAGAGAGGATTATTATCTAATTCCTTCCTGTTATCTGCCAAGATTCATCTAAAGAAAACTGAATTGAAGACAACTATTGCCTGTCAAAGAGGCCGAGTGACTCCCACTAAATCTTCAGAGACACTTCTGACCCTTCAGCAAGCCGATTAGCTTTCATTTAATTGCCTGCAGTTGAATCGATTTAACTCAGTTATTGGGTTTTAGTAACACCAAGACTATCCACAAAGTAAGCGGCTTCACGTTTGCTATCCACTTCCCCATTTTAAATACATATCAGAACCACAAGCACAAAAAACAGAGGCATAGAACAAGAAGAGAAATAACTGGAAAGTGAAGATGTCCATGACATACCTCACATGATGCAAAAATTGGGTAAACTTTTTCAAAGATCTCATCTACTGTTCCTACAGCATTGATCTGCATGCATTGGCTTCTATACTATAAGTAAGTTAGATCATTACTTTATAAAGGAGAAACCTGAAATAGGAACTGAATAACCATGAATATAACAGATAACAAGTACACATCAACGCAGAGACAAGTAATCAAAAATTAGTCTCCACGTCTCGGGAAGCATCTATTAAAGAACAAACAAAGATGTACAAGGATCATGGTACTAAGGTTGCATACTCTTGACTGTTACAGACTTACCGTGTGAAGTTTTCCTTTCTTGGAGTAATACTCAATAACAGGAAGAGTTAATGCTTGAAATATTTTTAGCCGTTTCTTGACTATATCTATTCTATCATCAACTCGTCCCTGCAACATAGATAACATAATTTGAGTGACTTTTTGATACACTTGGATTATGTAGATAAACCATAATCACCTGATTACGGTTAAGCACACGTTTTATCATCTCTTCTTCAGGACAATCAAAGAACAGAACCAAATTTGGTTCTGTTCCAATCTGCATGAGCAAGAAAAACACTAATATCAACTGCAAGCAGGTACTTATCATGTTGCTAGTTAATAACATACTAAAAAGCTCTCTGTTTGCAATTATCCTAGTCTGCTCCAATTTTCAACATTCCCACCTATTAGAAACTTCTTCCATTTAGTCATTCACTCATCTAGATGTCATACCATTGGTCAGATAAATTTCCACAGCGATACTTATGTATCTTGAACAACCAAATTATATTCAAGATAGATAGGAGACTGAATTGATCATTTGGATTCTGTACCAGTACAACTATTAAATTAAAAAGAGATGAACTATACATAGAAGATATAATTGAGGAAGGAAAACTCACTATGCGTTCATATGCTACACGATTCTCCTCGGTTCTCGGAAAACCATCAATCAGAAATTTATGATTATTCCTTGATTCCATTTCACGTTGAAGCAGTTTGACTGTCACTTCTGAAGGTACAATTTTTCCTTTTCTCATTTTATCATGAATCATGGCACTGAAAATTCAGCTCTATCCTCAGTGGACATGCACATAACATGAATTTATGCTCATAGAAAGATTTCCATAGAAGAGAATGCAACATTACCCGTACTCACTAGTGGAAAGCATTTCCTTCCTTAACAATTCACCAGCACTTAAGTGAGTGAATCCAAATGTCTCAGCAATTTTTACGCCTTGTGTACCTTTTCCACTACCAGGGCCACCTAAGGGGAAATTCATAGTTTAGCCACCAACAATGCACATTTGATACTTACAGAACTAAAACTTTGGAACTTCAACTAGTCAAACAAAGAAAGCAAATAAGAAAACCATGAACCACGATCATTTTCATTTACATCTTTATCCATCAAAGAACAGGAAATAGAAAAATAGAAGAGAAGAACACAACAATGTGTAATTCGAAATGACCCTCCATTACCTAAAACAAAAGTTATGAATGGGGTTTTCTCTTGGGAATCAGCTCCATCTGCTAACTGCATCCGTACAAAGATAAGGAAACAAAAAAAGAAGGAAAATCATCAGGACCCCCTCACATGCACTTCCTATCATTTTGGCGGTGATCACTTCCAGCTATCAAATAACAAGCCTAGAGGTGAAAATGACAACTACAAAGGTTTTATGTTTCTCAATTTATGTTAAATGAGCTACTGATGCAAAGTCTTAAACTAACGTGAATCTCCATTGTCGAAGCTTAAGAAACACCAAGTAAAAGAAGCTAATAACGGTGTACCGGAGCTGGTGCCTCAGTACTAAACGATACCCAGATCTTCAATCCATAACCTGCCTGCACATCAACATGGTAGATGAATAGAACTGCAAGAAATAAGCACAAATCACAACATTGCTTGTTCTACGGAGGAGAGTAGAGGCGTACCGAGCAGAGTGAAGATGGTTTGGAGGAAGAGATCAACGGAGAAAGAGAAGCTACGCGCCTCCACATTTTGGGTTGACTAAAGCTCGATCTCGATCTCTGTTACTTTTTCCGGTGGAGTGGTTTGACCCTCCGGGTCCTGGGATGGAAGTTAAGTGTTGATTTGGGTTTCAGCCTTTCGTGGAGACATTACGTCGAACACGTAACGCTCTGTTTGTTGAACTGCGCGGCAGTTGAACTCCAGTACGATTATTTTATGAGGTACGTACACACGTTCCTGATGGGCTCGTGCTACACGGAATCGTGGCCCGTGTTTGAGATTCGGATGATAGTTGGGTTACGGATGACAACTAGGCCCCGTCCCAGCGAACTTGCAAAATGATATTGTTTTATATTTTAAATTTAAGAAAATAAATTTGGGTCAAATTCAGTTGGGTTTGGGTCGGGTCAAGCTGTCTCAAACTCATATTATAATAAACAATATTTTTAAATGATATTATTTTTCCTTTTATTGCATAAGATTAATTGAAAGATATATATAAAAGAACTTTTCTTTTCAAGCATATTCTTCGTATAAGTTGTAGGGATCGGCAAAAACGGCCAGGCCCGTGGTCATCTTATTTTTTCCAAAACAACGTCGTTTTAGAAATTTTTTACTTAAAAAAATATAACGAGCTGGCTCATTCCGATTTACCAGGCCACGGGCCATCACGACCTAGCCCGATCCATTATCATTCTCAATAAGTTGTGATTGTTTACATAAAATTGAAGTCGAAAATTTATACTGATTATCTCTTAGAAGACTTTTACTTTACTCCTTCGAATGATTAAAACATTCAATTAGTTTGGTCAGTTTAATTGTAAAAGTTTTGAATTGTTTTTTAGTTCGATTTTTAATTTTTCGGTTAAACTTACTTTAATAACTCTTATTGTTTAAAAATATTAATATATTAATTAATCAGTCAATTTTAGTAAATAAATAAGATTTTATAAACAAAAATAAATCAATTAATTTTATTTAACATCTCTTTTTTTAATTAAACTTTAAATTCTTCTATAGGTAATAACATTTTCTTTTAATCATATTTTAAATTCTTTAATTTTATTTAATCTTTAGATGACTTTATGACAATTTAATACCGGCGAACTTTTTAAACTTTAAACCTCTTGTCTTATCGGTTAAACTTTCGGTCTGATTTTTGAAATGTTAATTATAATAAATAAATATTGATGAAGTAGGTTGGTAGAGACAACAAATAAACAAATGCTGTCATTGTACAAATTCTACAAAGATAAAACAAAAACAAAGAGATTATGCACTCATTTGTTGATATCAAATCCAAATAAAATCTCTCAATCAGAATTTTTATATAGATTTGGAACCCAAGTATTAGATCTTCCAAATTCCAGTCACCAAACTCAAAACACTTAAGTTGATGACGAATCTTGTGATGGAATAGTGAAGCAAGAAATGGGATTGTGGGGACTTGCTAAAGAAAATGGAAAATGAAATTTGCAGACACCATAGGTGTTGTCGATGAGTGATCGAGCTCATAAGCTTTTTCACCATCACAATCATGGAGCTCGCAGAGTAAGTGGAGCCAAAACTGAGCCTGAAGGAGGAAGAGGAAGATATCAATTTTTAGGTGTGGGGCTCTTGTCAAGAGCTTGTCCTTCAAACTCATCCCCAACCACACACAACATACGCGTGAATCATAATCTCTCACACAACAACATCAATGTCCTTCTTCTTCGTTTGTTCTTGTCTAGAGAGAATAAAAAAAAGAAGGGCAGACCTCATTTTCTTGTCATGTTTATGGTGCAAATTGCATGATTTATCATTCACTCCAAATGGTCAATGCTACTTAAATTCCAAGTTAGAGTTAATCCATCCAAAGGTCAAGCGTAGAGCTTCATTAGCTTAAGGTTAAGTAGATTAATTGTCACAATAAAAAAGATTAATTTACTTATCCTATAATTTAAAAAATATTTAAAAGGTAGTAATGTTTTTTAATGTAAGATGACTGTGATATGTTGCTTCAAGTTTTAATGATATCATTTAGTCTTTTAGGTTGATGATGATCTTTCTAGAAATCCAAATGCGGGTTATCCTCTTAGTCTCTTTAATTACATTTTGAACATTCTCTCCATGCGAAAGTGATAAAAAATAATATTAAGATGATAAATAGAAGTGGTTTGATTAGTTTCAACTCTTTACTTAAGGCTTTCTTTTGTAAGAGGTTTTGAGTTCCAGTCACTACAAAGAAAGGGAGAGGGAGAATTTTCTCTATTAATGATCCCCTAGCTCCTTAGGCATGCTCCTTAGTCGGATCAATTGCGGACGTCTCGCTTACAGCGGCAGTATGAAAGTTGGAACTACTAGGAAATCTGGAGCTGATAGGAATCTGATGCTGAGCAGGTCAGTGATCAATCAACAATTGACCAATCAGTATGTGACGATTCTTTATACGCAGAAACGTACAGGCTACGTAAGAACCTGAGGAATCTTGGGGTTCCAGATTTACCTCCTCTAAGACTCTTAAGGTGGAGTCTCATATCCAAATAATAATAATAATATTAAGATGTAACATTGAAATTTTAAAAAAGGAAAATAAAGTGTTATTAGTTATTAGTTATTACGGTCAATTTAGGATAAGGGGATGCACGGCAAAGAAACATGAAGTTATCAAATTCTTCTTCAAACCATTCACATTGGTCAATTTTAAGAAAATTGACAAGAAGGTTAAGTGAATAAAATGTGAACAATCTTAATAACATGTGAAGACTTACCAATAAATTGAGAATTTGAGATTAGAATATCATGAATTTTTAAAGTTTTAAATATTATCTTTTTAAAAATTTAGCTCTTATATAATGATTTAATTGAATTCATTGCTCCATTATGAATTATTAATTTATTAAATAATTTACTTAAAATATGTTAATTTAAACTCTTATAGTCAAATTAATCAATCACTAAAAGTTTCAACAACAGTAATATTCAGTAAGATTCTCGATGTAATGTAGAATTTGAGGAGGTTCAATAGTACGCAGCCTTATCCGTATATAATAGATAAATTACTTCCGATAGACTCACATGTAATGTCAATTTCAAGAAATTTAAGTGAGTTAAAAGTGGATACTAAAATTTTTTTAGGCTTTTAAATATTAAAAAAATAATTTAAATACTTAAATAATAATTTAAGCAAACCCATAATTTCTTTTAATTGTTAAATTATTAAATAATTTATTTATATTTAAGAAAAAATGTGCACTTGATGGGTAGACTTGGAAGGTGTCAAGCACATGCACAGGACAAGCGTGGCAAGTGTGTAGCAATATGTTCAACTATTTATTGATTTGGCATGAAGCAAAGAAGAAGGTCACTTGTATATAAAGGTGGGTGAGTGGGGCTTTGAGTCTATTGCCAATGTATTATTATTATTACTTGCTAGCAACTAAGCGAGACATTTGGATTTGGTAGTGTTGATCATGGGAAGACAGCCTTGTTGTGACAAGCTTGGTGTGAAGAAAGGTCCCTGGACCGCCGAGGAGGACAGGAAGTTGGTCAATTTCATTCTCACACATGGCCAATGCTGTTGGCGTGCTGTGCCCAAGCTCGCGGGTCTCCGCCGCTGTGGGAAGAGCTGCCGTCTCCGTTGGACTAATTACCTCCGCCCTGACCTGAAACGTGGCCTTCTTAATCCGGCGGAGGAGCAACTTGTCATTGATCTTCATGCCTGTCTTGGCAATAGGTATATATATATATATAATCATGATTTTCACTGGTTTCTTGTTTCTTTGTTTCTGACTTTCAGAGAGATTCTTGCTTTTGAATCCTATGAAGAGTGATGATTTTGTTCAGGAATATAAACCCAACCTGAAAGTGAGAAAACTGAGAAGGATCAAAGATCTGATAGGCTTTCACCATCATCAAAAAGATTTAACTTTTCTTCCACTTTCTTCAGGTGGTCCAAGATTGCAGCAAAATTACCAGGAAGAACAGACAATGAGATAAAGAATCACTGGAACACTCACATCAAGAAGAAGCTTATTAAGATGGGGATCGACCCTGTCACACACGAACCTCTTCAGAAGCAAGTTAGTAACCCACTAGAAGAGAGTGCACAAGCCTCGTCAAATGATGACTGTTCTAGCACGCCGCCACCTGAAAATTGCTCGGTTGAAGAGAGTAGAATATCCAATCCTGACAGTAACGACAACCCAATAACGAGTTCAATCTGGCCGGAGACTCTTCTTAACGACTCGGCATGGAATTTTCCGGCGAGCAGAGAAGAGTACTGTGGGTTTGGTATATCATCATCGTCATCAGGAGGTAATTCTCAATGGTTTTTAGATGAGTACCTTGGACTTGGTAGTTTTGGTGACATGGATCCAAGTTTATTGGACATGAGTGGCAAGCACTAACCTGTAGTGTAGTTATCATAAAGTAAGGAAAAAAAAAAAAGGATCCAATCCCTGAAATTCCGTTTTCTGGCCTTGTATTTCAATAGTTTGTCTTCATCTTCATCTCCATCTCAAAACCCTAGTTTAGGGTCTTGGAATAAACCAAGAGAAGTGGGATTTTCAGGGCAAAATGTTCGGTTTTAGTTATTTTTCTCTGTTTTTCTTTGTGATGTACAGATGAAGATAAGAAACTATTGACATGTGTAATTATAATGATCCAAAGTTTTTAATCAGCTTGTACCTAATATTGAATAGTCTTCAAATTCTATAATACGAATTACTAGTCAGAATGTAGTTACGAGCTATTAAGGTAATTACGGATAAGCAAACGTAATTATGATAAAGTACAATATTAATTCAGAGTGCAATCACAATATTACAAGTCATGATATTTTGCTCCCCAATTTAAAACACTAATTATCCCATGTTCAAGAAAAATGGTAGTGGAAATACATCCTTGAATCCAATTTATGAATCGGTCAGGAAAGCCAAAGGATGCTACTAAGTCTATGTTAATCTGATTGGTTTCTAGAAAATGAACAAAACTATTGAAAAAAATAAATAAAGACATGAAAGTGAGAAAATTTAGTTACACATTAGTCTTGCCTTGCTTTATATAGACAAGGCTGAAGTCCAATTTCAGCAATCGTAATAATTAACTCACTCACGTGACAAAACACACAATTACTCTCAATACTCCCCCTCGAGCTGAGAAGGAAAAACATTTTTCATTCCTAACTTGGACAACAAATGATGTTGATGCTCGACCTCAATGAGCTTGATCAAGATATCAGCTAACTGGTTATTGGAAGATACATAGCAGGGAGAGAGTTGTTGATTCTGAATTTTGTCTCGGATTAAATGGCAGTCCCCGTCAATATGCTTCGTTCATTCATGAAAAATGGGATTGGAGGCAATTTGAAGAGCTGTAGTATTGTCACGGTAAAGAGAAACAGAAGTTAAGCCAGAGACATGAAGCTCAATGAGTAACTGTAAGAGCCATGAGATTTCACAAGACATTTGAGCCATGGCACAATACTCAACCTCAGATGATGATCGTGCAATAACAAACTGCTTTTTGGTTTTCCAAGAGAGCAAGGAGGACCAAGCATGATGCAATAACCAATGATGGACCTTCTGCTAGTTGGACAGCCAGCCCAATCTGAGCCTGAGTAAGCTGATAACTGCAAAGAAGATTGAGCAGCTAAAGAATAATCCAAGACCAGGTGTACCTTTGAGGTACTGAAGGAGATGCAGTGCTGCATGATAATGAGCAGAAGTAGGACTGTGCATGAATTGACTGAGAACATGGACAGTGTAAGTAATATTTGGTCTGGAAATGGTAAGATAAATGAGTTTGCCAACCAGTCTTCTGTATGAATTGGGATTTGTCAAAGGTGTGCCATTAGCGTTCAACAACTTGGTATGTTGATCCATAGGAAACTTCAAAGGCTTACAACCAGTCATTCCTGTTTCTTATAGCAAATCAAGAATATATTTCCTCTGAACCAGTTGAATATCAGACTGAGATCTCAGTATTTCAGTTCCCAAGAACTTTAGATCACCAAGGTCCTTTATGGAGAATATGGAATGAAGAAATGTTTTGAGGTGATGTATATGAGAGTTATTGGATCCTGTGATGATTATAATCATGTTTGGATTGAGGAAAGCCTGCTGCAACAAGTGATTCATTGAGTTTAGCAAACCACTATCTTGGGTCTTGCTTAAGTCCATACAAGGACATAGTAAGTTTACAGACTGATTTGAACTTAGTAAGTTTACAGACTAATTTGACCTTCTGAGATGTAGTAGAATGCTCCTCCTTACTGCAAAATTGATCATAACCTTCTGGAATAGCCATATAAACTTCCTCTAGCAAATCTCTATGAAGAAATGCATTAGTAACATCAATTCGGTAGAGAGGCCAGTGCTTGACAATAGCTACAACCAATAAAGTCCTAACAGTAGGCATCTTTGCAACTGGTGCAAATATTTCTACATAATTAACTCCAAACTCCTGACTGTAGCCTTTTGGAACTAATCTAGCCTTAAACCATGGACCCATCAACTTTATATTTGACTTTGAAGACCCATTTAGAGCCAATGGTGTGTTTCCCAAAAGGTAGAGGAACAATTTCCCAAGTGTTGTTGAGTTCTAAGGCGGAGAGCTCAGCTTGAATTACTTTCTGCCATTGTTCATGTTGAATAGCTTCTTTGAAAGAGCTTGGTTCTACAATACTTGTGATGGCAAGAGCATAAGTCTGATCTTAAGAAGACAGAGAGTGATAATCAACATAGTTAGAAATAGTATATAAGATTGAAGAAGAGGAGTAATCTGACATCCAAAGGGGATGCTGTTTGATTTTGGTGGATCTTCTAGGAACTGGAGCTGGTATTGGTATATGTGGAGGTGATTCAGCGTTTGGTGGTGGCTCAGTAGCTGGTGATGATTCAACAGTGTGTTGAGTATCTGGTTTTGGGTCAGTATCTGTATCAAAATCATAGCAGGAAGGAGCATAATGAAACAATGGAAGATTTGATATTGAGAACTTTTGTGACATGTGTTTAAAAGGAAAGTAATGCTCCATTAACTTGACATGTCTATTAATAATAATCTTATGGGAAACTAGATGATAAGTTTTGTATCCTTTTTGACCTTGTGGATAACCTACAAATACAAAAGGAGTAACTCGTGCATCAAACTTTGTTCTTGTTGTAGGAACTGTATCAACATAACAAAACCACCCAAAGACTTTTAGATGATCATAAAATGGTTGTTTAATGAACGAAATCTCATATGGAGTCTTGAATGATAGAACTGACAGAGGAGTTCTATTAATGAGATATGTTGCTGTGAGAATACAGTCACCCCAAAAGGATATAGGTAGGACAACATGAAATCTGAGAGCCCTGACAACTTCTAAGACATGTCTCTGCTTCCTCTCCATAAGTCCATTCTGTTGTGGAGTATATGGATAGCTCATTTGATGAATGATCCCTTCTTTCTAATAAAATGCAGCAACAACACAACTTATGAATTCCTTACCATTGTCTGATCTCATAATTTTTACTTTACTGTTGAATTGAGTTTGAGCTAGCTGAACAAAGTTTTGAAGAACAGAAAGTGTCTGCGACTTGTGTCTTAGAAGGTAAGTCCAATAGTTATGCTATGATTATCCACTATGGTGAGAAAATATTTACAACCATACTAGGTGGCAGGAGTATACGAGCCCCAGATATCACAATGAACCAAATAAAAAACATGTGCACTTTTATTGCTACTATTAGAAAATGACAGTTTTGATTGTTTAGCTACAGGACATATATTGTAGATACTTTTATTTACATTTGTCATCAAAGAATTCAAATGATCTATATGTTTGAGAACTTCATAAGGTGTGTGTCCCAATCTGAGATGCCACACTTTGAAGTTGTCAAACTCAGGCGCTTTATTAGGAAGAAATGCAGGCAATAGCAATGCAATAGATTGTAAGTCTAGCTTATATAGTCCACTGACAGCACTACCAGTCCCAATCGCCTTTGTAGTCAGTGAGTCCTTAATAGAATAACAGTTAGTTCTGAATTTAACTATACAATTATGGTCTTTAGTCAACTTACTGATTGACAATAAATTGAACTTGAAACTAGGAATACAGAGCACATTCTTTAAGATTAGTCCAGTAGGAAGATGAACATTGCCAGTAGCAAGAATCCTAGCTACTTCACCATCAACTAATGTGATTTCTACATTGTTTTACAGAGATATGGGATTGTGCAAAGTTGAGTAATCATGAGTTACATGATGAGTAGCACTTTATCCAAAATCCAAGTCTAAGCATTCAATGCAGCAACAAAGCAAAAAGGATTCCTGCAAAATTGACTGCAGGTAAAGATGAGTCAGTTGACTCGGAGTTTAGAGAGATGTACTAATTTAGAAGAGAGAACAGTTGATCTTTCAGACTCTGGAAATCAATTTGTTCATGATTAGAGGTACTTGATATGTCCAACTCAGCTACTATTGCATTGGCTCTTGTGTTGAACTTAATATCCTTCTTTTTGTATTTCTTCCTTGGCACATACCTCACCCCAGTTTTCTGAGGTCTGTCTTTACTCTTCATATGCCATGAGGGATAGCTAAAGGTTTCCGCCTTCACAATGATCACACACAATACTGCTTTTCTTATAATTGAACTTAGACTGATTAAGCAGTGCAGCAGAATCACTGCCGATGTGCTCCTCTAAATGAAAACTGAAATCTCTTTGTGACTCTTCTTAAATAAGTAAAGCATATGCCTTAGAAAGACTAGGCAGAGGATTCATCATGAGAATGTTGCCTCTTACTCCTTTAAAATCATCATTAAGTCCCATTAAAAAATTCATCAATTTATCCCGATGTTTTGTATCATTTCTCACCACAACTACACAATCCCCATGAGCATTTATTTTGAGTCTTCAGACTACTAAGTGTTTGCAAAGTCCCTTCAACTTATTATAGTATTCAAAAATTGACATATTCGGTTGTCTACAGTTCATCAATTCACAAGTTATAGCATAGGCCATTAGTCTGAGTGTACCTTTCTTGAAGATCATTCCACATTTCAACTGCTAAATCATATTCAATAATTATCCTGTGAACATCCTTTGTGACTGATACAAGAATCCATCTGCAGACCAGATCATTACATCGATCCCACTGACTGGCATTCTTCTCATCGTGAGGCAATAAACCTCTAACAAAGACCAGTTTATTCTTGGCAAACAAGGCCTTAGTCATAGCCTTATGCCAATCCCTAAAGTTTGATCCATCAAATGGAGTAGCAACCAAAGGAATACCAGAACTATCAGAAGGATTTAAGTAGAAAGGGTTATCAAAGGTGTTTATTCTCTCTGCCATTAGTGCAAAAGTGAATTTCTCAAGAATAATTCAGAGTTGGAAAGTAGAAGTAGAATCAGAAAAGAAGATTACAGGATCTTGAAGAAAGATGAAGAGGAATGATATCATGTCCTGTTTTCAGAGAAGCTCTGATACCATGGTAATCTAATTGGTTTCCAGTAAAATGAACAAAACTATTGAAAAAGAGAAATAAAGACACGAAAGTGAGAAGAGTAGAAGGAGTTAAATAATTAGTTACACTTAAATCTTGCTTTGCTTTATATAGACAAGGCCGAAGTCCAGCTCAGCAATCGTAGTAACTAACACACTCACGTGACAAAACACACAATTACTCTTAATAGTCTAACATAAACTTCCAATCCACTGAGTCAAAGGCACGCTTAAAATCAATTTTCAAGGTGCAGCTCTTTTTTGGTTTCTTATTATTATACCTCTTAAGTAATTCTTAAACCAGGAGTATATTGTTTCTAATATTCTTACCTTTTATAAAAGGTCCCTAGCTCCTACTGATTATGCATTTCGAGAAGAGGCTTGAGCCTGTTTGCTATCAATTTTAGCTCTTTTTTGGTTTCCTATAATACCTCTCAAGTAATTCTTGAATTAGGAGTAGATTGTCTCTAATATTCTTGCCTTTTACAAAAGTTTCCTAGCTCCTACTGATTATGCATTTCGAGAAGATTGAGCCTATTTTTTATTAATTTTGCAATAATTTTATAAACTACATTATAACAAGATATGAGCCTGTAGTCATTCAAATGCTCAGGATTGTATTTCTTATGAATGAGATTCATAAGGATCTTATTTAGCTCTTTGAGCATGCAACATGAAGAAAAGAAATTTAAGACTACTAGGAAATTATGTTACCTGTTAAGTGTCAAGTTTGTTGGAAGAAGAAGGCAATAAAATTGTCTAGATTAGGGGTCTTTTCTAGTTTTAGAGAGAAAAGTGTTTGTTTGACATCTTGTTCACTAAAAGGTTTCAATAAAGATTCCTTTTTCTCATTAGAAATGGAGTTGTGGACAAATTCATAAAGTGCCCATAAGGGTAGAAAGTCCTAATAACTTTTTAAAGTGGTTAAACATTATAGATTTGATCTCATATTGCTTGTCAATAATGGAGCCTTTATCAGTCCTTAAGGAATGAATTTTGTTGACATTCTTCCTGTAGAGAATAGAATTATGGAAGTATTGGTGTTTTTCACCATTTATCAACCAATTATTCTTACTCTTTGTTTAAGTAATGAGTGGCAATTATCAAGAGCCATTATGTATTTATCTATAGTTTGCTTCTCCTTGACTTTAAGAGATGTGTCATTGGGGTCCTGATAAGCTTACTATTGGCGAGTCATAAGAGCTTCCCTAGCTTTCGAGATAGCCATAGTGGTGTTCTCTGTTTTAAAGGATTTCAATTTCTTCAATTCTAATATAATATTCAGAAGTTTCTTCACAAATATGAAATAATCATTACCTCTAACATAGAGGTTTAATCCTTTTTCCATAGCTTACTCGAATCCTCATTTTGACAAGGTATTTGTTAAAACGAAATAGATGCCTCATTAAGCCATAGTTGACTCCTTAAAAACTCTATAGGAGTATGATCAGAGAAAAGGGGCTGGTTGAGAAAAGCATTATTGGTTCTAAAATGTGCAAGCCACTCTGGATTAACTAAGGCACGATCTAGTTTCTTCCTAATTGAGTTATTACTTCCCTACCTATTACTCCACGTATAATATGCTCCTTTATAACTTAGGTTTAAAAGAGAAGAAGAGTTTAGGCAATCCAACAAACTGTTACTACTCTTCTTGTAATTTAGGTTTTCCCCTTCAGATTCGTAAGAGAGATGGTAGAGTTACAATCTCCAACAATGGACCAAGGTTTATTGATTGAACCCTTCATCACCTTCAAATATTTCCAAAGAGATCTCCTTTGGAACTTAAAGTTGGAAGCATAGATAAAGGTGACTTCTAAATATTCAAAGTCCATCACGATTACCAGATGAACATATTGGTTTGAGATTATTTGTTGAATGATGTTGACTTTTTAAGGGTCAAATCCCACAACAATCTTGCCCAAGTAATCATAATGATGATTTGTTAATAGCTCTCAGTTTTTAACAAAAACTCCTCTACATAGTTGTAAATTTTCTTTCTTAACCTTTGTTTATAAAATTCCTACTAAGACAAACTTTTTAGTGACTTGATAATTTTGACTATTTGTCTTTTTTTGGGACAATTCATGCTCGTCACTTTCCAGGACAATTTTATAAGATTAAGAGAGGACCTAGAAGCCCTTTCTTCTTAGATTTCTATCATGTTTTCCCTTTAATGTTACCATTTGTTATGGTTAAAAAGCATACCCTGGATCTAACAGACTATTTTCACTATTATTTTTTGAACTGAGCTCCTTTGGAGAGCTTAGAGGTGAGGTCATTTTCTCCTTACTATTCTTCAACCTTCCAGAGCTTTCATCTATTTCATAGAGTACCTTTCTAATACCCATTTCTTCATGTTTCAGATTATTCATATTCTCAGCATTAACATTTTCAAGGGCAGGTGTACTTTGAGATTAAAAAGCTCATATGAAATCTTCTCAAGAACCTCCTTCTAGTTTCCCTCCATCTCTTTTTTTCTGAGTCTAAGGATTGGGGGTTTCACTCGTAACTAACCTCAATGAAGTCTTCCACTAATTCACCATTATCATATAACCTTATAATAGGTAGAGAACTAGTTAGTTTAGAATTCATTTTAATATCCAGACATATCCTCGCAAAGCCAAACCTTCTCATAGTTGCCGTCATTTTATCAAAGCAAAGAAGTCTCCTAATAGAACTAGCTAAATAATTTAGACCAGTGGTTGTCTAGTACTCAAGCAAAACCCCGTGAAATCTTATCCAAATGGGTAAAAGCTTGAGTTTCATATTCTTTAAGTTTATCCCAGGCCTTCACTTCAATAACATTATTGGGGATCCTTGGATATGCCAATGTCATATTTCTAAGATCTTTTGCATACTAGTTGCATCTGCAAATATGAATAGAAATAGCTCTTCCTCATTTACTAGGACACTCTCCAATCCTAATTTTAAACAGAAGTGCGTTGTGCATCAGTAAACTATCGAAAAATCCAACCTCTTTTAGGGAAAAAAAACCCACCAGTGTGCTTTCCTATTTTGTTGCTCCCTGTTGTAAGATTTCTAATGGAGGAAACTACCTAAGTAAGAGTTAACAGGTGTTGGGAGGTACCTCGGTTAATCAAAAGCTGTAGAATCTCCCACCACTTAGCTCCAATTGTGTTTGGGGCTAGGATTGGACCAACCATCTCTATATCTGGAATTTTAAGCTGGTAGTTAGACCTTGGAAGCTGGAAGAGAAGAAAAAGGAGGTGGCTCTATTTCATCTCCTCTCGCTTGCTTTTTTTGCATGTTCGCTCTTGCCTTTAACATCCACATGTCTCCTTCTCTACACTAGCTTTCTCTATTGCTCTCACTATCACTTAATCACTTATTACTTTATCTCAGTCACTTATTATCATCATTTATTACTCTCACTCAACAAATGTGAATTGGAAGGGAAAGTATATCCCTAAATTATGTATAGATAAGAGAAGTTTGGTCATAAGAGATATCAAAGAGCTATGTTAGGGAGATCCTCTCTCATCATAATTTTCTTTGTATATGAATGTATTGTTAAGGTTGTTCTCATAAAGAATAGAATAGGAAAGTAGCTTCAAGTATCACTACCATTGTGATAAATTGAAGTTGTTCAACTTAACATTTGCGGATGATTTGCTACTATTCAATGGAGCTAACTCTAGTTTTATTTCTTTGCTCATAAAATCCCTGCATGATTTTGGTATATTTTTAGGACTTAATGTGAATCTATAGAAGAGTGCCTTATATATTTTAACAGACGCATCATGTGTTGCTTCTCAACTCTCTACAATCTCACGATTACCTCTTTATAATATTCCATTTAAGTACTAGGCATCTTGCTCTCTCGGACAAAAGGATTTCTTAGTCCGAATGTTAGCCTCTTTTTTATGCAGTCAAGAAAAAGATCAACCACTAGAACAATTGTTTCCTCTCCTATACCAGTAGGTTACAACTAATTTTATCAGTCTTAAATAACCTTCGTATCGATTGGAGCTCACTCTTATTTCTTCTTTAAAAGCTTGCCTAAGATGTAAAAAATGTAAAAGAACTTTTTATGAACAGAAATGGCTGAAAAACATTAAGATGCAAATGTTAGATGGCCTGATGCTTGCGCTTCAATTAGTGATGGAGGTTTGGGTTTGTTAGGAATGACAATAGGTCGGGCTGGACCAAGACTGAGCTGCCTTCGACCCGGCCTGGCTCGTTGCTCAGCAGGCCGAGATAGCTCGAGGGGCCATAAGCTGGGTCGTTTTTGTCATTCCTAGGGATTGTCCTCTATAAGGGATACTAACAAAATGTTGTTGGCTTAAAGAAGTTGAAAACTATTCACTAATGATCAATTAATATGGGTTAAATGTGTTCATACTTATATAATAAAAGAACATAACTTTTAGATCATCAAGGAAAGCAAACCCTTTTCTTGGTCCTTTAATCATTTTTTGAAGCTAAGAAAGGATATAAATTTTGCCATTAAAATCAAGGTATGGAATGGATCGAAAACATGATTTTGGTATAACTTTTGCGTTTCACAATGTTACGCATCTAGATCACCTAAAGCTAATTATACCTCCCAGGGAAAAAGTAAATAGAGTGATATTGGAAGGAGATTAGAATTGTTGAGTCAGGGCTCTTTCCCCTATTACGAATCACACTCCATCTTATCCACTTCACTTCAATGAGGACGACAAACCTGAATGAGTTTGCCATAACTCTAGAATGTTTGCCAACAAGTCTTGCCTTGATTTATTTAAAAGTAGAAAGTCAATGGTATCATGGTAGAAATTGCTATAGTTTCCTAAGAGATCCCATAAGACATCTTTCATACTTTGGTTAACAATCCAGAATATACTAACAACCAAAGACAGGAGTAGAAGGAATTGTCCTAAAATGCTTTGTCCACACTATAATTAGGTTCTAGAAAGCATTGATCATATTCTTAATTCCTGTAATTATGCACTGAAATTTTGGTGTAAATCTCTCATGCTTTGTAAACTTAACTTCTTACCATCCATTTAGAACTCATTTATAGAATGGGCAACACAAATGAAGTTCACCCATTATAGAGACCTCATTGTCTTCAAATTACTGGTAGGTTGTGGAACCAATGCTTTATGAAAGGAAAGAAATACTAGGTTATTTCAAAGATCAAATCGAAGTATTGACAGCGTTATAAACAACACCTTACTCTAAATTCGAGACATATTGTTATTCATGAGATCTTCCCAAGTATGAGTAAAGAGTTGACTTGATTATGAGAAGTTCTTAATTAATTCCTGCAATATGAATACCAGACCAATTCCCAACTTTATTAATGTTTCACCGATGGATATAGTCTAGTAGAGTAAATTCTATAATTATTACTTACTCTTGGTTAGATAATCTTTTGTTTAGCTCCGAGAGGTGTATTTTTTTACTCATACACAATTATCCTTTTTAGGTGTTGCCACTTGACTAACATGGCATGTATATCTTCAGATATATTTTGCTTAATATAATTTCTTCTTAACTTGTCAAGAAAAGAAAAATAGTGGTAGAAAACAAGTTATGTAATTAAAATTCCGTTAATTATCATTATCATTCAAATAAGTGGATGGATCAATGATTAATAACATAAATAACAACACAAGCTAATCTTCATTTTCTACGATAATTACCTCCAAATATGACTTGATCTAAATTCATTAACTTTGACTTGAGTTAGAGTCATATTAATTATATTTTTTATTATTCTGATACAAGTGTGAACTTTAAAAATTTTAAATTCTAAAACATGGGCTAAATAAAGAATGGTATTAGTATGGTAATAAGTGAATTATAGTTTAAATACAGGAATAAAGACTTAAATTCTAAAATATTTTTATAAGGAAGATTTTAACTATTTCACTCCTATAAATTTTTTTCATATTTTCTAAAAGGTTATATACTTTTTTTTGTGTTTCTTATCATTTTAAAGATTTCAAGTTTGAAAGGGTACAGACTATTATTCATCTTAGTAATTTAAAATAAGACATAGTTTAATAATTAGAAGACATTAAGGTTGCAAATATTATAAATCAAATTTATTATTTAATTTTGAATTACTAATTAATACATGCATATAAATGGTATTCACTAATCACTTTATATAAAGTATTTTAGAGGAAGAGTCTTGGAGCAACGGATAAAAGTTGCTCCTATATGACCATAAGGTGACAGGTTCAAATAACGAAAACAGTCTTTTTGTAAAAGTTACAAAAAAAAGCTGTGTATATTGATGACCCTCTTAAAGCAAAAAGCCTTGTATATTTAGGTATGTTAACTTATGACATTTTTCTATATATAGTATTCTAATATAGAAAGTGGCATATTCCTATTATTCCCCATTCACAAAACAATCTCAGGCGAGTTAGTCCCACCTGTAAAGTAATCATCACTTTTGTGTCTTTCACTTTGTTTTATTTGTAATTAATTTATGATAAAGTGGTCTTCAGATTAAACCGTGCACAGCTTGAACAATCAATTTCTGTACTCGGGAAGTGTAATTCCCTTTCTATTTATATACTCAAAAGTAATAAACTAAATTGTTAAAATTATAAAAAAGGATAGACCAAACATTATCTCTTAATAAAGAGAAGGAATAAAATATTAAAAAGTGCCTAATTTTTTGAAAATTTTTTAATTTAATGTTAAACTTTTTAAAATTTTTAATTTAATGATTACTCTTACGGACTCTGTATAATCACATCAAAGTATCATTTTTTGCTAATGTGACTAATAGATAATTTCTTAGGGGTAGTCAAGTTGGTAAAGTGAGAAGTATGGACCTAAAAAGTATTATGTTCGATCGAGTCTATTGTACAAGACTTACCTAGTACGAAATACTTGGTTGACCTGATCTGCACATTATTGTGTTAATTCGGAGATTTATCCTGCACGCATTCAAAGGATATCGACTGTGGGTTCTTTCGTTTAAAAAAACAAGAATAATAGATAACTAACCATATAGTATTTAATGGACACGTCACATTAACAAGAATAACTTTTGACCTAATTTGTACATATTTTTTGAAAATTAATTACTAAATTAAAAAAAATTCAATGGTTAGAAAATTTTTAATTTATTATTTATAAAAATGAATTAAATATATCATAATAAAAATTTTAAAAAAAAGTATTTATAGTAAAGATGTCTTTTATCTAAAAATAAAAAGACAGGTCGTACTGATTAAAATTTGATTTCACATTTATTAAATATATTTAAATAATTTATCCAAAAATCGTTGGACTATATGACAAAATAATTAGTTCCACTTTCTTTAAATTCATTATAAAGTATAAGGGAATAAGTTACATAGTCAAACAATAGTTGGTGGCATTAACTTGCACATGTAATATGTTTATATCCAAAGAGTATCTACGCAATAGATCACTATGGCAGAATATTCTCATATCTTCTTTGTTTTAATGGAAAAGCATCACCAACAGCTTCAAAGTAATAGTTTTTTAAAAAAACTAGACCGAAAGTTAAAATGATAAGATAAGAGGTTTAAGTTTTAAAAAATTCAACCGACTTTAAATATTTATAAAATTGGTTAAAAATTAAATAAAATTAAAAATTTTAAAATATAATTAAAAGAGATTGTCCTTATTCATCGAAAATTTTAAAATTTAATTTAAAAATTAAGATAATTAATTAATTTTAATGTACAAGAACGTATTAATTTATCAAAATTGACTAACTGAATAATAAACTAATCAGTTTCTAATAAAAAATTATTAAATTAATTCGAACCAAAAAATTTGGTCAATTCAAGATTTTTACAATTAAGTCAGCTATGAATTTTTTAATCATTAGTAATTTTATATCTATTTATAATTATTGTAATTATTCGGAGTCATAATATAGTTTATGGTTATATTGTTGCAAAGGCTCTTTGGTTATGTTAAAAAAGATGAGCAAGATCTTAATTAGCCTCAGTTATATAATGTCTCAACTTCAAATTAATTCAACAATTTTTTAATATAATTTTATGATTATTAGAAAAAAAAGAGGGAAATTTAATTTTTTATTTTGTGAATATTATTAATGGTGGGTGTCAAACCAACAAAAATAATTTCCTTTCCCACAAAATACTATAATTAATATAATATAATGGTGAGCAGGGTCGAACCTCAGAGATCAGTGCAGATTTGTTTACTTGTCAGAAACAGGAAAATTAAATAAAGATGATTTGAGATTGATTTAATGAACACGAAAAGTAATCACGAAAGCAGTAAAAATAAAAGACTAAAAACAATGGGATAAAAGCCTAGTCAAGATACATTTCAGTTTAATCTCGCAATTCGATCACAGACACTAAAGATGTTCTTCG
>JANZXP010000006.1:36271708-36284342 GCA_027576715.1 Erythroxylum flavicans
CTTCACCTGAAATATGCAAACACACAAAACCCACATAAAAGCATACAAAATGTGACAAATAACTATGCAAATGTATGTAAAGTATGGACTGAAATATGCATGAATATGCAAGTCATCAATTAATCAACTTTATAACCAATTATTTTAAATTTATTATTCTCATAAAGTAGAAATAAAGTTATTGAATTAGT
Organism: Erythroxylum flavicans; assembly: GCA_027576715.1. Lineage (NCBI taxonomy): Eukaryota > Viridiplantae > Streptophyta > Magnoliopsida > Malpighiales > Erythroxylaceae > Erythroxylum > Erythroxylum flavicans. The sequence goes on from JANZXP010000006.1 coordinate 36,271,900, forward strand.
CTGTATTAAATTTTTTAATGCAAGTTACGCCCGAAACTTTTCGACTAAAGGCACGTTTAACTGGGTATCATGTATTTTCACCTCGCTCTCATCAACCCAATTCTAGGAGACAGAGGAATGGGCGGAATCTGGCCTATCATGAGATGAATCGCTTGTGGTCGGCTTAAAATCTAGAGTTTTTGTGTCAAATGGTTGTTTTCTCTATCGAAGTTGTGCTAAAGAGCTATTTTTCCTATCAAATTTGTGCTAAAGGGGTTGTTTTCCCATCAAATATATTTGGTGACCGTATCAATTGACTGTTTTTTCCATCGAAGATATTCTAGCTGACAGAATAGCCTTACTATCACTGAAATTCAGTTCTCTATTGTTTTGACTTCCATCCCTCTCCCTCCAAAATCATCACGACAAATTCTCTGTTTCAGTTATTCTATTTTAAGCTTGTTTTATTAAATTTTATCAATACATTTATGTAAGATCTATGTAAATTTGTGGATGAGATTTAATAAAATAGAATAACTGGAACAAAAAATTTGATGTGCCAAAAACATCATCATCCAAATAACTTAAACAAATACGTTATAAATATCTTTATTTATCTTTTAATAATGGAGTTGCAATAGACACCAAAAAAAAAAAAAGGATGGTTTTGGTCACAATCATGGTTTCCTCCATTAATAGAACCTCAGAGCTTATAGTGGGAGTTAACATCTTGCACACTTTACACTTTACACTTTACATCTGAGATCTTCAACCCCAATCGTGTAATGTAGACATTGCAACTACACAAAGTGACCGCTGTCGAGTTCCCACCAAGAAGTGATTTAACAAGCTAACTACTGTACTGTATATTGTTTTCTCTTCATAAAAACAAAACTTGAAGCCATATCAGACAATTTCAGGTAAAACAACGTTTGACTTTCTTCTTCGTTTTGAAGAATTATTATGCATCATCGAAATTTTATTAACTAAAACTTCATCCTTTTTTCAATAAGAAATTCAAAATATTTTCTTTAAAATTTTTTATCTTAAATTATATTTTTAAAATAAAAGTAATATTTTAAAAGTCAAATCAAAAATTAAATTAATAAAATAAAATGTTTAAAGTACAAAAACTCAATCAGTATTAGACTGCCATAAAACTAATATACAGTAAAATATTGAACAAAAGTAAAGAACTTAAAACATAATTAAAGAATGAGTATATTCTTATTTATCGAAAAAGTTGGTAAAGTGGGAGGTATGAGACCAAAAAGTCCTGTTTTCGAATCTTCTTATTTACGCTCTCTCAATCAAATTTGTCGTAAAAGGCTTACCTAATATAAAATATTCGGTTAACGTGATTTGTAAGTTTTTGTGTCAATTTAAAAATTTGTATCTAAAAAAATAACAACTACGCATTTGTCGGTTTCAAAAACAACAAAAGATTTTTATTGTTAAATTGTTCTAATGATTTAACTTTTGTACTTATGGGATAAAAATGGACTTCCAATCCAAAATAGACGCTTGGGAAGAGCTTTGGCCTTTGAGTTCACTTTATATAGCTAAATTATAGGCACCACTAAAAGGTGTGAACTATAAACAAATGTGATGATAGGGTTCTTTTTAAGTGGTGAACATAAAGCCAAATTGAACAGAATCAAAGAAAAGGGTTTTGATAATGAAAGATTCCTTCATTAAAATCTTGGCATGATCTGCAACAACTGTGCTCTAAAGGTTTTCTTCTTTTCTTTTTTGGCCAAATTATGAAAGGAAGCACTCAAAAGATGGGAAACACGCTTTGTGCCTAGAATTATATGCATGCCCAAGTTAGTTGAAAATGATTCCCAAGCATTACTAAAAATTAGTTCTAAATTAAGTCCGACTTGGGTAAGAGCAGAAAGAGTACCTGCTTAGACTCTACTCTCGTGAATAATAAAATATACAATAAAAAGATTTCCTATTTTGTCTTTTTCATTTTTGTAAAGATCAAGGCCCGACTCTTAACCTCCATTGATTTTCATAAAAAGCTACAAAAAAAGGTTATGCTTAATTTTTTGGTTTAATTTATTTTAATAATTCTTGTTATTAAAAACCAATTAATGTATTATTTAATCAGCCAATTTTTATAAATTAATAAATTTTTATAAATTAAAATAAATCAATCAATTTTTATTTAACAATCTTTTTTAATTAAATTTCAAATTCTTCCTCTTTCAATCATATTTCAAATTATTTATTTTTTTAATCTTTAGTTAATTTTATAACGGTCTAATATTAGTTGAACCTTTTAAATCTTAAACTCCTTCTTTTACCGGTTTAACTTTCAGTTCAATTTTTAAAACATTACTGAAAATTAGAATAAATTTCATTAATTGTATACCTTTTTCTTATAATTATAAGATAGTTTTGATTTTAAACCAATTTGGAGCCTTTATAAACTAATAAAGGTACTTGAAAATACAAAGAAAGGTAAAAGGACGATTTCCCACTTGGATATATACATATAGATATATGTACAAAAATAGCAGTGTCAGAATCTGAATAGTTTCCACAACCTTGAATGCTTTCTACTCCACTTCTATCAAATCTTAACAACTGGTTTGTGTCTGAAGTATCATCATCTTAACAGATTCATCCTTGTAAAGTAGGCATTGAAAAAGATAACTTTCGAGCATGGACTTACCTCAAGAAGATTTACATTCGAACTTCGGAAGGAAATAAAAGATACTTCGTAGGTGAAAGCCAGCATGTCAAGGAACAGAAGTTTTGGAGGCATCTGCTGCTTCCTTGACAGTCTTGATGACCATATCATAATTGATAGAAGCCAGCTGAGACAAGTTCTGTGAATACAAGAAGAAAATTCTCAAATAATATGAAAATACAGACATTTTTTATTGGAAAATAATATGATGGTACAGACTTGCCTTGAATTATTAGACGGAATTATTAAGAGTTTCTAGAAAAGTTGCCCGTACCATACCGGAGCCTGGTATGACAACACGGTATAGTACAAGACAGTTTTATTTTATTTTTCGGTTGGTACGGTACGAAAATTACAACATTAATTTCTAGAGCTATAATAACAGCAGTAATTGAAGAGTATGGTTTAGTATGAAAGAATTAGTATTGACTGGATATGAAAGTCTTCCCAGTTGGGCAATACAAGTCCCTAACCAAAACCAAGGTGCTGTAACTCTCACCTTATATGAGAAATTACTAAACGAATACTTCACAGCAAGAGTTGGACAGCTGAATTCAGCCAAGCTACCACATTCGTCTCCCTGGCATAAAACAGTTGGAAGTCCGAATAAAAAGACAACATCTTGTAGTAAATGGATTATATTTAAAAACGAGTTACAGCTAGTAGATCTGCTAATTATGTAATAACTAGGTATTAGTCTTTGTTAAAGTTTCACATAAAAAGATAAGAGGACGTGGCATACTAGCATTCATGGTTTCTTTAGTAACCAGCACAAACTTCACATCGAAACCATGAACTATAACTTCCAAATTCTTTCCCTAAACTCGACCGCCATTCCAATTGAGAAATGTTCTCTTTAATTCAGATCAGATCATATAGAAATTTATTCTTACTATAACTTATTGACCTGAGTTTGATTAATCAAAACTTGAATGTTATGCCACCAGGAGTATTGATGAATGCTATAATTGAGGCCCTATCAAACATAAAGCCAAATGTGAGGAGGGCGACTGATTTATCAGAACTGAAATTTATACGTACATCATCGTCATACATGTTGCCAAATGAACCGCTACTGCTGCATGTGTCTGTCAAATCATCAAAGTCACTAGCTCCATGAACAATTTCTTCTTCTGGATTCCATAAGTAACGGCTCATGAAGTAACTTGTGTCGAGAGCTTCTACTGATGGTATGAACATAGCCTGCAATAAAAGTTTGTTAGTGTTCCAAATATATATGACGCTAGTAGTCATACAATAAAGATGTCTAAATCAAGACAACCTTTTGCCTTGCCAGTGTATCCCAGTTAATGTCCCTGAAGAAAGGGTGCTGCTTAACCTGAAAAACAAATGACCCAATTAGTTTCAATTATCCGCAGCCTTACTGCAAGTCATAACAATGGTTGTCAAATGTACCTCAGAGGCCCCTGTTGCTCCTAATCTTTGAACCGGGTTCTCAGTCAGTAATCTGAAAATTGAAAGGCCACAGATTTCAAGGGACGTCAAATCAATAGGAGTAAAACGCCATTCATTCTAATGGAAAAAGTGTCAGGTCTAGGAACTATATACAAATCTTACTTGTTGATCAAATCATAAGCTTCATGGCTTATTTCATCGGGCACCTTTGGCCAAGGTATGTCTCTGTTCATTATATTGTCGAATATTTGCTGCGATAAATAGGACGCATGAGGATGAAATTAAGTTTCCTGTAATTAACTAAGGCTAAAATCATGTGCATATTAAAATTCTCCAGAGGTCAATCTGAAGCACGGATGAATGAATAGTACATATAACCATTGAGTTTGAACGGTATAAGTTAACTAAAAGCCGTTTTAGTAATCATATTCAACATTAACAAGGGCAAACTGGCGAATGGTATTGGTGTTTTAATGGGTTAGCCGGTTATAAATGTCAATGGTCCTACCTGTGGAGTTTCTGCATTGAATGGAGGAATTCCAACAAGCAGCTCAAACAGAATAATTCCCACAGACCACCAATCAGCAGTTACACCTTCAAGTAGGAAAGTAGATAAGAATCAAACCATTAAACTAAAGCTTCATCATTATGCTTCATGTTCCCGTTTTAGTTTAATATTTACGAACCATGTCCCATGCCAAGAAGTATCTCAGGTGCCAAATAATCAGGAGTCCCCACAACCGAATGCTTCTGACGTTGTTCTCTCTTGGATGAGGACTGAACTTGTGGTTCATGATCGGCAAGAAGACCAGAACTACTAAATGATGAACCAGATAAGTCATCTGTACTGTTGATGAGGCCAACCTTTGACAGCCCAAAATCTGTCAACTGTGTCAGAATAGATTAGAAACTCTCAAGTTCCCAAAGATATTATCACCATTTACTAATTCGTATTTCTACCCAAGTAGCAGGTTGGCTAAAGGAAACAGTTGATAATTTTATGTAAAATTTTTATAATAGAAAGATTGATCTTTCCAGTGAGTAAATGGTTTAGAAAAGATTTGTCAAATGCCAACCTTGATGTGACCATCTTGACCAATTAACAAGTTGTCTGGCTTCAGGTCTCTATGAATGATATTTAACGAATGCAAATATTCCAGAGCAAGAACCTGAGAAACAATAAAAATTCACCACTAGTAGACCTTCGATGAAAGTTCCGTTGGTAGACTAAGAAGCAAATCCAAGGAAAAGGAAGTACACAATTCTATTTTTTACATAACAGAGATAAGCCCTTACAACTTCTGCAATATATATTTGGGCCATGTCTTCATCTAAGCAGCCCAAGTTTCTCAACAAAGAGTAAAGATCTCCACCATTCAAGTACTCCATGACAAGATAGAGATTTTCCTTGGATGTGAAGGAATAGAAAAATCGGACCTGTTCATAATCAATTACAGAGAAATTAGGATAACAGTTCACTGTATCGTGCATGTCAAAAACTGTTTTAAGGCTTGCGCACCACAAAAGGATTGCGAACTGTTATTAAAATGTCACGCTCTGCCAAAATACTTTCAACAGCATTTTTACGGATCATGTCAGCCTTCTTTAAAACCTGCAAAATCATCCCCATCAAGTCAATTAGATCAACACAAAGTGTAAGAAAGAAGGATAGAGTAAGTTAATACCATGTTATATGCTAAACAAATAGATAAGTACTAACTATTTAAGTGGTAAGAAAATACGAGTAAGGTTACCCAAAAGTAACTTTGAAGAGAATAGCGCAAGTGAATTTTCATAGAAGAATGAAGAAGAAATTCATATCCATCATCGAAGAAAATTAACCTATCTATCTAATCAGAAAAACAAAAAAAAACATTGATTAAAATCTATCAGCCTTTGTTCTGTTATATGGATGCTAACCTTTATAGCAAACACATCACCAGTCTTTCTTTTTCTGGCAAGGAAGACACGTCCAAATGCCCCCCTGCTTATTGGTTTCAGTATCTCAAAATCATCTATAGAAGTTCGGTCCTTAGAACCTGGATTAGGACTTGCACGCAAACTGCGAACAGGCTCATCTTCTACAGAAGTTACTTCATCAGCTAAATGATTTGATGGGCTTACATCATCTATCTGCGAACACAACTGTACATACTTCTCCCTGTAAATTCCAACCAGTCTAGTATTAACAGTAGAAGTGGCAATGATAGCAATAAATCAAGTACGGTCCTGAAATGTTTGTCTTATTGACAATAATATAAGATGGAAGGGCAACATACTGCAGCAATTTCTCAATGCGTCTGCCAAAAGTCTCAATAATGAGCGCATCCACCTTCCTATCCTGAATAGCATATTTCAGGTCTTCTAGACGTTCAATCATAGACTCTAATGTGCTATAGTCATTGCCGTTTATCTTTTCAATGGAACGAGCAAGATCAAGTAGCTTGTGGATCTGTCATGCATTGGTACGAATAACAAGTGAAGCAACAAAAGAACCAAAAAGTTGAAGCAGAATTAGTGAAATAACCAGATCAAGAGAAAGTCCATCAGCAAAAATACTTGATTTTAAATTAAACTAAAATAAGATAAATGCACAACTATAGTACCCATCACATTCAACAAACACTAGAGCATAAGAAGCTTTCTTATAAATGGTTAAAGGGAAAGACATCAGTCATGAAATACAGCTATAGTTATAAAAGAAGAGCTTTAAAGCACGGCTGTCTTTGGAAGCATCACTCCTGCATTTCGTCTCATGAAGTCTAATTTACCGGGATGTATCAAGAAAGTTATGCATAAACAGCTAACAAGAGAGTCTATGGGTGATATCAAGAACTTACAATTCTTCAACAGTCCCAATTATTAATTATCAAGGGGTTCGCTTCCTCAAACTTTGTGCTCACAAAAATAGTTTACTTCATTTAATGTGGTAAAATGTTATCAATTATCTGATATGTGAGAAAAGACCAGGGAAAGATCTCCTAACCAATACCAACTTGATGACAAGATAATTATACGCATATAACATGTCAAGAAAGAATCTATTCGTCCACAATAATGAAGGGCCTAAAGTTTATCATCAGTTTCAGAATGTGTTTTTAGCAACAACCAATAATAAAAGACACGATATACTTAGGAACAATATTGAACACATGTACATACCTGATAACTATTCTCAAACTCTGTCATTGTTCTTCGTCCACTTAATAGCAGTTGAACTTGGCTTGCCCGTGGTGTTAATAACGGTGATCTTGGTGTCAAACTGCCCGCATATGGTGTTTTTGCTTCTCCATCTGGTGTAAGAAAGGAATGAGTTTCACACGAAATATTAGGCATAATGTTTGGATCTTCCCTATCGGCATCAGGTGCAACATCAAGCATCTCCCTAGAGCAACAACCAGAATATCTGTTCCGCTCTGTCAATTTGTCTAGCTCCTCTTGTATACCTGCTCTTTCAGCCTCGGTACTTCTTCTTGGAGAGTCGGAGCTTTTTGGTGTGCTTTTTGGAGTCCAAGATTCCAGTATTCTTTCAAGAGTGTCTGCAACCCTTTCAAGTCGTTCGTTTATAGTTAAGCCCTTCAAGTCACATCTGTCAGCAATTGTGCATATCAGGGAATGCTCCTCTACATGCACAATGGGTATATCAACTTCACAAATACGACATATCATTGAATTATCATATCCAACATTCTGTTGCTCCCCCCAGAAGCCCCAACCAGCTCTTTTTAAGGCCGAAGATGGGGGATGTTGTGGAGTCTCAAGACATTGCGAATGGTTATCTCCACCAATTCTTGTTGTGTCATTCGTATACAGTGACTCTGATTTGTCTTTGCTAGGGGTATCAGCATTATCATTGACGTTCCGATTTTTCTCAGCAGGTGAAGGAAGCTTCTTCCAAGAAGACATCCTAAAGCTACTAGTTGTTGAATCAACACTTTTGGCAGTGTCAATCTCCTGGCCTTGCTGAATTTGATCATGCTTGGCCAATGGACCACTATAGTCCTGCTGCGCAACTTCCAGAATATGTTTCTTATAAACGGCCAGATTATTAAATTGATGAAGACCCATGATGCGATCATCTTCATAGCCACTCTCCTTCTGGAACTGAACAAGCCTGGTACACCTGGTGAGGATAAAGAGAAGACGAGTATGTGCTTGTTTTATGATCCCCATTGGTAGCTCTTGACGCCTATCATCTAATTTTTGAACAATAGGCTCACATGTCACCCAAAATTCACTAGATGACATCTTTGCACACTGCCTGGCTACAACCAGCAAGTCCTCCAAACACTTTCTCCATTCAGGATAAGTATCAGAAGTCTTTTCAAGTATGCCCACTAAATCTCCGGCAAGTATACCCAAGTCTGAATCAACTTCATCTTTTAACTTGTCAAATTTTGCCCTGATTGCCTTCGTTACTCCCTACAATAGTAATAATCAGGTGAGACCAGTTCTGTCGACCACTAAAAACTACAACAGAACAGAGGATAAAGATATACGCACACGAAGCATTAAGAAAGTGGAGTGAATGACAAGAGTATACCTCCATATGACCGAAAGCTCGAGATTTCCGAACGGGAAATGGTCGAACACCTTTGGAATTAAGCTCGTGAGAGAAACTCTTGACATCCGGGACCTTCTTTCTTCCACTCGTAACTCGAACCATAGCTTGGAATCGCGGTGACTGAAGTTCATTGAAAAACGTTGCAAGATTACTCTGTCTATGGAAGGAATGAAAGAAAGAAAAAGAACAAAATAGTACATGCTCACATATAAAACTGAGCTTATAGAGAAAACCACCACGAATCCAATGCGTAAACAGAGAACATACCTCCAGAGTTGGATTGATCGATGATGAATATTTCAAAGATTTCGATTGGCTCCAACACGCCCTTTTCCCTGCTGAACATGTTGAAATATAATTGCGAGTTTATCCCAGGTGAAAGAATATATGACATTAACCATGCACATAAGTATCCAGAGTCAATCTTTCTGTCAACAATTAATTTCAGGATAAAACCTTATTTGAATTTATATATGCTTAGGCCTAATTTTATAAAATCCAACATGATAAATTTTTAATTAACCCACGTATAAAAAATTTTAAATATAAGTAAAAGTTTGTCTGATATTTAGTATATGGCATTAAATATGCATACAAGTTTAATTTATTACTCCTTGTGTTATCAATTGATTTTAAGATGAGACTTCGTTTAGACCTGTAAGTGCTCAGTTTATTCGAAGCCAGTCTTACAAAATTTTACAGAACATGTCCATAACTAACCGTTTCTTCGATTAAAACACCAAAAGCTGGATACTCTTCACCAAAAGCAAACAAAAACAAACGACGATTACCTTGCTCAATTGGTGTAAAGTTGCTATTATTATTATCATAGAAGTTCGAATCAGGCCCATTTTTTTCCTCTTTGCTTCTGCCATCGTTATTCCCAAGCTTCGAAGGCGTGGGAATACCTGCCGACGAGAGCCCCAGAGGCGACGGACACGGAGAAGACCGGGTCCGAATATGGTTCAACCCGAGACTCGACGCCAAGACTACCTCGCCGGCCTTTCCCCTACTTGACTGCTCCTCCGCCTCAACCACCGCCCTCCCATGGCACCGACCGCCCCCCTCGGGGTTGCTATCATCTGTGACGGGCCTCTGCGTCCGACGAGTGGGTACCGGAGGAATCTTCCGGTGCTTATACGACTTCGGAGTTGAAGACGGCGAGTCGGACATGGATAAGCCTTGCCTCTGCGACGGTTACGATCGAGTTTTCAAGCTCTTCACTGCATTGTGAGAGTATAAACAAATCACGACGTCACGAACATCACACAAAGATTGTTCCACAAGAGAAACTAAGAATCAAATTGATGAGAGCGATATATATAGAGACAGGGAGATTGAGAGACAAAGTGAAGATTTTTTCGCGGGAAATGGAACATTAGAGGTTAGCACGAACAAAACAGAGGATTGAAACCGGAGGAGAGAGAGAGTGAGCAATTTAAAAATTCTTATATTTTATTATTTTATTATTCTGATTTTTGGATTTGAACGTGCAAGCCTTGAACCGCCAAAATGTATAGTGTGAAACGAAAATGCTCTCCCTTTTTTTATTTTGATATTAACACGATCAAACTAGTCGAGATTTACTTATAATTTAAGGGATAATAAAAAAGTTATATTGTTTATTTTATAGATATTTATGACTTTTATGTAAGAAATTTTTTATTTATTTTTTAAGTTTTATAAAAATTCACTCACTCTAAAATTTATTTTTTTGCAAAATGAATAATAAATTTTAAATTTTATAATTAAGTAAAATATATGAAACTAACTAGAAAGTCCTGTACCAGATTCTGGTACTAGTTCGTATTGGCTAAGGATAATAAAATCGGCCGACTCACTTTTGGTGCAGGTTAACCGAGTCATGAGTAGGTCACAGGTCAATCATAGTCGACTCATGCCAGGAGTTAGGCAGGGCTGGTCCCGCCCATTAACATTTTTAGTATTAGCTCTTTAATATGATATTAAACGGCATCCATCTAAAATATCGACTAAATACTAGTCAAAATATAAATTTTAAAAAATTTAGGATTAAATCAAAAAGCTTAAAAATTCTTTTATATAAAATAATAATTATGTATACGTAAGAATATAATAAAATTGTTTATATAAGAATTATTAAATAAAATTTTATACAAAGTGATTATAAATTACATAATTAAATATATTAGCTTAATACTCATATTTAATTTTTCTAAAATTTATATGTTTTATATTTACGATATAACACCATCAAATTTCAAAGTAACATGATCTAATTCAAAATTTTCACCCAATTGAACACGTCTAGCATTTTTTTCATGGTAGCAGGATCACTATAACTGACTCCAAAATATCAAGTGCTAGTTAAATTTTGTGAATTGCGTGAAAATAAGATACTCCAAATTCGAGAGTCCAAGAGTTTTATAAAACATTCTTAATGGAAGCATCACCTCTCCCTGAAAGGGAGGTGATCCAGTCGCAGCTTCTGGTACAGCTACCTTGTTACAACTTCACTCCAGTCATTAGCCCTGCCTTCGGCATCCTCTTCCTTGTGGTTAAGGTAATGACTTCAAGCATGGCCAGCTCCTATGGTGTGACAGGCGGTGTATACAAGACTCGGGAACAAATTCACCGTCGTATGGTAGATCAAAAAATAAGAAAATGTATCAAAAACTATGTATAACAAAAACAAAATATGAAAATATCTTTCGGTTTTGAGAGAATTGCATATGTAGAGATTAAAAAATGAATCGATGTGATTCAAATCATAATTCATGAAATAGGCTGGATTGAAATTAGTTTGGATACAGTAAAATAATTCTATTAGATCTAATGTACTTATTCAATCAAATAAGTATCATGTGTCAAAATTTAACAATTAGTCCAATGAGATTATCGTATTCTTAGTATAGGGTTTATATTTTAAACGTAGGTTTTTTTTTTGGAGCAGTCTGGGCTAATGAAGTATGGGGATCACATTAGAATTGAGACCAAAAATCACAACTTCTTCTACCTATCTTGTATACTGTTATTTTCTTTCATTCCGTGTTGGAATAGAAACTTATTAATAGACAAAATCTTATGAAAAATGTTATTCTTTTTATTCCTAAAAATATTTCTAGAAGAAAATAAATATTTCTTAGTTGTAGAATTAGCCTATTTCTTACACATCCCAATCGAAGTATTTTGAAATGAATTAAAGAATGAACATTTTCTTAGCAGAAGGAAAAAAATCCAAGAGTTCTCTTTTTTTCTATTAGCTTAATACGATAATATTTAATTTTCTAAAATTTATATGTTTTATATTTATGAATTATATATAATAACTTTTAAAATATATAAGATAATATTTGAAAATAAATTTATTTTAATTTATAAGAAATATGTAAAAATAATATGAATAAAATCAAAGAAGTATTTGTTATATCAATTTTATATTATTATGATTTCTTAAGATATAATTGAAATAAAGTAAAAATTTTATATTATAATATATTAAAGGGATTATTTTCCAATTTTTTAAAATATAAAAATTATCCAAAAGAATACTCAGTATTGATCGGCATCAATATTGCATCGTACTAAAATCAAATATAGTATCAAGTTTGATACAATATTCATAACACGGAGTTTGACTAATTAAAAAATTTTCTAATCAAAAATTTTTATAATTTTTAATTATTTATAATTTTATTATTTATTTTATTAAAAATAACAATTAAAAACACACATAATATTAAGAAAGTATGTGAAATATTCAACTATTAACGTCATAACAACTATATACATTTCTTAATCTCT
>JANZXP010000006.1:36305414-36320009 GCA_027576715.1 Erythroxylum flavicans
GGAAAGAATCATGTGTACCATGTCAAATCTAGCAACTGAAGCAAATATTTTAAATTAATCAATCTCAATTTTTTGTTTGTACCCTTTTGCCACTAATGGTGCTTTGAAACGATCTATCTCTCCATTTGGATTGTACTTTGTTCTGTACACCTACTTTACACCGATTGACTTCTTTCTCTCTAGAAGTGTTGTTAACTCCCATGTATCATTTTTCTCAATTGCATGAATTTCTTCGTTCATTGCTTTAATCTAGCAATCAGCATTGGATGCTTCCTTATATGTCACTAGATCATAGTTTGTAATTAAGGCATAGTAGGTAACTTCTTCATCCCTATCCTCCGGATCATCATCTCTGCCAACTTCATAATTTTGCAAGTGAGGAGGTAGACGTCGCTACCTTTATGGATATCTATGAGGTGGTAAATCTGATGTTGATTCATCCGATGGTTCATTAGTTTTATCATCAAGTTCTTCATTTGTAGTTACCGGTACAAGTAACAACTTCTTTTCTTTTTCTGACCAGTCCCATGCTCCATCTTCGTCAAAAATAACATCTCGGTTGATGATTACCTTTTGGGTTTCTGGATTATACAACTTGTAGGCTTTTTTTTTCTTCACTATAACCTACAAACATGCATTTTTCTGCCTTGTCATCAAGCTTCTTCCTTAGTTAATCAGGAACATGTGCATAAGCAATACAGCTAAAGATTTTCAAGTGATTGAGATTTGGTTTTTGCCCACTCCAAGCTTCTTGTGGAGTTTTATCATGAACACTTTTGATAGGACATGTATTCAAGATGTAAACAACACAGGTAACTGCTTCTGCCCAAAAACTCTTAGGTAATTTCTTGCAATGCAGCATGCTTCTCACCATATCCATAATCGTTCTGTTCTTTCTTTCTGTCACTCCGTTTTGTTCAGGAGTGTATCCGGCAGTCATCTGATGCTTAACACCATGTTTTTTCAAGAAATCATCACAAATAATATACTTCGTTCCCCTATCAATTCTCAAGGTTTTCAGGGTATAACTACTCCGCCTTTCAACATACACTATAAAACTTTTGAGCATATCATAAGTATCAGATTTATTTTTCAAAAAATACACCCACTTCTTCCTACTAAAGTCATCAATGAAAGTAATAAAATATTTATTACTTCCATTAAATAGAACTTCCACATAGCATAAATCAGAGTGCACTCGCTCAATTGGTTTTATAGCTCTCCAGGCACGTCCTTTAAGAAAAGGATCTTGATGCTTTTTCCTATACAAGCTTCACATAGTTAATCAGGAGCTTGGATAACAGGCAAGCCAGTAACCCATTTTTTGCTTGTAAGAAATTCGATGCTTTCAAATTTGAAATGTCCAAATCGCATGTGCCAAAACCAATTATCATCAACAGCTGCAGCTTTGCAACATAAATCAGCATCATACTTGATGTTCATTAGAAATAGACAATTCCTTGACATGTTTTTCTTTGCTATTAGGCCCATCTCTGAATCATTGATGGTGCAACCTGTCTTGTTGAATTTTACATCATAGCCTTTTTCTGCAAGCTGTCCCACACTTAAGAGATTCTGACATATAGCAGGTGCGTAGAATATATCAGAAATATAATTCAAAGATCCATCCTTTAATCTGATGGCATTCTTTTCTTTCCCCAGGACTTCAAGTCTGTCACCAAGCTTGACCAAGCTTGACTGAAATATGGTAACTTTCGTCTAAGTCTGAAAATAGTTCTTTTTTCCCGCGTAGATGATTACTGCACCCTGTATCTAACAACCACTGGTTGTCATTTTTTTCAGCTAATGCATGACTTGTTGCAAGCACCATCTTCGTACCTTCTTCACTTTCTGCAACTTGAGCATGACATTCTCTAATATTCAATGCTTTAGCACGACACTCTCGACTATAGTGACCATACTTATTACAATTATGACACTGAATATGAGATTTGCATTCAGATTAAAAATCTCTGTACTTTTGACATTTGTAACATTGAATATTAGGTTTATTTTGAAATGATCCATTACCTCGTGTGCCTTGGCTTGAGTCAGATTGAGTATTCCTCCCTCTTCCTTTGAAATTCTGACCTCTTTGATGGTGGTTCGCCCTTCTTTGCATAAGTCCTCATTTCTCACATTTGTTTGAGCTTTTAATGCTTGCTCAATTGTCCCATTTGACCTTTCGTTCATCCGCATCTCACATGACTCTAAAGATGCTTGCAAATCATTTTAAGTCATTGTGTTCAGATCTTTTGCTTCTTCAATAGCTGCTACCACGTAATCAAAATGAGTTGACAAAGTACGTACAATTTTCTCCATGATTTCTTTCTCCTTTACTTCGTCACTGTTATTTTTCATATCGTTGACGAGCTTGTCCATTCGTAAGATATAATCATGAATGCTTTCATCTTTTCCTTGCTCCATCAGCTCGAACAAACGTTTTAAGCCTTGTAATTAGTCCATTAGGGAGAATGGCGTGAAGCCGAAAGAAAAGGGGCTGTTTATAATACTTCCAAGATTGTAGGGTGTAAAAGTGGGATTATCAAAAGTTAAAACTCTCTGTAGATTGAGTGGACTCTATAAAGAGCCAACACAAAGACAACTGTATTAACCGATTAAACTGAAAATGGCGCTTCGAATCCACTCTCCACCTTCTCTCCTCTACAACGCACGCTGTCACTATCTTCACTACACACCTCTCCTCCTCTCAACCTCCAAAACCAACCTTACCATCTACTCCCAGAAACCCACCACGGACGCGCAGCCCGCCGGCGACCAAGCTCCGACCAAGAAGCCCACGGGAGCTGGGCTGGGTTTTGGCTCATCCTCGTTATCGTCCTCTTCCTCGGCGCAAACCCAGTCAAGTTCAAGCAAGAAGAAAGAGAAGGGTAAAAGAGAGAGGGCGAGGATAATTCGGCGGTCGCCGGTTGAGAAACCGGAACTGCTTTCTCAAGTGGACGAGGATAAAGTCGAGGAGGAGAGGAAAAATGAGAATGCTTTTGTTCTTGCTTGGTTGGGGTTCGGCATAGTCATTCTTGTTGAGGGCATTATGCTCGCTGCATCAGGTACGTGTTCGTTGATTGTGAAGTTGTATATATCCTGTGATTGAATCTATGATTGAAGATATGTAAGATGAATAGGGTTTTTGTATTTTATTGGACTTGTGTTGGAGTGAAGTTGGATATTAATGGTGGATGGGATTGCATTAAGCTAGAAATATCTGGGATGATTCAAATCGAATTGTGTTGAATTGGGTTGAATTGGGAAGATGAAGACATCCATATTTGGACCACAAAATAAAATCTTTCTAAGCCAAACACAGTTTCGATTCTTTTGGAAGGCTGTGCAGAGATCATGAACTCAAAAATAATCCTAGTGATCCCATGAAGTTAAAACATTTCAATGTTTTGTTTATACACAAGCGAGAAGCAATGATTTGGAAATTGACCATCTTTAATCAACCCTCCTTAACCTCTACCAAGGTCCTGCTACGATCAGTTTTATATGGGGTTACCCATTTATGTTTATGGTATATGTGATGATCATAGATGCCTACTTTTAGTGTATTTCGTTATTGATTATGTGAGTTCCTTGTACTAGCTAACTCTTGTTGTGAGAATTGGGAGGCTACTCTGTCAACTTTTCGAACTATGGCTAGTGGCTTTCCTTAAAAGACTTATGTTCTTATTAACAGTTGCATCTGATTATGAGAGTCGGGACCCCAGAGATAAGCCTTTAACAGAGTTGTAACAAAGTTCCGTCTTTCATACTTTCTGTTGTCGCTGGTAGTTCTAACTTATACGTGGTTGCTTAACTGCTCAGTGTTGACATGTAAAGTTCTTTCAGTTTTTAGTCTGAAAACATAAATTCTTGTCATTATGATCATGTAAAAGAAGGCAAATCACATTAAGTTCGATCTTCAAGATACTGCTAATTCTTTTCAACTAACAAGGCTTTAGCTCTTTTTATCTACAGGTTTTCTACCTGAAGAATGGGACAAGTTTTTTGTGAAGTATCTCTATCCAGTTTTTACCCCTACGGTCTTTGTATTTGTTGGTGGCACTGTTGCATATGGGGTGCTGAAGTACCTGCAGAATGACAAAGTTAAGGACCAAAAGTGATATGTGTGAAATGGACCAACACTTCAGTGTTATGTGAGGAGCACTTCTGGTTCACAATGGACCGACAATTCCATGGTTTATTTTACCTTGTATTCTACTTGTTGTACTGAAGAGTCGAGAATGTATCATATCAGAGAATAGTTAGGATGCCTTTCCTGAGGGAAAGATAATGAGTTGTTTGTATCCCTTTTAATGGTTCTACACGGAATCCTCAGCTAATTATATCAAGTTAGATTGTAATTTAGTGTATTTGTCGCCCTTCTAGACATCTAAAACTTAGTTCATGTCTTTTAGTGGAAGGCATATCTGGTGATCTCTTTTCCTGTGAGTGAATCCTGCATGTCTTGGTCATGTGAATGGTAGGGGATAGTATGAGATGAATGAGAGGCAGAGTCTGTTCTTGCTCACCGTCATATTGCTGTGTACATGTTGAACCAATAGATTCACATGTTGTCTTGTTATTAACTTACCCTGTAAAAGTCAGCATAACACAGATGTTACAGTGCTTGTCACTTTAAACTGTTTCTTTCGCTAATTTATTGTGCCTAACTTGCTTTCAGTTTATGATGTAATCCTTTCCAAACTTGTATTCTGCAGCTAAATCTTTTCTTTTCCTGACTCACTTCTCTTTTTTTCACCTGTTCCTACATCGTCATGTCAGTTCAACATTTGCTGTTTGATATATGCTTTAAAATCTAATGCATGTGCAATTGGCCTCTAGTACAACATTTGCTATTCGCTGAACCAGATTTATGTTTGTTTGGCCCCGGATGGCTCATGAGAGGGGTATTGGTCCGACAATGTTAATGTATATCTCTCCGAAGACAACTCTTCTTTAGGCAGGTATGAACTTCATTCGTCCGGGAAAAGTCATTTTGATACCGCATGTTGTTTGCTTATAAGACATTGCTGAAGTATTGAAATTGGCAAGTTTTGTTAGAGATTGTGCTTCTCAAGAAATGTAGTTTTCATTGAATAGCTTGATATATACCTCAGTGATTTGGCTTGCTTCCCATGAAATTGCTATGCGTTACGGTTAATGATACAAGCTATGAAATTCACCAAGTTCCCTTCTTTCACTATGAATGTCTAAAGTTGTGTATTTGGAATCTTAAGCTTCTGCAAATAGCTCTATCCTTCACTGTCCATGAATGTATTCCTCAAGTAAATAGCATTTCTCAAGATCATACCTTTGGTACCAGTTAAGGGGCTATCTGAGTTATTAGTTAATATATAAAGATTGTTACTACAAACCGGATCAGAATACTGGTCGGTTCTTGTCCAGTCCGGTTTTTGAAACATTGGAATTATCTTTATGGACCACCTGATCATTATATATCTGCAATTCCAGCTGGTTTGAGTTTTCAAATCCATTAAATATAAGCACTCTGTGTGTCACTTCATGGAAGATATGTGAAGAATCAGATGAAAATGCATACCTTAGAGGTCCCCATTCATGTAATTATTAATTCCTCTCCTTTTATATCTCTTCCCCCTTCAATGCTAAACAATTTGCACCTACTCCATGCATGCTTGTTCATTTTCCACTTTCCCTTTTTGTTGCTTATTAAAATATAAACCATTGTTCTGTTTACATCAATTACATGGAACTGAAAAGAGCTTCACAACTTGACAGCCCCTTAGCTTGCTGTACCCAAGAAACCTCAAACAGGGAATTTGCTTTTTTTTCCTCTTTTACCCGTTGTGTTGTGACCATCTTCTGTTCCTTTAAGCTAGCATCGATGGTGACATGCTTTTTGTTCTGTAGTTGATTTCATTACACTTAGAACCCGGCATAGGTCGGAAAAAGTTAGAAAATCATCATTTTAGTGATTCTCTTTAACATATAACATATTATAAATCGTGTTTATAATTTTTTAATCAACCATTCTCTTTAAATTTGAGATGAATTATAATTCTTATTATTACGACTTAAAATCTTCAACCTGGTAAATCAAAATGAATATTTTATAAATTTGAGATGAATTATAATTCTTATTATTACCACTTAAAATCTTCAACCTGGTAAATCAAAATGAATATTTTAATAATTAAATCGATTCGATTGGTTTAATAGTGAAAATCTTGAATTATTTTTATTTCAGTTTTTACTTTTTAATATTTTGGTTTGATTTAATTTAGTAATTTTTGTTATTAAAAATTGATCGGTTTATTAATTAATCAATTATTTTTTGTAATTTTTTTCAGTTAAACTTTAAAATTTTCAATAAATAAGGATATTATTTTCAATTATTTTTTAAATTCTTCAATTAAAATAAGGCTACGTATTGGTGACTTTTTTTCAGATTTCGTGTATCAGTGAAATTTTCATTGAGTTATTATTGTTGTTACATTTAATTAATCTGATTCCTTTTATTAGAGTTGGACTTATGTCAACTATTGTTAAAATGACTAAAACTAGCCATTTGGATAGTTAGCCTTTATCATTTATAAACTTTTAACTTTTTCATGTTTAATCAATATGAGATACTCTAACACTCCCTCTCAAGTATAACTGGAACTGGACATCCAGACGGACAACTACCAACTCTGATACTATATTAGAGTTAAGCTTGAGTTAACTATTGTTAAAATGATCCGAACTAATCATTTGGATAGTTGACCTTTACCACTTATAAACTCTTAAACATTTTCATGTTTAGTCAAAATGGGATACTCTAAGACTCCTTAATCAATGTGCTGATAATATTAATATATTGTTAATCCTTGTTGCTTTACTTGATTCATTTGTCTAATCTTTGCCATGTTTAATGTTTTCTTTCTCCCGTATCCAAGATATGCCTACTTGAGGATAAAGCCAGCTGTTTCCCAAATTTGCAACCCAAAAGGAGAAATCTGTGATCAGTGTTAGGAATCTTGTTCCTTGTCTTTGTCTTTGTGTTCCTTTTCCCTCTTGGAAGAAAGTAAGTACATTTCATCAAAAATATATGTGAATGTTATTCTTTGGTTTCTTTTCCTTTTTGTCATTTTTTGTTCTCTCATAAAAAAGTAAAAAATATGCAAATGTTAGTCTTTTAAAATATTTTAATATTTATAAAAATAATAGCCTTTCTATCAGTAAGAGGTAAAATTGCATATTATTGGGTATATTAAAATCCCATGTATCATCAAAAAATTTTATTAAATTGTTATTGTATAAAAATAATAATTAATTATTTTTATTAAATAAACTATAATGAAGTACGTAAATAATATATTTTAAGTAAATTACTTATAAAATTATAAGTTCTAAATAAAATATTTTATTAATTAATAATAAATTATTTAATATAATTTTAAAAACTTTTAAAATTAAAAAATTAATAAGATTAGTTAGCTTATCGCTTACGTCATCCTTTGAAAGACATTGT
The DNA here is from genome assembly GCA_027576715.1 of Erythroxylum flavicans. Lineage (NCBI taxonomy): Eukaryota > Viridiplantae > Streptophyta > Magnoliopsida > Malpighiales > Erythroxylaceae > Erythroxylum > Erythroxylum flavicans. The sequence continues at coordinate 36,312,910 of JANZXP010000006.1, forward strand.
TTGAACATGCGACGACTTCGAGTAAACCCATGCTCCCAACCGTAGGTTTAATGTAATTAATTACGTAAAACATGGAAGGTATATATAGCATCCCGAATTAGATCTTTTGTATAAGTTACGAAATTCCTATCATGTTTTATTAAATCTTATCTACACATTTATATAAACTCCACATAAATATATAAAAAAATTTAATAAAATAAAGTCAAAATAAAATAAATAAAATAAAAGATTTGAACTTCATCTAACCTCGAGCTTGATGATTCCTTCAGTAATTATAGTAAATTAATTAATTATAATGTATTATATCAATCTGGAGAAACTTCAAGAATTTTATTCTTTACCATAAATAAATAAATAAAATAAGAAATTAATCGATATTAAACTATTATAAAATAATAATATAATTATACCCAATTAAAATCTAATAATACGCAACTTTATTCCTAATCAATAGTTCTTTCAAAATGACCCATATTAAAATAATATAAAACTAATATAAAAAATTTTTAAATTTTAAAATGAATAAGTTAAAATTTAATAAAAAGAAGATTATTATATAAAATAAAATGATAAAAAAATAATGGATTAATTAATTTTTCAAAATAATTATTAAAAATCAACATAAAAAATTAAATTTTTTAATGATTGGGTAGGCAGATAAAGACTAGATATTGGCATACAAAAATATTATTACAAATTATAATAACCTCACCTACATTATGCAATTTGATTTTTCTTTTTCTTTTTATGACAAGCTGCACACACCCAAAATCCAACAAAAAATAATAAATAATATAGGAAATTACAGAGGAAGAGAAGATCATGAAATCAAACGTAGACTACTGATCGAGTGCGTTAGGGCCAGTACAGTAATTGACCAAATGATTCCACACCCACTGAACCAAGTACCTTCGTCTGATCCCATTCATGTTATACGTGGCACCATCATGATCCTCCATCAACTGACCCGTGTAGGACCCACCTCCTCCCGTCCCATATATACCCTCGCACAAATCGGCTATCTCCACGGGGAAACTCGGGTCGGGTCCGGCGTACCAAGCGTTCACCAACGGGTTCGTTGCCAGTTCTGCAACCTCGTGACCAATCACGCTTATCATTCCATCAACCCCAACGTCACCGTTGGGTGACTTTAGCGGCTTCCATCCAGGCATATACGTTGGTACTGCGAACGGGTAAGCACACACTCCCGGACACTGCTTCGCGCTGTTACCCACCCACGCGTACGGCAGCGTATAGCCCACTATCGACGGGAATGTGAAATAGTGGAACCCGCACACCTGCCCGCAGAAATCCTGAACGTACACGTCGGGAGCTGTGAGCAAAAGATATAACCCGCTTTTGGGATTTGTCGGCAAAGGATTGGTTTTAGCTGTCACCGCGCTCTTTATCACAGACTGTATCGATAGTCTCGTCAGCGATTTTCCGTGAGAATAAAACCGATCGTTCTTCTCCTTGCCTAAACTCACCGTCCTGGATATGTTCGCCCCGGTTTGGTCAGTGTAAAGCTGTACGGTCTTCCACCAACCGGAGACCGAAGGTCGCTTCGAATCAACGGAGGAGATTGAGCTGATGAACTCGCGTATTATCTTCTTCTGTGATCTCTCCCACGTGCCGTACCATATTGTGTGGACTGTTATGTTCTCAGTGAGAACCGGACCCATGTGGTAACGCAAGTGAACGAACTCGGACGACCCTTCGTATTTTTTGGACCCACCGTAGAGGAGGTCGGAGGAGTTGGGTTTCACGTGGGGCCATGGACGCCAGCCGGTCACCGGAGCTGGGCTAAATATCAGTGCAAGTACAGTGACGGCGATCAGAGCTAGGAGTGGGCTCATTCTTGTGGGAATTTGACAAGTGATGCTATCGCTAATATGGGTTTCAATGTGTCTATATATATATATATATATACGGGCATGGAATTGGAGTGGGGTTGAGAAATCATTCATTTTTGGGGAATGGTGTAATTTGAAAATTTGAAAAAGGAATGGTAATGGAGGACAGAGAGGTTAAAAAAAAAGGTTTCGGAGAAAGATAGGGCCCACTTAGTCAGGCGGGGGAATCGTGACCGTCCATCTCGTCTGATGTGATGATCAGAAACACTTTTTTTGCGCGGGAAAATTGATGGCGTGGTGGGGGGCAGTTTGGGGATTAACGCTATTCCTACTTTTCTTCCACATTGGGACCACGCGATGAGTTTAACTCATTTATACGGTTAAATTTACTTAAATAATAAAATAGGAGAATTTCGTAATTATGTAAGAAGCCAATTGAATTAATAAATCATTTAATAAAATTAAAAAAATGGACCCAAAAGTAGTTATTGGAAGTTAAACTCTGGAAATGGTGACGTGGACTACTGTTTTATCCTCTTAAAGTTTGCAGTTTTGCACGGAAATGGCGAAACTTCTGCCTGTTGTAATGGAATTAGCTGTAAGGAAAGCTCCGTAACGGGCGAGACACAGACACAGTTTCAGTGTGTGTCCATGCGTCGTCGTACTGGGCCTGACCTACTCGGATTGACGGTAATATCCATTCACTGGTCCTTTTTATGCACTGTTTGTGGGTGACAAGTCTCTAACTCTTGGGACCTCTGTCTTGTCTTCTTGTTATCAGACACTCCCTTAATTTAAGGCCACTCTTGGATTTTCAATGTCTTAATAATAATTTATAAAATTATAAAAATTAAATTATTTATTTATTTATTATCTACATTTAATGAATTGAACGGCTGGATGTTGGTAATCACGGAGTAAATTGCGGGGCTCATAGTGACACGTCAGCGAAACGAAAAGAGTAGCAATCTGACAGCTGAGAATGATAAGGACCTAGAAAGTGGGCCCCAGATGAACAGCTGCTGTGCGGCCCCCCATCTACAATCACAAACTGAGACATGACAAAATGTGAAGAGCTTTGAAGTTTGAACGGGTCCACCCTTGAATTGTGAGGTCACTCCTTTCTTTTTTTAATTTTTATTATTTAATTTAAAAATTTTAAAACATGCTTCTCTTTATAATTTATTGAAATAAATATTAAAATATATTATAAAAAATATATAATTTATACGACAACAAAACACACGGACCTATCTTCTTAGTTATTGCAGACGCGTGCGAGGTTTCTGACGCGCGCACTATGCGCCGGGGGTGAGACAACGTCGCGAAAACTTTGGAGTGCTTGCTGGCTACGGCGGGCACAGAGGTGCCATAACAATATTCACATGGAATCTACGCTCCCCGTTAGGAGCGTGAGAAACACTATTCCGTTTATGATAAAAGAGCTTTATTTGGACGGACACCTATTAAATCTTCTGTTTTAATTTTTCTATTTCAATTTTAAATAAATTTGTTGATAATATTTAATTGGATATAATAAAAATATTATAAACGATACAAAAGATCTAACCCGAACGAATGTGATTTAGTTGAACTTAATGATTGTCCTATTTTTGTTCACAGTGGATTGGTTCATTTGAATCTGTTTGTATGGCTTAAGCATTGATTTAAATTCTTGTTTTAATATAATTAGACTCAAAATATAATAATTATGATCCCCAATCATTATCATAATTGGCTATAATTGCATTAGTATTATATACAATCATACTACATTTATCATAATAAATTAATTAAAAACATTAAGCTTAAGTTTCATTGTTTTATAATGATATCGAACTTATTCGACCAATTTAACAATAAAAACTTTAAATCAGTTAATTTTTTAGTTTAATTTTCAATTTTTTGGTCAAATTTATTTTAATAACTTTTATTGTTAAAAAATGATCAATTTATTAATTAATCGATCAATTTTTGTGAATTGATCAATTATTTTTTATTTTAATAATCTTTTTTTCAATTAAAACTTTAAATTCTTCGATAGTAAAAACAATCTTTCCAGTGATATTTAAAATTATTTAATTTTATTGAATCTTTAATAGTTTTATGATGGTCTAATATTAGTTGAACTTTTTAAATATTAAACCTCTTATTTTACCGGTTTAATTTTTGATTTAATTTTTAAAATATTAGGCAAAATAAGTAAAAGGCATGCTAAGATTTTTTTGCTAATCATATAAGCTAAATTACAAATTTCTTTTAAAATCATGTTAAATGTAGATAATCATGTTAAATAATTTATTCAAATAAGTTCAACCCATATAATAATTACAAATTTTTTTATAAAAAACGTCATTTTTGAAGTGACTATTTTTAATCTATAATTTGATTAATTCGAATTAAAATCAGATCGGACCGAGCCTAATTTCACAAGATGAAAAGAGTTGAAAACATGATAAGAGTAAGAAAAAGTTTTATATCAAAAATCAATAGGGTAATAGGACATGTATAAAGAAATAAAGGACCCACCACTGATGCAAGTTGAAACGAAATGGATCCACAATGATTACACAAGCATTCACTCCTATTTTTCCACCCTTCCACCGAAATTCAACAGTAACATGTAGCAGAGCTTAAGGTTTATTATTTTTTGAATTTTCTAATTAATTTATATTCATTTTTAATTTAAAATTTAAATATATAATGTGATTTTAATTTACACACGTTTTGGCAATCTCATACCATAAGTCATACAGATAAGATATTTTTGTGGATTTTTATGGGACAACATTGTTTCTTTCTTTATGGGAAAACACGTTGACATATGATTTAACACTCCAGAATAATGCTCATTGACATGAATCGATTGAAGAGACGAGCGGTGTTTAAAAAAAGAGCCGAAAGCAACCAAATTTAACGGTGATTCGTTGGATGAGAACAAAATCATAGTCAATCTTTGGGTTGAATGATTTAAAGATTCATGCTACCGAAATCAACTTTTCCTTTTTTCTGGAGTTGGTGGCATAGTTACTTGATTGGAAATGATGATGAGGTTGAGTTTAACTTAAGGGTGGTTTTATCTATTGTTTCTGTTCTCTTCCTCCATTGAAAGGAATGTGTCCCCAACTCCAACTGCTTTCCTGCTGTAAAAACCGAGTAATGGCTTGTTTCCTTAACATACCCGTACCCTGATTAGTCGCTTTAGCTTCTGTTTCATGTAGAAAACTCTGTTTTCTCTTTCTCTGGACCAGCGTTTCCAGACTGGTTTAGCTCAGTAAGTGGTCCAAAATAGGCTAAGATTAGGGTTAAGGATAGGTTGGCCTGGGGAAGAGACAACCGAGCAGGTGGACATGGTAAAATTTGCAAGGTATTATCTGATTTAGACTAAAGTTATCGGATCTAATTCGAGTTAATCGGTCGAATAAAAATTAAACTTTTTTCTTAATTTTATATTTATATTTTAAAATTTTAAAATTAAATATATATATTTAATTATAAACTTGAATATAAATATTCTTCGTATCAATTTAAAACGATGCTATTTTTAATTTAATTTTTACAATAATATTATTTTGGAAAGAGATTTTGTGACTAATAAATATTTAAAATTAATCTCAAACTTGATTTAAAATTCGACCTAAGCCCGGTTCTTAAACTATAGAGTTTCTTATAGTTTTTCAAATTTTACTTAATTTAATTTTGACCTATGTCAAATATTTAATTAAATTATATAATTTATGAGTTGATGTGTATCTACTAAATAATTTATAAATTATTCTATATATTCAGAAATTTATCTAATTTCAAGAAACATTCCTACAACATAAAGACAAAGTCATTATAATAAATTAAATAATATTTAAGTTTATTAGAATTTTTTTAACTTAGCATTAATTTGATTTTCATATGTTAAAATTTTATTGCTTTTTTATCTATTGTTGTCTAAATCACTTATCATTGAAATTATTAAAATTTAATTCATCTGAATAAAGCAAAAAATAAACAAGAAATATTGTATAATAATAAAAGAATTAGAGAGATAAGAAATAATTTTAAAATATGAAAATAAAAATATTTTTTCAATTATAATTATCTATAAATGAATTTTTTATTTATTTAAGAACTAGTGCCAAACTGTGCTGAAATTCCACTAGTTGACAAAGTTGGGTGGTGAGTTGGTGACGGTCCCAAAAGTCCAGTCGCTGGCACGAGTTGACTGTGTTTAACTGGCCTAGCCTAATAAAGAGGGTCTGTCTTATCAGCATCTATCTATTCATATTTTGCCATACTCATTTCAAATCTTCTGTTATATTCACCCTACTAATTACTCTATTTTAATTTTATTTTATTAAAATTTATTTATATATTTATGTAAGATTTACGTAAATATATGAATAATATTTAATAAATAATAATAGGAATATTATAATCCATACAGAATATCTGATCCTATGAATACTATTTATTTAATGGATAGATATTTATTAAACATGATAGGAACATAATAATAAAAATAGGTAATTTGTTATGATAAAGAAAGGGTGAAGATAATGGACACTTGCATATTATAGATTAAAAAAACTGTTAGTTAAATTAGTAAAATATTGACATAACTAATATTTTAAATTAAATTATTAAAGTCATTAAAATTTAATCATATAATTAAAATTTTAAATACTAAATTAAAAATTTTCTAATGAATTCTGTTATCAATAACAACGACGACAACTTCAGTAGAAATCCAGCGACGCATATGATTTGAAGAGTTTTAGTAATATGTAACTTTATGTCTAATTAATTGAAAGGTGGTTTTTAAATGACCAAACTCAATTAATAAAATCTGTTATCCACGAAGAAAAGTCGAGTAAATTTGGTTGAAGAGAGAACTTAGATGCATCAAAAATTCTGTTTTAACTTTATTCTATTAAATTTTATTTAGATATTTATATAAACGTGATAAAAATATTATAATCGAAACACGAGATTTTACATAAATATGTGGATGAGATTTAATAAAACATATAAAAGTACCGGAATTGAAATAAAAAATCTTTTCCCGAAATTAGGAGGGTGGGCTGTGTTTTTCAACGTCAGGCTCATTACCTTCTCATTCCCTTCTGGTACACAGCTGTGTTGTGTTTGCCAGTAATAGCAATAATAAGGAGGTTTAGAAAATGATGGCTGAGAAGAAGATGACCGTAACTTACATGCGACTCTAAGACCATTCCATTATCTAACAAAAGT
>JANZXP010000006.1:36328633-36339693 GCA_027576715.1 Erythroxylum flavicans
TTTCAAGCTTGAGTTGGGAATTTCCTGAACAAACTGGTTTCTATCACTCTCTGTACAATTTTAATGAAATTTTTTGCTGTCTGAATGTGATATAACTGATGGGTTAGATGATCAACTTGCTAGTGACATGTAAATCGGAAAGTAGAGAGTCGTGAGCTTGAAATCTTCATGGTGCTTACCGTGTATCAAAATCAAATTTCCTCCATAGTTTTTGGTGATTAGAAGGTGGTGTTATGATTAGATCAAAGTTTTCACTAACATGTTCAAGCATGTTCTGTTGTATAATTTGTAAACTACATGCAAATTTTGCTGCAACTTTCTTTTTCTTGTCTGAGCTAGGAGGAGGATTTGAGGGCTTTTCGCCAATGGGGAAGCGTTACTCCTGGTCACCCTGAGAATTTTGAAACACCTGGAGTTGAAGTTACAACTGGTTTGAACTCTAAACTCTGTTCATTTTTAATGTTAACATCAATAGATGTTCTTTGTGTCTTATGACCATCTCTTTTGTAGGACCTCTTGGTCAAGGCATTGCTAACGCCGTTGGGTTGGCTCTTTCTGAGAAGCACTTGGCTGCTCGATTCAACAGACCGGGGTTCGAGATTGTTGATCACTACACGTACCCCTCTTGCCATCATTTGTTTCCATTATCTATGTTCTGGATTTTGTCTGAAATTCTATTTAATTGATTGATATACCTGCAACTTTTGTTAGATATGTGATCCTTGGGGATGGTTGTCAAATGGAAGGAATTTCGAATGAAGCTTGTTCCCTAGCAGGGCACTTGGGACTTGGTAAGCTTATAGCATTCTACGATGACAACCACATTTCCATTGATGGAAACACAGAAATTGCATTCACTGAGAGTGTTGAATCTCGTTTTGAGGCACTTGGATGGCATGTTATTTGGGTGAAGAATGGTAACTTGGGATATGACGACATTCGTGTGGCGATTAAGGAAGCAAAGGCTGTCAAAGATAAACCTTCATTGATTAAGGTGAAATTGCTTGATTTTTGAGCTGGATACATTTTTGGAGTTTGTTGGCTAACATTGCTTTTGCTAAAACTCTGAAACAGATCACTACTACTATTGGTTATGGATCTCCTAACAAAGCAAACTCATATAGTGTACATGGGAGTGCATTGGGTGCCAAAGAAGTAGATGCAACGAGGAAGAACCTTGGATGGTCTCATGAACCGTTCCATGTACCAGAGGATGTTAAAAGGTAAAATAACTGAGAAGGTTGAATCCATCTATAGTTTCTTTATTGAGCTCTGATGTGCTCTTCAGGCACTGGAGTCGTCATGTTACTGAAGGTACCGTTCTTGAAACTGAATGGAATGCTAAATTTGCGGAGTATGATAAAAAATATGGAAAAGAAGCAGCAGAGTTGATGTCTATCATCAATGGTCAACTGCCTGCAGACTGGGAGAAGGCACTTCCGGTTTGTACATATTCCAATTCTTACTGGATTATATGTGTGCATTTATCTTTGATTTTGATGAGGAATCAGTGTTATTTTCATCTTAAGTTTTTTTCCTACTGATCATGCAGACTTACACTCCTGAAAGTCCGGCAGATGCCACTCGAAATTTGTCTCAACAATGCCTTAATGCTCTGGCGAAAGTGCTTCCTGGACTTCTTGGTGGTAGTGCAGATCTTGCTTCTTCCAACATGACATTGATGAAATCTTTTGGTGACTTCCAAAAGGACACCCCTGAAGAACGTAATGTCCGATTTGGTGTAAGGGAGCATGGAATGGGTGCCATTTGCAATGGGATTGCCCTCCATAGTCCTGGGCTGATCCCTTATTGTGCAACATTTTTTGTCTTCACCGATTACATGAGAGCAGCCATAAGACTTTCTGCATTAAGTCAAGCGGGTGTTATTTATGTCATGACTCATGATTCAATTGGACTTGGAGAGGATGGACCCACCCATCAACCCATTGAGCATTTGGCAAGCTTCCGAGCAATGCCGAACATCTTGATGCTTCGTCCAGCCGATGGAATTGAAACAGCTGCTGCATATAAAATTGCTGTTCTCAATAGGAAGAGACCTTCAATTCTTGCCCTCTCAAGACAAAAGCTTCCTCAACTCCCTGGAACATCTGTTGAGGGTGTTGAGAAAGGAGGTTACATTATCTCGGACAATTCTTCTCACAACAAACCAGATCTTATACTCATTGGAACAGGCTCTGAGTTAGAAATTGCAGCCAAGGCTGCTGACAAGCTGAGGCAAGAAGGGAAAACCGTTCGTGTAGTTTCCTTAGTCTCATGGGAGTTATTTGATGAGCAATCCGATGCATACAAGGAAAGTGTCTTGCCAGATTCTGTAACAGCTAGAGTTAGCATTGAAGCAGGATCAACATTTGGGTGGGAAAAGATCATTGGCGAAAAGGGTAAGGCAATCGGTATTGATCGGTTCGGTGCAAGTTCACCGGCTAGTAGAATATACAAGGAACTAGGAATCACAGCAGATGCTGTTACTGAAGCTGCCAAAGCACTTTGTTAGGCTAGTTGTGCATCATAGTTTTACACGTACATGAATTCAATTACTCCAGTGTTCTTAGTTGTAATGTGGAGTCCTGGACTTGATATGAAGAATGATTATAACTATCAAATAATAGTGAGTTCTGAAATGTTTTGAGATTAATGATTTTACTTCTATTTAAGTCAAAGGTTAACGTTGGCAGCGTACAAGCTCCCTGTATTGTGGAGTTGTCGGGAATTATTTTTACAAAGAGGCTGTTTTTGTAATTTATAATTGTGACCAAGCTTATCCAAGGATTTTACTTTTGTAAGAACCAAAATTTTTAATTTCAATTCAAAAACACATTCATCTTTTATTAGATAAATAAGTTGAAATTTTTTAAATTTAACATAATAAATTCAATTTAAGCAAATAATTCATTTATTAGTGTGATTTTCAAATAATGCATATTGAAATTTAGTAATTTAATATTACATAATTTTGGTGATAAAATAAATAAAAATAATGGAAGTTAATCAAAAAGTTAAATAATACTATAGATTTTGGTAATATAATAAATAAAATAAAAAATCAAATTACAAATACAAGATATATTTAATCTTTTCTTTAATTAATTGAATCCATAAACCCTAACCCTAAAAATCATAGTACCTCATATATAAACCTCAAAATCGGAGATTTGTATTTCATCTACCCAAATCGCAGAAGAGAAGATTCCCCAAGAACTCCTGCCAGTTCATCCTCTTTCCCTTTTCAGGTACTCTGAATCTCTTCATCATTGACTCTATGTTAGGATATTTTTACTGGGTCTTCTTTAAATGTCGTTGTAGAGTAGTGTTTCTTCAATTATCGGCAATCTGTTGTTAATTTGCTGGGTTTTGCCTTTTTACTTGTTTTGATGAGTGCTTTATGGATTGTGAACCTAAACTGATGTTTATGTTGTATGAATGAAGCAAGACAAGATAATGGCGGCAGCTTACGGAGCTATGAAGCCAACGAAGCCAGGGTTGGAGGAGCCCCAAGAGCAGATTCATAAGATTAGAATCACTCTCTCGTCTAAGAATGTTAAGAACCTCGAGAAAGGTTGCTTCTTTCTGTTTCTTTTAGAATACGCTTGTGAAAGAACTTTGCTTTGAACTAGCATGCCTATTTTGCGATTGATCAGATCCTTTTTTTAGTTTATCGTTTTGGGTTCAAAGTCTAATGCTCTTAGAAACACTTTTCATGATATATCTGGATCTGGAGCCTGTAATGGAACTTGTAGTGCATGGTCGGTTGTGGTTTATTAATTGTGATGTCTCTTTGAATTGAACAGTTTGTTCTGACTTGGTACGTGGTGCTAAGGATAAGAGACTGAGGGTTAAGGGGCCAGTTAGAATGCCCACCAAGGTTCTTCACATTACCACCAGGAAGTCCCCCTGTGGTGAAGGTAATTTATCTTGGAATAGAGATTTTTATGTTAATCACCAATAAGAATTGTTTGTGAGTTTTGTAGTTTATCAATAATAATTCATGCCCTTTTATAATTGATAATGTTTTACTCCCGTATTCATGGACATTTTGTGGTGTTCACTAACTTTAAACATCGTATTGTGAAAAAATCAGACCAATTTGGTTAAGAATTGTGTTAGTTTTATTTGATATCATCAAGCAAACTCCAAATTGTGCATATATCTGATTTGGTGATCACGATATTCTATGTTAAGTATCTATATGTTTGTCTTTTAGAATTCAGCTGCTTTACCCAAAAATTATGTGAATATCACTCCCCTTGTTTGTAACTGGGAATGTTTGAGATGAATATGAACATTCTTTGTGTTTTTGAGTTGATGGCCGTTAGTTGAACAAGTCCTGTTGATATACAGATATAGTTAGATATGAGTATTCTCATTTTTCTATTCCGTTTACAGGAACCAACACATGGGATAGATTTGAGCTACGAGTCCACAAGCGAGTTATTGACCTTTTCAGTTCCCCTGATGTGGTTAAGCAGATCACTTCCATCACTATTGAACCTGGTGTTGAAGTTGAAGTTACTATTGCAGATTCATAAATATCCATGTTTCTGTTCTTATTAACATTGCTGGAATCTTTGCTTCATCGGATGTTGGATCACAACAAATGTAGGAGGCCTTGCGGTTGAAAGAATACTTAAAACGTTATTGCACTGTGTGGTTTTCCAATATTTTGTTGAAGTTAAATATTTTGGTATGGAGATTGAGAATTTTGTTGCCTATTTTACTTCTCAAGTCAGAAGACTGATTAGCAAATGTTCTGAGGTTGAATTCTTATAAAGTTAGTAGTTGGAATTGGGTGTTTGTAGTTGTGCTTAATTATCATCACAAATATGATCTTCTGTTTTCAAGTGTTATATCTGTGGAAATAGATATCATACAAATCGAACTTCCGATCATCTCATTAACATTGATCTGAATTCTCACCAAATTTTCCATCCCAGGCTTAAGATTCGATTTTTATTTTTTTTTGGGATGAACAGAATGTTTTAAAGATCCACAGCATCAACATCCAGAATAATGTCTACAAAAGCAGTCAGCATAAAGCTATTTTGAAACTAAGTAGGCATGGTTGAACTGTTGGAAGGCATTCTTCAAAATCTGACAACGTAATCACCTATGGCTGATGTCTTTGTCGTGCTCCATCTCTTCAACATCTTCAAACCGATCATCATCAATCTGAAGCTGCAAAAGCCATAATACTATATCAGTACACTTCATTCTGTACCAAATAAGCTATAATTTGTGATCATTTAGATGTTGCAGACGAAAAACATGAGATTAAAAACAGTTGTTTCATGTAAATGACTGGAAAAAGTCAGGTAGTAATAGGCAGAGTGTCATTTAACCACATCAATGGAACACTGAAAGGCCTACCTGAAGTACTGCCAGCTAAGTCATGATGGCCATTTGAATGACCAATTGAATTTGATGGATATTCAAACAAATGACAGTCAGCCTCTTCTTGTTTATAGTGTTAAACCCTTAAAAATTTTCAGTCAAAATTTAAAATTTGTTAAAAAATGTAATATAATAGTGTAAAAAGTTCTTTTTACATTAAAAAGTAAAGATAATGTGAAAAATAAAGAAAAAAGAACTTAACTTTTATTTTTTTTGTTTTAATTTACATGTCATTTATTTTAAATGTATTAGAATTAGAAGGGTTTGTATTGTTAAATTACACCTTTTAAAATTGAAATTTAATTAAGAATCGATAAAGTTTAAGACTAATATGAAAATATTTAAATAAATTTTGATAACCCTTAAAATTATTATTAAATAAGATTTTTTAAAATAATTTTACTAAAATTTCTTGTAGTTTAATATTTTATTTTAATTCTTAGACTTTAAAATTTATTATTTTTATAATGTTCAATTATCACAATTTTTATTATTTTTGTTCATATTTTATTTATAATTCCAGACAATTTATGAGGGACAGTAATTAATAAAAGTTGCTCTTTTGTAATAAAAAGGTAACATATTTAAATTACAAAAACAACTTTTTTATAAAAAAATACAAGAGGAAGATTATGTATATCGATCACTTTCGTAAAATAGGACGTACTTAAAAAAAATGCACATCAAATTTTTTGTTTCAGTTATTATATTCTAATTTTATTTTATTAAATCTCATTTATATATTTATTTGAGACCCACGTAAATGTATGAATGAAATTTAATAGAATATGATAAGAATACCATAACCAAAATAAGAGATCTGATCCCAAAAAATTGACGGAGGTGACTCAAAAGGTTGTATAATATTATGAAAGTTAAGTGGATAATTTTTAGAATATAATAAATCAAATAAAAAATCAGATATATTTAATAATTTATTTAATTAATTGAAAATATGAGCCCAAATGTGACCGCATAAAATTTCATCTAAACAAAAACCCTAACCTAAAAATCACATATATAAACCTCAAACCCAAATCGCAGAAGAGAAGCAGCCCCGAGAACTCCCGCCGGTTCATCCTCTTACCCTTTTCAGGTGCTCTGAATCTATTCATCATTGACTCTTTTTCTTTAAACATCGTTTGTAGAGTAGTGTTTCTTCAATTATCTAGCAATCTGTTGTTAGTTTGTTGGGTTTTGCCTTTTGAGGCGTTCTGTGTGGGTTGCGACCTTAAATTGATGTTTATGTTGTATGAATGAAGCAAAACGAGATAATGGCGGCAGCTTACGGAGCTATGAAGCCAACAAAGCCGGGGTTGGAGGAGGCCCAGGAGCAGATTCATAAAATCAGAATCACTCTCTCCTCGAAGAATGTTAAGAACCTCGAGAAAGGTTGCTTATTTCTGTTCCTCTTAGAATACGCTTGTGAAAGAACTTTGCTTTGAACTAGCATGCCTATTTTGTGATTGATCCGTTACCCTTTTTGTATTTATAATGCTGTTAGAAAAACTTTTCATGATATATCTGGATCTGGAGCCTGTAATGATTGTCAACATAGGAAATTGTAGTGCATTGTAGGTTGTGGTTTATTAATTGTGATGGTTTGAATTGAACAGTTTGTTCTGACTTGGTACGTGGTGCTAAGGATAAGAGATTGAGGGTTAAGGGACCAGTTAGAATGCCCACCAAGGTTCTTCACATTACCACCAGGAAGTCCCCCTGTGGTGAAGGTAATTTATCTTGGAATAGAGATTTTTATGTTAATCACCAATAAGAATTGTTTGTGAGTTTTGTAGTTTATCAATAATAATTCATGCCCTTTTATAATTGATAATGTTTTACTCCCGTATTCATGGACATTTTGTGGTGTTCACTAACTTTAAACATCGTATTGTGAAAAAATCAGACCAATTTGGTTAAGAATTGTGTTAGTTTTATTTGATATCATCAAGCAAACTCCAAATTGTGCATATATCTGATTTGGTGATCACGATATTCTATGTTAAGTATCTATATGTTTGTCTTTTAGAATTCAGCTGCTTTACCCAAAAATTATGTGAATATCACTCCCCTTGTTTGTAACTGGGAATGTTTGAGATGAATATGAACATTCTTTGTGTTTTTGAGTTGATGGCCGTTAGTTGAACAAGTCCTGTTGATATACAGATATAGTTAGATATGAGTATTCTCATTTTTCTATTCCGTTTACAGGAACCAACACATGGGATAGATTTGAGCTACGAGTCCACAAGCGAGTTATTGACCTTTTCAGTTCCCCTGATGTGGTTAAGCAGATCACTTCCATCACAATTGAACCTGGTGTTGAAGTTGAAGTTACTATTGCAGATTCATAAATGTCCCAGCTTCTTTTGTCGTTATTAATATTGCTGGATATCTTTGCTTCATTGCATGTTGGATCACAACAAATGTAGGAGGCCTTGCAATTGAAAGAATATTTCTAGGGGTTATTGCAATGTGTGGTTTTCCGATACTTTATTGAAGTTAAAAGATTTTGGTATGGTGATTGAGAATTTTGTTTCTTATTTTACTTATAAAGTCAGGACTATTTAGCAGATGATCTGAGGTTGCTGAAAGATTATAAAGTTTGTAGTTGAAATTGGGTATTTGTAATTTTGCTTCTTCGTTATCCTTCCAAATATGATATTCTGTTTTTAAGCGTTACAGCTGTAGAAATGTATATCATACAAACCGAACTTCCAATCATCTTACTAACATTGATATGAAGATCCACCAATTTTTCCAACAGCGGTCGTGAATTTTAGAGTTTGTCATAATAGGCTCAAGATTCGATTTTTTGTTTTGTTTTGTTAATTTTAGATGAACAGAATGTTTCGGTCCTACAGACTGTCACATTATCGAAAGGATGCACAATTATACACTATTAATCTGCCAACATAATTTTAAAGATCCACAATATCAACATTAATAATGTTTACAGAAGCCATCAGCACAAAGCTACTAAATAGGCATAGTTCAAGGAATGCTTTAAAATGTGACAACATAATCACCTATGGCTAATGTCTTTGTCGTGATCCATCTCTTCAGCATCTTCAAACCGATCATCATCAATTTGAAGCTGCAAAAGCCATAATACTATATTAGGACACTTCATTCTATACCAAACAAGCTATAATTTGTGATGTTGGTACAATTTATGATCATTTAGATGTTGCAGAAGAAAAAAAATCAGATTATAAACAGTTATTTCGTGTAAATTACCGGAAGTTCAACGAGTAAAAAGCAGAGTATAACCGTTTGGCTAGATCAATGAAACATTCGAAGGCTTACCTGAAGCACACTACCAGCTAAGTCATGATGGCCATTTGAGTGACCAATTGAATTTGATGGATTTGCAAAAAAATGAAAGTCAGCCTCTGCCAAACCTGAAGAATCCAAATAGTTAAAGAAACATAGCATAATCAGAACATTTTTAGAAGAGGGCATGTCGGTATGGTATACCTCCGTTTTCACCTGCCATCTGATCAGCAGAAACGATCCAATTATGTCCTTCTTCATCATCTTCTAAAGAAGAAAATAAATAAGGATGGCAAATCAGTATTGAAAAGTAGAGCAGCATTGGAAAGTGAAATCTGGAGTTATAAACACCCACCATCTACTGGCTCAGGATTGAGTTCAGCACATTCACAGAGTACATCAAACAGGGTATCCACTGACCAAAAAGGAAAAAGAAAAAGCAGCAGAAGAAAGACCCTGGTCAATAACTACAGATACTACAGCAAAGTAAATTATGTTAAACATATTGAGAAATAATCCGTTAGGCATATGGACTACATATATACATTGGCCAGGGTCTGATGGAACAAGTCTCATCTCCGTGATTCTTGACAAGTCTAAGACTTCACCACTCTCTGAATCCGACTCCTCTGATTCATGCTCATCATCTTCAACTTCAATCTTCAAGCAATACAAAAGTTAGTAAGAAATATACTACAAAAATTGACAGCACAAAGAAGGACAGACAGGAGCCAAGTCTTCCTATCCTTGCATTCTTTGTATTTGTTTTACTTTTTTAAAATTGTGCATTTTTTTCATATCCATTAAGAAAAACGGCTGATTTCATAATTTCAATTAATCAATCGAGAACATAGAAAATATCCAATTGCAGAAACTGCAAACCAACGTACTTGAGTGTAGATACAAGGAGACGGGTAAGCCTCAGGATCTCTAGACACTGCGTGCAACGAAAGAGACAAGAAATCCACAGCATAACCTTTTGTTCTATCCACATCACTCAGCCAAACTACTTTTCTGAAACAAAAATCCCATCCTTAACATTCAGAACCTGGAAAAGCATGAACTTTCAGAGATCAAATGAAGCTACTCGAAAAGGGTATCGCGTACTTAGTGGAGATATACAGAGTTCCTGGAGTTTCCGGAGAGCGATTGCCAAGAACAATAGAGACGCCAGGTTGGACATGCATCATTTCCTCGCCGTTGTCAGCGTCGAGAACCGGTACGCCGGCACCATCACCGGTTCTTTCAATGAATTGCCTGAGCCCTAAAACCATCTTGGCTAAAGACCATTCAATTCGCTGTAATCACTATATGACTGAAAGCAAGCGAGTGGTGACCAGTTTCTGGCTTTGGCGGTTCTAGGGTTTTTGAGGGGTTGTTTTCGAGTTATGATGGGCTGACCGCCACGAGCCCGGAAAGAGTTAGAAGAAAACATTAGAGATAAAATTTTCAATTATAATTTTTTTTTATTTTTAACTTTTAGAATTAATTTATTTTAGTAAATTTTACTATTAAAATTAATCAATCAATTAATTAATTAATTAATTAATCATATTTTATAAATTGATAACTTTTTTAAATTAATTAATTAATCAGATTTTATAAATTAATAAGTTTTTATAAACTAAAATAAATTAACTATTTTTATTTAATAATTTTTAATTAAATTTTAAATTATTTAATAAGTAAAGAAAAATTCTTTAAATTTATTTAATCTTTAATTAATTTTATGACAGTCTAATAACAACTGAAGAATTTTTAAAACATTTATTATAAGAGACCCAATCTAAAGTAAACTAGTCAAATTTAATATATTTCATTTTTAAAATAAACTTTCATTGACATAACAATTAATTATATATAATTTTTATTTTTATAATTTGACAATTACATACACTCTCCATTAAAATAATCTAATGGATACTTAACAAATCTTTCACAAAATTTTAATATTATATAGTATTTATAAATAATTCAAAACAATAACAATATTTTATAGAATGAAAGCTTCATCACATTAATGTAAAATGGCTAAAGACTCCAATTAAGATTGTACAAAGTCCGAGACTTGTAAATCTCTAAATATTATAAAGTATATTTCATTTAAATAAAAGTAAAGTTTGTTCACCCATTTTCCTTTCTTTCATACGTGAGAAAATTACTAGAAACTTTGGAAAAATATGTAGAATAAGCCAATAATAACACAATTTGAATTCTATACTTCAAAACAGTTGCCTCAGACAAATGTCATAATTAAGAGTCAAACAAGATTCCTCAAATGTTCGATGAAACTACTTAGGAAACTCAAAACCGGTACATTTGAGGTCCCAAAGATCTCCCCTGTTACTCTTCACTGCCAACAGAAACACTCAAGAACT
>JANZXP010000006.1:36341510-36362458 GCA_027576715.1 Erythroxylum flavicans
TTATTTGCTTGTATGTGTAATTAAATGCTTGCTTTTATTCATTGTGAATGTGGGAAAAATAATCTGTGATTGAAATCATGTTTACTTTGAAAGACTCTACTGCTTTTGGTATTAATGAAAAGAAGAAGAACGAAAATTTCATGAAAATATGATTATGATATGAAATATGTAAAATCAAAAATTTGCTTATGTGGGTAATATGATTATAGTTTTTGAGATGATGGGTTGTATTATCTGATCTTGTGTGTATAAATGCTTGTCTTGAATCATTATGAATGTGGGAAAAATGTCTTGAATCATATTTGCTTTGCAAGAATTCTGCTGCTTTGATGTTAATGAAAAATAGAAAATTTAAGAAGAATGAAAATATGGATATGATAGAAAATATGTAAGCATGGAAAAATTTGTTTGTGTGAGCAAGAGAGATACCATTTCATTCATCACGTGCACGTTGACCTAAAACCTTCTCCCGGCTACCCGCTTATGGCATATGAGCTCCAAAAAATGGACTCATTCTGTTCATGATGTAAACTTTGGTTTCACCGTTCTATTTTATGAGATTCTCTCGAGTCATATTGTTTGTGCATTTTATTGTGATTTGCTGAGCATGATATATGATTGAATGCTTTATTTTAATGGTTGAAAAATACATGATATGATTTATGTGATAGCATTTTTTTTTATTATGTGTTATGTGAGCTAAAATTGTGGATATGTTAAATTTTTTTATTTTTTTGTTTGTTTGTTTATTTCTTATTTCTCCCACCAAGAATTTAATTCTTTTTATCTTGATGTTAGTTATATATATATATTTGTCGTCGCGAAATAAGAACCGAGACCCGGGGTAACACTAGAACTATGATTTTTGCTTTTTTTTACTCTTATACTTTCCCCGTGTCAAAAATAACAAAGTCTATAGGGACAATCAATCCTCCTACCTTTACCAACACATCTTCTATTATTTCTTTTGGATAAACGAATTGACCTATTAGCTAATTGCAATTACATGTTTGTTAGTTTTAACTGTTCTAGATCTAATTTCAAATAAATAGAGTAAGGCATGTTGTTCCAAGGTGAAGCATACCCTTAACTTCATCTCCATTAGCCATTGATCGCCTCACAATAAAACTTCCTGGATCTTTCAATTTGGGGGGTAGCTGCTGTTGAAGAGCTGCACTTTCCGCTTCTTAAACTCTTATCTTCTTGTTTGGCTTAAACTTTCATTTTTTTAGTGCTTAGTTCCTTAAAGAACTTCAAATAAGTTGGAATGTTCTTGATCGCATCCAAAAAAGACAGATTAATATTAGCCTTAGGAAATATGTTATATAAATAAGAAAACTGCTCATCTTGTTTTGAATCTTAGGGGTAGCTTGGATATGGAATTGGCAGTCTATAAGGATCAGTCGCCTTATGCAGTCTTGGTCCTCTATTGCCTTTGGTTATATGCCCAAGTTTTTTACCTTTTTAAACCTGACATGAAGAGTTGTGCTCATTGCTTACCTCATGCTGCTCGTTTTTTTCCTTGATGAGGCTCTCATCCTCTTGATTACCTGCATCAAATAAATTAGAAGGAATATCAACATAATTATCAATCACCTTACCATTTCTCAAAGTAGTAATTGTTTATGCTTGTTCGAGTTGACTGGGTAACCTTCCCTTTTGATTGTTTAACATTTGAGCAGTGAATTTCCATACTTGAGTCTCAATCCTCTTTGCATAAGCATCCAAAGAGTCAAATATCTTATTATTCGTTTCTTGATTTTAAGGGTTTCTTGAATAAATGCATTCCGACTCTCCTCCAAAGAAGGATTTCTTGGTAGGTTATGACTTGAGGATTGCCCTTGGAATTGATTTTGCCTTTAAAATTATGATATTATGGTTAGGGTTGCACTAGTGCATTGTTGGTCTTTCACGAAAAATTGTGATAGTTTCTCCAACTAAGGTTGTAGGTATTCGAATATGGATCATTTTGCACCCTTAGTTTAAAAGCATTAAGTGAGTTTTCTTATTCTTCCTCACCTGCAAAAGATTTAAAAGAATACAAACAAATATTAGCTCTATGACCATAAGTTCCACATATACCACATACTCGTTGATTTGGAACATTTTGGGGTAGTCTCATAGTTAACATTTTCACCTGCTTTGTTAGCTTAGCTAATTGCATAGCCATTTCTTGGTTCGAGTTCACTTCATAAATTCTAGCTTTTCTCCCCCTCACACTCTTTTATTGAGAATTGGCCCCCTACATTTCAAAGATTTCATATGTCTCTTCGACAATCTTCTTTCCCACAGCTCCCCCTGCTGAATTGTCCACTGTGTACTAACACTATTGTGTTAATCCATCATTGAAGAATTGGTTCTACATGTGAAGGGGAAAATGATGGTTTGGACACTGTATTAGCAAAAGTTTGAAATTTTCCCATGCTTTATGGAATGGCTCTCCCTCCATTTGAGTGAAGGTAGTTATCTTCGTCCGCAACTCAGAGGTCTTTTGATAGGAATAAAATTTTTCATAAATTTGTTGTATGCCTCCTCTCATGTGGTCAATGAATCGAACAAAAGGGTCATCAACCATGCCTTGGCTTGATCTTTCAATGTGTATGGTAAGCATCTCGTTCTAAGTTGATCTTTGTTTAAGAAATACAAAGGAAATGTCTAGAGAGTGATATAGAATTCCCGAATGAAGTTTAAAAGGTCTTCATTAGGAACCCTATAGAAAGATGGTAGCATGTTTTAGTGGATGCTCTTTAATTCATAGTTTCTGGCTGCCTATCCTAAATGTATACACAAAGTGATAGTACCAATTACTGGTCAAGCATACTCCTTCATTACTGGTTGCCTTTCACCCATCTCTTAATCTTCAAGCTTGGGTTCCTCACGATTATCTTCAAAGTCCCTTTGAGGTCCTCTTATTTGATGTATGTTATTAATAAAGGGAACGAGTTCACTTTCTAATGACCTCCTTCCTCGCATAAATAAAATAATGACAACACTAAATTAGTAACAAAAGCTGTCAAAACAATTCAATAAAATAACATGACAAAAATGTATATATGAATAGAAAAAAAATCAACAAAACAAACAAAATTATATTAATTACAAACACTAAAAATGCTCTCAGCAATGAGACCAAAAACTTGTTGTGCCAAAATAAGTTCTAAAAACCTAGGCTATCCTACTCACAAGTATACGAGATAATTGTAGTTAAATACCCAGTGTCGTATTCTCAACAGGGTGAAATTAGTTCACTCAAATTAACTTTGACTAAAAATATAAACAAATGCAATCCTAAACATTCTATCTCGATTTGTTGAGCAAAGGCTTTAAAGAAAGTTACGCAATTAGACTACAAAGTAAACTAATTTAACTTGAAGCAAAAATGATTTGATCAACCAGTGTGAAAAACTCTTGAGGAATTAACGTCACTAATTTAATCTCCTATGCACGACTAAAGGGACTTAATTGGACAATTTTCTTGCTAAAAGTACCAACTTGGTTTTAAAATCAATTCAAATAATAAACTAAAGTTAACTTTCGTATTTGACAAGTTTATCATCCAAGTCAATTATATAACCCCAACTAATAATTTCCCACTTAAGTTAATATATTTCTAATTAATAACCTAAGCGTCTATAGTTTCTCTTTCTAATATTAAACTTCTTCTCTTGATCCTTCATTTAATACCAAAATGATGCCAAGGTTGGCCACACTATTACTTCCAATAAGCTTATAAACTATAACAAATAATAAGACAATAAAACAGTCCCTTCATCATGCATAATCGACTAAATTAGCTATATTAATTCTCAAGAACAAGAAATCAACCCATCATGGAATAAACACAGTTCATCATCTTCTTATACTTCAATCCCATAGTTAACAGTAATAAAGAAGTATTTAGGCAATAAACAGAGCGAGTAAACTAAAATGAACTATCAAACTCTACAAAGGAAAATAGGTTCAACAAAAAAATAATAAAGGAGTTCAATAACAGCAGCAAAGATGAAACAAGAATGAATAAACACAAATGACCTCTCAGATGAGGAAGCTAGCGGTGGATCCCTTACCCAGCTTAACTTCCCGGTATTGGTTCTTGCCTTCTATATCTACTCTATTCCTCACGCGACTACTCTATATTATGTGTTTGTTCTTTTCTCCACCTCTGTTCTCTTGCTCTCTCTCTTCTTTTCTCCACCTCCACCTCTTTGGTTTTGTCTTGCTTTTAGCTTCTGGCATTCTTCTTTTTGTATCCATCCTTTCTATTTATAGGCCGAGTCTAGGTTTATAATTACTTTCGTTTGCCATCCAAAAACCTGCTTGTATGATACGTAATATTAATTATCTTTCAGAAGAATATGCACGAGGTGACAATGCTTGTCACCCCATGAGGCCTTTTGTCACCACCTTTCCTTTCATGCCAATTTCATGACTATTTTCACTTAATTCATTCAAATTTGGATTACAAAATTTGTAATCATAATCAAAAGATCAAAGCTTGCAAATTCCATAAAAGTTAGTCACAACAACTGATATTAAAATCCTCTAATATTAGCTAAGGATCCTTGATTGTGACTTTAAGATTATTCTATAATAGTTTTCTTTGAAATGTAAAATTAGATTTAAATATAAATGAAATTGTCATTGGTACATTTTCCTAATAAAACCATATTGCTACATGTATCTGTTGATCACTTGCCTATAACATATACACCTTTATTTTCCTTAAATCAAAAGCAATCACTATTATACCATAATGATAGAATTGGTGATTATACAAAAAAAAACCATTGCTTTTCTAAAGATTCCATGTTCAATAAACTCTCTTGCTAGATCTTTGATTCCAAAATTAAAATCAACACAGGTTTAGTATTTAAAATAAAGTCTTCTAAAAAATTTTGTTTCTTAGTAAAATTGGTTTCATAAAACTATTTACATTTATAGGCATTCTTAGTCCCTTAGTTCTATCTTTTTTTTTTATTTACTTCCATTATTTGTGTTAAATTCCCTTTTTGATAATTCCTTATTGGTTCCATTCAAAAGGGAAATATATGTTACCTCTATAGATTTTTGAGGATCCATCCAACTATCTTTTATTCTCTTATATTGCTCCCTTACAAAGCATATGTTGATCACTTATATTACCTTTTTAATTTCTAAAGCCATCATATTTTACCATTTTGGATTTTGGATTAGTATACATTGGTAGTCTCCTATTTAATAAGTTCTCCTTCTATAGTTATATATGATGCACCACTTGACCCATTCATATATTGAACCCCAAGTTCTTCATTTAGAGTGTTAGGAATGCTCTCTGTTTGATCCTCAAGGCCTATTAACTTAGAATCACCTTTTACAAATTTCCTACCTGTGGTTCTCTAACACTTATCTTGTTTTTTAAATGTTAGTTTCCATTAATGTGAGGCTCAGATAGATTCCTCAAGTGGTGTCTCCTCTTCTCCAATTCCCATTAACGGAATGGTATCAGGTAGTTCCTTAATTCCATGTTGATACACACCCTTGTATACCCAATTCTCCTCCTCATTGATGCTGTTTTGGCTATACAAATAGTTTTGCCTATGAAACTTGTTATTGCACTTAACCCTTTAGTTGACTAGTAATCTAATGACACAATAGGTTTGCCTATGAAACTTGTTATTGCACTTAACCCTTTAGTTGACTAGTAATCTGATGACACATTATGTAATTCGATCCATATGGATGCATTCTCCTATCTGATTGATTCCAAGCTTATACCTTGTCTCCAAATTTTAAAAAAAATGGTAGATTTTGAAGGTGCAAGGGCTAGCTTTGACAATCTCCTTTGCATTCAAGTTCGAAGAAAATATGAATACTATAAGGTTCTTTTCAAAAGTCAACACTTTAGTTAATCCATTGCCCTTCCAATTATTTTATAGCCAATTGTTGATTATTGGAAAGGATGGTCTTTTTTTCCAAGAAAGAACAAACCAGAGTTAAAGACCAACTCTTAGCTCCTTACCAACCAGAGTTAAAGACCAACTTTTAACTCGTTCTTCCAGTATATAACGCAAAGGAGATATGATCATTTTCCTTCTAAGCCGGAAGAAGGGTAGTAGTGCAAGGGAGTGTTTAAAGTCTCTTGTATAACTTGCTTCTAGTTTAGAAAGGGGTTTATATAAGAGGAAGCAGTAGTTATTGCAACTGCCTTCTTTGAAAGTTCCTTCATCCTGCGCACTCATGAGCAGGCTTAAGGTAGTAAGAGTTTTTTGTTTTTTAGGGACAGTTAGTGGAGAGGATGGAAAGGTCAAAGGCTCTAAGTTGAATTGAACAACTTCAATCATTATACTACCTTAAGCTTAAAAAAATGTAAAGGATAAGAACTTACTAGACATTGATTTTGAAATTTTTCCTATAAATAGTAATAAGTATGAGCAAGAAAACCAAAGGTTGCAAGGACAAAAATGCCCTTAGTTATGCAAAAAACCAAGTAACTGAACAGGAGAGCAGAACAATAGCAAGTAACCAAAGAAAAAGATAATAAGGTTGAATAGAAGGAAGCAGAGTAGGGAAGAAATGTACCATACTGACAAGTCAAGGAAAGCAACGAAAAGGCAAGAATCAGGTGCAAAATGCCAAAGAGAACAAGAAGAGTATCTCTCACTAGACATATTCCAAATTAAATCACTATGTGTTGATAGAACATTAAATTTTTTAAAGATTGTCATTTTGATTTTCAAACATTTTATTTTGAAACATATTAAGAATTTGAAAATATTGTGAAACATTAAAATTTAACTTAAATTTTAATATAAACCTTGGTGTTAAAATGTACATATTGTCATTGCTGGTTTAGAATAAGGTTACTACCCAACAAAAAGGCAAACATCCATTATTATTAATTAATTAATTTAGAATAAGCAAACAATGGACCGGTCTTCTAAATTTAATTTGGAAGCATCTTCTAAAATAGAATTGGCTGTATAAGAAATTCCCACCGAGTCAAGTGAGACACGTTTAAGTTTAGAATCTGACCTGTCTCAACAACAATTACGTGGTGAAAGAAATAGAATAAAAATTCTTTAATTAGATGGAAGAGTATCTTTATGTATAGAGTCCGAAGCGTCTTGTAATGCAAAAGTCAACGTTCCCAACACGTTCGCCTTCGAATATGGAATCGTACTTATTGTACTGCAGGGAGGTTATGTCATCACCGTTGACAATGGCCACACAAAAGGCATGTTAGTTATCAAGGAGTTCGCCGAAGACCGACCTTTATCATGCCATTAAGCCGTATACTAATGTACTTATTGTACTGTAGGGAAGTTACGTCATCACCGTTGACAATGGGCATATAAAAGGCGTGTTAGTTATGATGGAGCTGTATCCGTTAGGGTGTTTTATTATATTTTATTAAATTTTATTTGTATATTTATGTAAATTTTATATAAATATATTGAAGAAATTTAATAAAATAAAATTAGAACAAATTAAGTAGAACAAAAAAAAATTGATATGCTTTTATCGTGCCATTAAAACAAATACAAATAATTTGTGCTATGTCATGTTAAATCGTAAATTAGGTCCGTTAAGATTATCGATGATTTAGTTGACCAACCTAGCTATATGCATAGTTGGATCTGGTTAAAATTGTACTCGATTAGTACTACCGCATCTCTTTCTTTCTATTTTTCTAGGAAATTCTTTTAATTATAACTTCGAAATCTCCATGTCTTGCTGGATATGCATCAACTTAACTCGAGCTGAAAACGTGCCACCCTGCGAAATGCACACTCACTCCATTAGACGACACTAATAAAACTCATGCTAGGAGAATGATGGCCACAAGCATTAACAAGCTGAGCAATTATATATATTAAAAAAAGTCAAAGATTTTTGTAATTTCATTATCTTCTAAATATTTTTTTTTTGGTGTGATTTAGGTCTAGTTTGATAGCCTTTATAATTTGATATTTAACAGAACTATTAATTATATATATACACACACATATATTCTATCGTCATTTATTTTTTATTTTTTACATTTTATTATGATGGACATGAAAATCGATTCATTAAAATGTGATATTGATTTTTTTTATAAAGTATATAATAAAAATGATAGAATTATTTTTTCTAATTATCAAATAACATGAACTTTTGAAACTAAATTCAAGCACGCATTTATATTTTTGAGAAATTAGTAAAATCATTATAATTAATATTAAAAGCATTAAATATATTACAATCTACTTTAATTTGTCACTATATACCCTAAAAATAGTTGTATTCTAATATTAAAAGTAATAATATTAATAAAACAATTTTTTAGGGTATTTAGTGACCAATTAAAGCGGTATATATTTAATTTATTCATACACCTACTAGTTCTAAGACTTCATGGTTCATATTTTAAATGGAATGACTTCACCACGATAAAGACTTCAATTGTTTCTCTGTACATGGAAATTCTAGAGCATCAAGTGACGTTTGACCGATATAAGTGGCAAGATTATCTACACGAATACTATAATCAATATTGACAACGAAATGTAATTGAATTAACCCAGTTGCATCTTCTACCTTATCTTTCTGTATGATGCATACAATTGTCACGGTGTCATAGAATGCACAAGTTAAGATTTACAGTAAAAGTCAATCTTCTTGCATTTGGTTTGTTTAATGCAAAGGAATACAAGATAGAAATGGAGCTTCATCTCTCAATAAGCATTGACCTAATAAACAATGCACATTGAAAAATAACCCAGCACACCAGAACTCGGTATTTATACCTGGATTTGGTAAACAATGCACATCGAAAAACAACCCAGCACACCAAAACTCGGTATTTATACCTGGATTTGGTAAAACCCAACACAACGGAATCCTAAATTAGGCAGATAAGTCTTAATTAGAAGCAGCTATGGCTACCCTCAAACTGACCAGGCTATTCTCCATCTTTTTTGTTGTGCTTTCCATGTTCACACCTTTAGCACTATCAGTAGTTGAGGAATGCAACACACAATCAACCAGTTGCAACGACAAAGCAAAAGCACTTCCCCTTAAGATCATAGCCATCGTCTCTATATTAGTCACTAGCATGATAGGTGTAGGTTCACCACTTTTGACACGTTCAATCCCAGCTCTGCAACCCGACAAAAATCTGTTTGTGATTGTGAAGGCTTTTGCTGCTGGTATAATCCTAGCTACTGGCTTCATGCACGTTCTACCAGATTCGTTCGACATGTTATCCTCAAGTTGTCTGAAAGAAAATCCATGGCACAAGTTCCCTTTTACAGGGTTTGTGGCAATGTTATCTGCTTTATTCACTTTGATGGTGGATTCCTTGGCCACTAGTGTGTATACCAAGAAACGTCATGGAGGGGTGAACCCGGAGGTTAATGATATTGTTGATGGAGACAGAGAGATGGGAATGGCCAACTCTGGCCATTCTCACACTCACCACCATCCCCAAACCAAATCACCAAGCGAGCAACTACTTCGTTACCGTGTTGTTGCTATGGTCGGTATTATTCTTACTCACAGTATAGGTAACCGAAAATGCTGTTGTCAGAATAATGCTAATATTTTCTAAATGAATGCTTAATTTACTAATTGAATAGTTAGATCTCAATTAATTTAGTTATCAGTTTCAAATTTTAATGAAACTTTTAAATTTTCACTGAAAATAAGTTAAAATTCTTTTACGCGATTAATCACCATTTTCATTTAGTTTTTATTAGGAAGGAAACCTGTGTTTCAACGTGTATGAGGTCAATGTTATCTGTTCTTCTTGTTTGTATTTCCAACATTCTAATTATCAGGGCGTGCATTTGGCAGGTATTAGAACTAGGCATCATCGTTCATTCAATTGTTATAGGCCTCTCTCTAGGAGCGTCGAACAACACTTGCTCAATAAAAGGTCTGGTGGCTGCTCTTTGCTTCCATCAAATGTTTGAAGGAATGGGCCTCGGTGGCTGCATTCTCCAGGTTAAAACTTTAATTAATTGACAGTACGATCAGTTACGTCCATTGTTGTAAAATTTTTAAAAAAAAAACTAAGATTAAACACGTTTTATTCATGCTGACCTATAAACAGGCTGAATACAAGCTTTTGAAAAAATTGGTGATGGCGTTTTTCTTCTCTGTAACAACACCATTTGGTATTGTACTCGGCATCGCCTTGTCCAAAACGTATAAGGAAAACAGTCCCACTGCACTTATCACAGTTGGGCTACTTAACGCATCGTCTGCTGGTCTTCTGATCTACATGGCACTAGTTGACCTTCTCGCTGCTGATTTCATGGGACCAAAGTTGCAAGGTAGTATCAAGCTTCAGGTGAAGTCATACACGGCTGTCCTTTTGGGTGCTGGTGGCATGTCCGTTATGGCAAAATGGGCTTGATAATGTTTATTATAACTGCATGTGTCTTGAATTTGAGTCTTTGTAACAAAAAACAAAATGCATTTCGCTTTTCCAGAAACTATGTACGATGTACGTTTGTATTTAGTTAATATACAAGTTTGAAAGTCTGTACAAAAATTAATTGTGGCATTAATTTTCTTTTGAGTTGTTGGTGTCTTAATTTCCAATTAGTATAATCCTTGTGAATTTATTCCTCTGGTCAAAACATGGGCAATTACGTCCAGAAATTGTTCAGTAAAGCCACACGATTAAATTAACAAAATTATCACCCTATAATTTTAAAGTACCTGTAAGGAATGGTAGTGATATCGTTAATACTTTGAAAAGTTGGCCTGATGTCCGAACCTTTTCTTTCAAGATGGTAGCCTTTTCAGAAAAATTACAAATATAGCTTGGCTTATGTTTGGCACAAATGGGTGAAAATATAGGAGAGGAAGTGTCATGAGTGCTCCTTCAGTACAATAGTCTCATTAATTGTCAACTTGCCTATACTAGGACTCCCTTACAATTATTATTGGAAATGCGCCAGTGCTTTGCACTTTTTTTTTTTTGGGTTAAGAAATATAAATGGAATTAAGCCTTGAAAGGCAAGCAAAAAGAGTTAAAAAGAATTGTCAATTACAGACCAAGAAGCTCCATTGGAAGGAGTACTATCAAACTAATTACACTATTATGTCATATCTTTGACATATTCCTTCATACTATTAGATAGAAGCTTTATACATCCCATATGTTGTAGATATAATTAGTGTCTTCAAATTTGTTCTTGAAGAGGTAAATATGGAGTCTAATCCTATGCATAAGTTCCATGTCAAATAGCTCTTTGTCACTGCTAGAGTTATGAAAATTTTGTTTATTCCTCTTATCCTATATGGCTGTCACAAGATATGAAAAGGATAAGCAAAAACTCCATTTTTCAACTTCATTAGAGTGCCTTATAGTAGAACACCACTCATTTATCTCCCTCCACTCCCCTGGGAATTCAACTATATTGCATTTGTTTGGGACCATTTTTTATCTTTCTTCAATGAAGTCACATTGAATGAATAAGTGATTGATGCTCTCTTCAGCCCTTTTACATAGAACGCACTAGTTATGTAAGATCAAAAACTTGGCCAACTTGTCAATTGTTCGCAATTTACATTTCATTTCCATCCACAAGGTAGTAGATGCATAGGGTAGTAAGTGTTTAAACCAAATAATCTTAGTCTAAGGGATCTTCACAATGTTGCCTTGGAAAAATTTCCTACTAGAATGACTGGCAAAGTTTCCTAATCTTGTTTGTTATTATGGTGTCTTCTTCATCTTTGAGTCTAGTGTGGATCATTTATGAGCTGATAGAGCTGGGTATTATTGCTTCTCTGATGATTTCCTTATCACGAAGTTGCATTGCTATTTTTTCCTTTTGATGTAACAGTGATTTAAGGGTTGATACAAAGTTCAAGTTGTTCAATGTCCCTATAAATAACCAAGTGTTAGGTTTGAATCTTGTTGCTTTTGTAACACCCCCCTTCTACCGAGCATCTACCCGTACATCTTGAGGACATTCAGGCACATGCCCTATGAAAGCAGCATGTTAGAGCAGTCATTATCACTTATATGGCTTCATACATAAAATGCAATTATCTATAATATCAAAACGTTCCCATTTCATTTATAAAACATAATACACTGTAGCTTTTCATATATAGTCCATATATATACATTATCAAAAGCTTATAAGAGTCTAATGTTCTTTTACAACATTCTACATGAAATGAGAACTATATAAAAGATTTTATATCTAACTCCTTAGTCTCGAATGACCGATCTTTGAGCCATTTCTTGATGTCCAAAAAGCAAGAACTAGACTTCTTCTAGAACGTCTTAAAAGCTAAGTCTCCTCTCATTACCTGAAAAAACCATATTGTAATTTTGATAAGTTTTGCAAACTCAGTGAACAAATTATCATCGATGTGCTCACTCATATTAAACACAATGACAATTCACATTTCAATTCATAGACAGTTCTCATAATCAACTATTGCATATCATTTCACATTTCAATTTCAGAACAGTTCAAACAATTCACTTCAATCAATCATATAACACACATATCAAATTATATATGCAATTGCTCATGAGACTCTACTTTCATTGTTAATCATTATGATCGAGTGCATTTTTAACTATCCCGTATCCTTTATGGATACCGAGCTCATTGATAACTGCTTCGTATCTGATCGGACTCATTTTACTAGTGAGCTATGGCTCTTTATACACATTCTGGGCTTTAAGCTCTTTTTCACTGGCCACTCCCGTCACAACTTCCTTTTTCTTATCATGCATATCTTGTAATGAAATGCATCAAATCACATATATTCAATCAATCACTTTCATTCAGTATACACATTCACTTTTCACTTTTTCATTAGACATAAGTCCGACATTCAACATATTTGTTAAGAACACTTATTTCTGTTAAATTCACATTCAATCAAAACACTTCCAATACATTCCCAATTATCAAACTTCTCAAACCATCAATGTCTGAAATTATCATATTCACAAAGATATCAGTTTAATAATTGAAATTTAAGCAATTACAATCGTTACTAGTGAGGAACATCTAGTTTACTTACAGTAAGCTCGAGATAGGTATTGCCTCGACGTCACAGCAATGTCTAGATGTTGTCATTCTATTTGTGCTTCTAAATCATACAACATACACACATTTACACATTACTAAATTGGTCGATCATATTAGCACTCAATCATACACATATGTATATGTGTTATGTATAATGCATGCTCAATGACAATCCCAGGTATGTATCCCTAATTCATATCTCATGATCATTTAAACAGTATCACTCAGATATATCTAGTTTACACTTAGGTTTATACCTCAAGAATACTTGATTTATTTAAGTTCATCAATCTTATATTCATCAATGTTATTTTAGCATTATATGATCACAAAATCTCCAAATTCTCCTTCAATCTTACTTAATACACATCATTCATCTCCTTTGAATCACATTAGCATTCATAAGAACACTTTAATCACCTAATCCATTCATCAAACTAGGTTATTTTCAAGCCTCTATGCATCATAGGAAGGTACCTTATCATTAGTTGTTTCAAACATCATTTAAAAGACAACATTTCACTCTTTATACTAGCCCACGATCCTGGTGGACCTTCCCACGATTGTGATATAAGTTTGTGCAACTGGCTATGGTCGTGGGATAAGTGCCACGATCGTGACAAAATCTAATTAATCAGGCCACGATTGTGGGGACTATGCCATGATCGTGCTCTGCCTTTCTTCCTTCATTTTTCCATGAATTCTCTTACTTAGAAATATCATTAACATTCCTACTTTTCTAGAATTCATGTCCAGTTATGCAACTTCATTTCATGCAAATCTAACTACCATATAGGTTACATTAAACCTCATAAAACTCTACTCAATTGATTCATTAACCGTTCTCTTCATGCTATCATACATGCATTCCCAACTTTTCCAGATTTTATCTCTTTCATAATACATTTATATATCTTCTACATAGATGATCATTTAGACTTCATAATCTCATCATTTTTACCTCAATTTCAACTTTATATCATCCATAAAATAATCCATAACTATAGTTCATCATTTATATAAAACAGAACATCAAACAGGTTCATACATTCATCAACATTTTTACATACTTTCACACACCATTTACACTATCAATCTATCTCAAAAACATCCCTATAACACTTCATAAGTTATTACTCATCATATACACAAAATAGGACATGAGTATACCTATTTCTTCATCAGCGTATCATCACTCTTCAACCACCATTATCATGATCATTCCACCTCTAACTATCATTATATGTGCATCATTTAACAAAGCTATAAATATCCATAATAATACACTTACTTGTTTTAACTTCAAGATTTGAAGATCACGTAACCCTAGCCTCAAGCATACATGATCATCGACATTTAAGGGTGAAATAGTTGGGTCTTCAATAACAAGAAGAGGATAACGAAAGGTGGAAGAAGCAAGGTGCAGATTTTTGGTCAAGATCAAAGTTGAGAGTGTTAGTGAGGGTGGAATGTTCGTGAGTGAGGAAAAAGAGAGAAGAAGATTACAAAGAGAGCATGTAGCAGGAGTGAAAAATAATTAAAATATGATCTTTCATTTAGGTAATTTGTGAAGTAGATATGTGGCACGTGTAGTGACACTTATCACTTGTTAAATGTCTACTTCCTATGGTTCCACTTATCTTTTAACATCTAGTCTATTTGCCCCCCAATTTTTAGTCCATTTATCACCCAATTTTCTATGACACTTGTCATTAATTTCTACTACCATATTTCAATTATTTCTACTACCAAGAGTTAATTTTTCTTGCCACTTGGTATTTTTAGACCCATAATTTCATAAATCTCTTAATTTTTATCAAAAATATATGAATTAATAATTATGAATCACCAAATCAGAATTCACAACATAATAATTCATAATTCACATCATAATCATTTTAAAAAATCATTTATACCCCAAAATATGTCGATTGACTGCATGTACAGTCTTTGTAATGTGTAAAAAAATGGGGCTCCAACCTTAGTATGGGAAACTGGGATATTATGATTTTTCCCCTTAAGAAATTTCGTTCTCAAAATCTGTACCTGATTGATCAAATAAGTAGGGGTATTGATTCCTCATATGCTCCTCTGTTTCCTATATAACTTCCTAACTTGAATGATTTCTCCAGAGGACTTTCACCAATGGAGTCACTCAGTTTCTCAATTGCTTCATCTGATATCCCACTATTTTAACCAGCTTCTCCACATAACTCAAGTTACTTGAAATTTCAATCTCCTATGTCGATAACACATGTGTCGAATCAAACGAATATCTCCTAAGAATACTCACATGAAACACTTTGTGAATCTGAGACATCTCAATTGATAAGGCTAACTTATAAGCCAATGGTCTAACTCTCTCGATCATCTCATATGGATTAATATATCTAGGGCTTAACTTACCCTTTTTACTGAACCTTAGCACGCCTCACCAAGGTGGTACTCTCATAAACACTTTATCTCCAACTTGATATTCCATATCTCTCCAGTGCTGATCCACATAACTCTTTTTTCGGTCTTGTGGTACTTTAATTCTACTTCAGATCAGTTTAACCTTATCAACTGTGTTTTGAATCAATTCCGGGCCTTCAACAATCCTTAGACCCTCTTCATCCCAGTACAAAGGCGAACAACACTTTCTGTCATATAATGCCTCATACGGTGCCATACTGATACTATTGTGATAATGGTTATTGTAAGCAACTTTAATCAGAGCCACATACTGATCTCATGCTCCTTGAAACTCCAAAACACAAGATTTGAGCATCTCCTCAATAGTCTTAATCGTTCTCTCACTTTATTCGTCTATCTGAGGATGAAATGTTGTGCTGAAGTTCAACTTCATCGTACCCATTGCTATCTATACACTTCTCCAAAATCTTGAAGTAAACCTGGGGTTTTAGTCTGATACAATAGACACTGGGACCTCATATAGTCTCACTACTTCATTCACATACCTTCGAGCTAATTGATCCAGTAAGTTATTCTCTCTCAGTAGTAAGAAATGAGCCGACTTTATTAATAGGTCCACAAAAACTCATTTGACACAAAAGGTAGAGTTTTTAGACTCTTTTTTGCATCTTAAAAATAATTTTAGACACTTTATAAAGCATAAAATAAAAACAAATGTCACTAAAACTATATTCGACAGTTTTCTTAGACACATAGATGTGTCGAAAAAGCATACATTTTTTACGCATCTAAGCATCGAAAATCTATTTACACATAGATGCATCGAAAACATACATTTTTGACGATTTTCTTAGACACGTAAATGCTATTTCAAACACTTTATGTAAACTTTTAGATACTTTTCTCTGTCAATATTTTTCACTTTAAGACAGTTTTTTACGTCAAAAAATTGCACCATTTTTTAGTAAAAAAATAAGCTTACAATTTTCTTTGTACTTCGTTTTTAATCTCATACACATATTATTATAATAAATTTTAATAAATTATAATAAAGTAATTACATATTTACTATTATAATAAATTATACAAATTAATCTAAAATATGTATCTGTATATTATTATACTAAATTAGCACTTTTGTTAATCACTTATTACCACTTTGATTTAAAGTATCTTATTCCATTATTGCCCTTGAGGTTTGATTACATTACTTAGAAGGTCTTCCTCTGCAAAGAGAAAAATTGCGACAGATGCAACATTATTAAGTGTGTCTGCTCATTAATCATATGAAAAGAGAAAAATGAATTCAAGGAATTATTTTGTATACACAAAAAGTGCAACCTAATACATATTAGACATCTTATAGTATTCACGACTAATTCAAACAAAAAGAACATAAACTTTACAGCTACAAATCTCAACTTCAAAAGAACATCTCTAGTACATTACAATGTCAAAGTTCTAGATTAGCTAAGAAAGCAAAACAAAGTGAAGCATATTTGACAAAGGTAAGGGACTGTAAGTTAGGATAAGATGCGTAATGAGTAGTCACACGTACAAACGAGGCATTTTCAGTTTTCAGTAGCTTAAAACTATCAGTCAACGTAAAGACATGTGATATTGCCAAATTCTTTCATACATCTTTTTAAAGACTTCACAAGAAGAAAAAATTAGAATCCCACGAGTTGACGTTCTCACGGGTATAGTATGAAAATTCTTTTCTTAATTATCCAATATTTCCCTAAATATAAATTCCAACATTTTTAATGCTCAATTAGTTTGAAAAATGTGAGGAATTATTTATAGACTTGATGCTTCTGAGTCTTTGACATAATACTATTACTTATAATTATATGTAACAATAAGTTAGGGTAACACTACAAAAATAATGTTTAAGATAGGACTTGATACGCATTTTTTAAAAAATTACTAACTTTGTTATCTTGATTACTATGGTCTCCAATTTATAACATTTTTACTAGATTTGAATTTATGATTAACAGCCCAATTGATTCTTTCAAAATAGCTTAGATGGTAGGAAAGAAGCATATGACACATGATCAGAGGGGCGTTCAAAAATAGTTACCTCCAATGTATATAACACTCACCCATATAATTATATATGGACATTTGTAATGGTCAAAGAATAGATTGGCTTTTCTTAACTTATTATCAAGCAACAAGGTATCCAACTGCAAAATAGAGTAAAGAATTCAGGGTACCTATGAATTGACACAATCAAAACAACACAATCAATAAAAAGAACATGCTAAAACGAACAACTTTTAAGCCTTCCATTTCACTGCAAAAAAGAGTTCCTTAACAAACATTGAGGCAAGCTAATCCTTCAGCTCCATTTTGGATTATTCAAGCTTAGTCAACAATCAATAACAAAGTATTGAATAAGCACTTCAACAGCAATCACAATGAACAAAAACCACTTTCTCTTCCTCTCCAATTATTATGCCTAACTGGAAATCAAGGAGACCAACAACAAATATACATAATTAATTGAGAAAAAATACCATTGGCTTTAAGGATGTGCAGGATCTTGCTTCCAGTGATGCTCTTAACCTGAGCAATACCGTGAGAGTCACGAAGAATGACACCAATCTGAGATGGAGTCAGACCCTTCTTTGCAAACTTGCAAATGTTATCCTCCACCTGATACAACCAAATTGACAAAATCACACATTTTTCCATACATTTTAAAGCTCAGATCCTACAAAACACTTTCCTTATTCTCATCTATCGCCTAGTAAAAAACCAATTCACTAAGGTTATGTTAATTATTTCTTCAGATAAATTGGAAAAAAAATTGAATCACTATCCTTTTGCCGCCAAAATTTCTAAGACAACGATGTCATCGAAACATAAAGAGAAAACAAAGAGTTGAAAGTTTACGTCCTGAGAAGAGATCTTAAGCCAACTTGGCGGAGTCCTCTTGTAAGGAAGAGCTGAAGCTGAAATACCCTTCCTGCAACCAAACGAAAATCACAATACATACTATCTATACTATCCACATATATATATATATATAGAGAGAGAGAGAGCAAAAGTGTGTCCGAATGTCGTTACCCGCGACTGTGCATACGACCCATGATTCCGACGACGACTACGGCGAGAAGGCAAAGAGCCGTTTTGTAATCTGATTAGCTTCCTCTGCTCCCGCGAGCCGCAAACCCTAGCTTCTGAACTGCTCTCATTCTCTGGGGCTTTATGAACGTTCATCAACAAAATTGGGCTTTACTTTGGGCTTCGATCTTAGATTTGGGCTATGGGGTCCAATATTAGAAGATATGATTCCAGTTTAAGAACTGTTCATGGGCTTTTGGGTGCAACGTTTCAGACGGGAACGTTGGTTCACGGGAGCAATGTTTAAGGACCTAAATTAATGTTTTAGGTTATATTTGGTTGAGGTGAATGAAATACAATATTATTTTTAAAGAGAATTTATAATGAAATAGAATTAGAGATGTCAATAATAACTTGGCCTGTCCTGGCCCGGTTTTGGCCAAGGCTGGAGGGCCATGGGCTTATCGTGGTTGGTCAAGGCAGGCTACGGTTTTAAAATGACGTCATTTTGGAAAAAATGGGAGGGACCATGGCCTGGCCGATAGCTTGCCCATTTTTTATAAAACGACATCATTTTGAAATTTTTTTACTTAAAAAAAAATTACGGGCCGGACCGGCCATGGACATTCCTAAATAGAATGAAAAATGAGGGTTCTATATTATATCTCATTTTATCCTAAATAGTAAAAATGAGAAACTTTCGATTTGAAAGGTTTAAGATGAAATGTAAAATGATAAATTACTTTTCACTATATTATATTATAAACTCTTATTCTTCAAACAATATTTCACTATATTACATTATAAGTCTTTAAATTTCTCCCAAACAATAATTTTCTAATATTACATCTATTTACATTCCATTCTATTAAAAATCTTACGTCTAACCAAAGATAGTTTTAAAAAGAATCATAAGTTAAACCGATAAGATGAGAGATTTAAGTTTTAAAAGATTCAATAAGTATTAGACCACTATAAAAATGACTAAAGATTGAATAAAATTAAATAATTTATAATATTATTAAAAACTAATTGTCTTATTAAATAATTTTAAGTTTAATTAAAAAGAGATTATTAAAGAAAAACTAATTAATTTATTTTAATTTATAAAAACTTATCAATTTAAAATTTTGACTGATTAACTAATAAACTAATTAAAATTTAACAACAAAAGTTATTGAAATAAATTGAACTGCAAATTTAAAACTAAATTTTAAAAATAGAAGACGAACTAAAACTATTTAATGGTCATCGACACAACGAACCTACCAACTAGTAACATTAACGTATTCATGTCTACCAGTCTATGTGCTGGCTAGTTACTTTCACTTTTAATATAGAAAAAGACCCTAGATGCTCAATTTTATTTTTTCTTTTTGTAAATTATAGAGTGTAAATTATATATTTTAAATAAATAATTTTACAAGTTAATAATTTGGACGAAATCGATTCGAATGATATTCATAAATCTAATATATTTTTACTTTTGACAAATTATCCTTCAAGTTATCAAATCAAGATGTTATCAACTTAAATTAAATTATTTTTAAATAATGAGTATCTCATAATTTAAAAAAAAAGTGTTTGAAATAATATTTTAAAAATTTAACCAATTTAACTGATTTAATAAAAAAATCTTGAATTTGCAAATTTTTCAATTCAATTTTAATTTTTAATTTGATTTAGTTTAATAATTTTTATTGTTTAAAACGGATCAGTTTATTAATTAATTGGTTAATTTTCATAAACTAATCATTTTTTATAAACCAATTAATTTTCAGTTGATAGTCTCCTTTGTTAATTAAACTTCAAATTTTCGAAAAAATAAGGACAATTTTTCAATCATTTTTTTAATTTTTTAATTTTATTAAATTTTTAACCGATTTTAAGATTAAACTTTTAAATCTTAAATTTTTTGTACTATCAGTTTAATTTTCAATATGATTTTCAAAGCATTGATTTGAACTTTTAATTCCAATATTTCATCATGGACTTAATGGTTTATGGAATTTTTTACAAATTTGGTGTTGGTTTTAAAGTTTCTTTTAAATATTTTATAAGGAAAGTTTAATCTGCTTTTTAGGCTACATGACCAAAATTGGGCACAACATTTTTTGGTTTAATCAATTTAGAGTCTAACATTATAACTTATTTGACTAACGTCTAAACGTTATCGAGTTTGCTCAATATTAAACTATTTTGAATGGAAATTTATAGGTATCGTCGTTACTATATATAAAAAAGGTATTTAAAAAAGCTTGGTGGATTCCGTGTCGATTTAAAAAAAAATTATTTTGTTTTTTTCAACCCTTTCCTTTCCTTTCCTTTCCTCCACGACATCCCCATGAATCCCTCAGCTGTTACTATTCCCTTAAGCCCCCTCTCGTTTCTCTCTTTATCTCTCTCTGGCTACAGATTTCAGGCTTC
>JANZXP010000006.1:36368060-36381876 GCA_027576715.1 Erythroxylum flavicans
ATTTATTATAATAATTTTAAATTATTAATTTGAATTAGATTTAATTTATTTTTATAAGATTTAAAAATTGAGATA
Organism: Erythroxylum flavicans; assembly: GCA_027576715.1. Taxonomy (NCBI): domain Eukaryota; kingdom Viridiplantae; phylum Streptophyta; class Magnoliopsida; order Malpighiales; family Erythroxylaceae; genus Erythroxylum; species Erythroxylum flavicans. The sequence goes on from JANZXP010000006.1 coordinate 36,368,136, forward strand.
AATTGCCTTATTATTAATATTTATTTGGTTGATAAGAATTATTTATATAACATGTATTTTACTTAAAAAATTCAGTAATTTTTTTGAGTTATTTAAAAATATGTTTTTTTTAAAATCTTATCTTTCTTTTTTTGGATCAGATTTTCTGTACTAATTATAGTATTCCTTTTATGTTTTATTAAATCTCATCCACATATTTACTTAGACGTTACATAAATATATGGATGAGATCTCATATAAATATATGGATAAAATTTAGTAAAACATGGTTGAAACAGAATGACCGGAACAGAAGATTTAATGCGTTTTCCTTTACATTTAAACGGTCTTGTACAGCTTCGTTCGATGTGCGCACCGCATGCTATTACTGCCTGATTTTGAATTTTGAATTTGTATTGCCACGTGGAAAGTGAGCAGTGGATCGAGTTTCTGTTGAATACATTAGCTTGGTACGGGCCATACCAGAACTGACAACTCTTAAGTTACCACGTGGCAAAGGTAACCATTCAGTTTAGTTTCTATCCGTCCCAATAAAAAAATAATAATATAAAAAATTGAAATATTATAGTGGCTTTTCAAATTTAAGTCAAATAAAAAGTCAAACCAAAATGTTCAAGTTTGAGATTGAACTAGTTTCATTTTCATCTATCATTAATTGGGTTTATTGAGAACTAATTGAAGGATTAGTAATTAAATCTTGATTTTATAAATTAAATCTACGAAATTGAGATTAGTCAATTAGATATACAAATACGACATAGAGCATAAGTAGAATTAGATCAACATTTTTTTTTTAAACGAAGAAATCTGCAATCGTTATCTTTTAAATGCACAATAAGCAAACCTTTGAATTGATGCAATAGTTTGTAAATTACGTCAATCGAATATTCCGTATTAGGTAAGCCCTGTACGAAAGACTCGACTGAGATAACGTAAGTAGAGGGATTCGAATACAAAATCTTTTAGCTTTATTCTCCCACTTCACCAACTCGATCATCCCTTGGAGCAGATTAACATTTGTATTCATTTATAATTATAAAATGATATCGTGTTCAATTTTAAAAATTTTATTATTACGCAATTTTTTTAGTAAAAGAATATTAATAAAATTTATACCATAAAAAACTTAGTTCACTTAGTCTTTTTTTAAAATTTTAAATATTTTTATTAATAATTTAAAATTATATTATTTAATCCAATAATCCTAAATTTAAGCAACGATTTCAAGATTTTTACCAAGTATTGTTATTGTTGTTGTTATATGTAGTCTACTAATAACTAAAAAAAGTTATATTATCCAAAGATAAATAAATATAAATATGATTTTAATATTATATTTGAATGATATATTTATTTTATTAAAATAACCAAGAGTCTAAAGATATTATAAATTTAAATAAAAATTTAGAATATTTTTATTTTATTAAAATAAAAAAGAATCTAAAAATATTATGAATTTAAATAAAAATTTAAACTTGCAAGTATAGTATAATTGTCAAATTTATTACCAAAATTCGTTGCTTTGATCACTCAAAAACATTATTTTGTCTCGTAGACAATTTTTTGAAGAAAATTATTAATATTATTTTGTTAAAATTAAAAAATGTATAATAAAAAAGAATGTACTTTTAAAAAAAGAGTAAATGTTTGATAGTTTTTCAGAAAATAGTTACTTTTGGGAAATGCAGGAAGACTAAAGTACCCTTGAGCGCCTACTTCAGTCTTCAATAGTTCAATGGCAGCAATCATGGTCGCTGTACTCTACCAACCAAACTTAAAAGCCAAAACGTTTACGTGCAACTGAGCTTCTTGGACGTAAGTGCATATCACATGCTGGTTGAAGAATGTCATAAAATCATGTGGACAACAATAAAAAATCGAAAATACTTGTCTTTCAGTTTGTGTTTTCATGTTTTTGAGTTTTCCAATGCAGTACTGTCCCAACGCCATTCCACTAAATAAGCGTGGATGGTTCTGCCGACTTTGTTGTCTTCTTCCTCGTCACATATCCTTTTTACCCAATAGCCATGAGAAAGATTGCTGATGGTTAGCAAAGCTTAGATTGAGAGGTGAGAGAGAAAAAAAGCTACCTCTTGGTTGCTTGCTTGCAAGTGAAAATAGACAAAAGCAGAAGCAGGTGGCGAGAAAGATAGAGAATTTTAAACAAGAGAGCAACTGTTGTGCTGAGAGATATTTTCATCGACTATTTTGAACTGAAATCTGACATGGGTTTTGAAGTTCTTCTCGTGACTGTACTTGTTTTCTTCACGAATAAAAGTTGTGTATCTGCAAGCGATGAGCTGAGAGCACTCCTGGACTTGAAAGCTGGTTTAGACCCAGACGACAAGTACCTCTCTTCATGGGTCATTAATGGGAGCAGTTGTGATGGTACGTTTGTGGGTATTTTCTGCAACGAGAAGGGTCAAGTTGCTAATATTTCCCTGCAAGGAAAAGGGCTTCGTGGGAAGGTCTCTCCTGCCATTGCTGGGTTGAAGCATTTGACAGGCTTGTACTTGCATTATAACTCTTTGAATGGAGAAATACCCGTTGAAATCTCCAACTTGACTGAGCTTAATGATTTATATTTGAACATGAATAACCTCTCCGGCGAGATACCAATTGAAATAGGAAACATGGACAATCTGCAAGGTTGGTTGCTTATTTTCTAAAAGGAAGCGAATATTATCAAGATTGCTTGTAGTTTCTGTGAAAATTTGGAAGCTTTTTGTTTCGCACCTTTGGCATACATTTAGTAATTTCATTCTCAGGTTCATGGGGTTTGATAGGAAAACTTAGTATTTGTTAATTGATTTCCTGCTTCTGTGACATTATTCGTAAGATATTTGGTAAAAAGTTTGAAGCATTTAGGTGTAACTTTTGTGTTTTTGGGACGTTTCGTATGGTTTGTTACCTATGAACTAAAAAAGATCTTTGAGCCATTCTCGCAATATTAGTCAAGAATCAAGATGAAGTGGAAGATAGGATCTTGAGGTCCTTGCACTGCTTGACTAAGCCAGTGACAGATCTTTGCATCTTTATCATCTCAATATCTTGATTTGTGCAGCGTTGGTCATATTGGATTTTACTGAAAGGCCTAAAACTTGCTGAATAGTAGTGATTTTGTGTATTTCTGATCTTTGTCTTTGGTTGCATCTTTCTAATCTGGTTTTGTTATCTGCTGTTTTTAGTTTTGCAGCTCTGCTATAACCAGCTAACAGGTAGTATTCCCACTCAGCTGAGCTCTTTAAAGAAGCTTAGTGTACTTGCTCTCCAATCCAATCGTCTCACTGGTGCCATTCCTGCGAGTTTAGGGGATTTAGGCATGCTTATGAGGCTAGATTTGAGTTTTAATAACTTCTTTGGTTCAATTCCCACAAAATTAGCTGATGCTCCTATCCTCGAAGTCCTAGACCTCCGAAACAACTCGCTATCAGGCAACGTGCCACTAGGTATGAAATTTTACTAGTGTATTCTACTTTGTTCTAAGTTTTCATGGATATTGGTCTTTCTCAATTGCTAGATTGACTGGATCTAACTTTTTTTCCCCCCCTTTTATGGTTTGTTGATATAGCTCTTAAGAGACTGAACGAAGGATTCTTCTATGGAAACAACTTTGGACTATGTGGGGCTGGATTCAAATCTTTGAAAGCTTGCAATGTCTCAGATCTTCATCCAAGCAGACCTGAAGCCTATGGGGCAGGTTCATCTGGTCTGCCCACAAGAGAGATTCCTGAAACAGCGGATTTGAGATTGCATTGTAATCAAACTAGCTGCTTTAATCCATCAAAATCCCGCCAATCTTCAGTTATAGTTGGCATGATTATACTATCTATTGCATTGTCAACCATAGGAATTCTAATATTTACGCAATATCGTCGAAGAAAGCAAAAGCTTGCTAGCGCACTTGAAGTTTCCGAAAGTCATTTGGGTGCTGATCATGCAAAGGGGGGTTACCAGAAGAAGGGATCTCCTCTGATCAGCCTTGAGTATCCCAAAGGCTGGGACCCTTTGGCTGATGGTAGGAACTTAAACGGGTGTGGGCAAGGCATCCTTCAGAACTTTACGTTCAATCTGGAAGAGGTTGAGACTGCCACACGGTATTTCTCGGAGCTGAATTTGTTGGGAAAAAGCTACTTCTCTGCTACATATAGAGGAATTCTAAGAGATGGATCAACTGTTGCTATCAAGAGCATCAGTAAAACTAGCTGCAAGTCAGAGGAGGCTGAGTTCTTAAAGGGATTGAACATTTTGACCACTTTGAGGCACGACAATTTAGTAAGATTGAGAGGATTTTGTTGTTCAAGCGGTCGACGGGAATGCTTTCTCATTTATGATTTTGTACCGAATGGTAACTTGTTCCAGCGTCTTGATGTGAAGGATGGTGATGGCCATGTGCTTGAATGGTCCATTAGAGTTTCTATTGTCAAGGGCATTGCTAAAGGTCAGTATGACCTTACAGTTTATATACCAAAGATTGCTATAATTCTGGTTGAAGTTCTTTAGTGTTTGCATGTTATATACGTGAAAATGTGCTGAAATAATATTGTTCATATTTGCTTTACATGTATGTTTCTCAAGACAATTAACATATTCTATAACCAAGTTAACTAGAGTTCAATAAGGAGCATATTCAATTTTGTAAGTTCTAATATTATATTCTATTTCACTCTTTGGCTCCTGATACTGGATTTTATGCACCATCCTTGAATAGCTTTATCTGCTCATTGATGCTTTGATTCGATCATTAATGATGGATATGGTAATAGAACTACAACCAATTCAATTCGATCATTGTTTCAACTCTAACCAATTTAAACTCTTTCTGCTCTAAGTCTCTATGTACTTCTCACATGGGATGTAACTCCATTGTATGTAAGAGTGTAGTGTTAGTCTTCTCTTACGAAGCTTTGTTCTTTGGGCAGGTATTGCCTATCTACATGGATACAAAGTCAATAAATCGGCTCTAATTCACCAAAATATTACTGCTGAAAAGGTGCTGATTGGCCAGCGATGCAATCCATTGCTAGCAGATTCTGGATTGCAGAATCTTCTTACCAATGACATTGTGTTCTCAGCAGTCAAGGCCAGTGCTGCAATGGGCTACCTAGCACCTGAGTATGCATCCACTGGTCGATTCACGGATAAGAGTGATGTATATGCCTTTGGCGTGATTGTTTTCCAAGTTCTCTCTGGAAAACGAGATGTCTCTAAGTTGGTTCATCTTGGAACAGAGGCATGTAGATTCCAAGATTATATCGATCCCAATCTCCATGGTAGGTTCTTCGAGTATGAAGCTGTTAAGCTTGCGAGAATCGCTTGGCTTTGCACTCATGAGTCTCCTATTGAAAGACCATCAATGGAATCGGTTATTCAAGAGCTAGGTAACTGTAGTAGCTGTCTCTAATTCAGGCAGATGCTGTTAGCAGCAGCCATTTTCTTGGCAATTTTCAAACAGTTAACTATAACATTGGAATGAATGTAACCTTAACTTCTTACTGTACTTTAAAGCACATAGTTCTCCTATGTAATATCCTCTTGCTGAGGACTGTTGCTTCCTTGTGAATGTTATTGAACATTCGTTGGTGATGGAATTTTGGGGAAAGTTTCTTTTGTATGCTCGTCATATAGATTTATATCTGTGACAGAATCTGACGATCCTCCATCAACAGAAGCGGATTAACCTTTTTCCTTCTGTCACTCGTAACAAATTGATGAAGGATTGTTCCTTGTTCATCATCTTATGGCTTCTGCCCCCCATTAGTAACATCTGTCAGTTTCTAGTATAGAGAACTTGTTATACAACTCTAGGCAAGAACGCATAATACCATAAATTAGATTTATGTGACCTAGATGACACAGTCTTTAACCTGTTGTTCATTGCACTGACATTACCAAATGCTACATCTACTAGCTGTTGGTAATTTGCTATGCTCACTCCACCATAATAACATGTTTCACTCAAAATTCATCACGCCAACAAAACAAAAGGAAAACTTCTAAAGAATAAATCAGAAAGTGACCATGAATAATCTGAAAGGACTATTACCAGGTTGAACGGATAAGGAACACTATCTAACCATGGCCATCGAGCATGGTACACAATTCAGTTTAGACAATCATGTGCAGATTACTTAAAAGAAAATCGATATGCCATCTTATGAAAACATAACAACATTCATGATCATATAAATACTTCTCTAAATGTTAAATAAGCATTAAAGATAAATTTATTTGTACATATTACTATTTACACTTGAATTTGTTGCTTGCTAAAGATTCAGGTCTCCATAATCTAGATTGGAGCTGAAGAATCCTTATGCTCCCTTTGGCTGGTGAGAAAAATGGAGGATACTGATAGAAATCTCTTCCGGTACTATCCAACCCAGGAATTACGAGTAGAAACTTAAGCTAGTATTTGCTTTCCTTCTGGGATCCTGACCCTGAACACATGCTCTTCACCTGTGCATTTGTCTACCTTAACAACCCAGTGACTCCTCCTGCCATTACTACATCCACTGCCCATCTTAGTATTTGGTGCAATTCTAGTAACCAGTAAGCCTTCTCCTATAGGCAACAGCTGCGTTTTCGACCCACTGGACCTCCACGATCCTTTGCTGAATGCGTTATACCCAACAACAACAGCACAGTTCTGTTTTCTGCTTGCTTGCACTGCCTTCAGAACACATTCATGGTTTTCAAGTTTACAATCAATCAGCGCAAAATCTGCTTCACTGTAGCAGGTTGACAGTAGATTTTGAGCTTCACCAACAACAAACTCAATGTGACAGGCATCAAGACCAAGAGCTTTTTGTGATAAGATCAATTCATTGTGACCACGAAGGATACACACGACACGGCCTCCAGTTTGATGGGCTGCCGCTACAAGGGCTAGTGTGGTGGAGTCAGCAGCACTTGCACTTGCTACAACCATCAACTGTGCATTGTTTCCAGCTGCCAAAGCTGATATGAACTCAGCTACATCTGGTTCTTTAGCCTTTTGACCCTGCAAATATCATTTAAACTTTAGTCATTTAGAACAAGAATTTAAAAGAACACTGCAGAAGCACTCTCCGCAGTTTTGAGTTATCTAAATTTGAGAAATCAATCCTTACCATTTTCAATGTTTTGAGGTAGGCATTTGTAGCATTCTCAGCAGACCAGCAAGCCATGTTTTTCTCTTTAATAGTTTGATTTTTGATTGTATAGGACTAGGAGGTTTTTGAAGATGAACTTTGTCGAGCTGATGGGTTTCCTGATCTGGCCTGATGGCCTTATATAGGAGCAAAAGAGGAGGCTTGTCAAGGGACTATCTGTACAGCTAATACAAAATAATACCAACTGGGTCAGGCTCTTGTTTCACAGTAATCATTTATACATTTTCTTAGTTCCTAAACTTGGCTTAGTACGAATTTTCAATCATAATCAGCCACAAGTGGATTAATAAAAGTACCAACAGTGTCCATTTTAACATTCTAATAACATAGAAAAATCCTGCACGAGCTTCCAGGACACCGCCTTTGATAGTATTTAAAACCTGTAATTAGTTATTATAAGTCTTCTCTTAATCACAAGTAGCACGATATTTCAGGGCTCAATTCAACTGTGTTTCAGATAAATTTTCGATTAGCTGTAATGTCCTTAAATGGAGAGACATTAGGAACCATCACTCTTGGTACTGTAGGAAACTGCGGCACTGTTTTTGGTCCTCCTAACATTTCTTGGAGATAATCAAATAAGTTTCCAATGTTTATTAGTCCTGTCAGGAAGCCAACAGACTGTACTGAATAGCTGCAAAAATCCAATATGATCTTTAATTTCTGACTTCTTGCAGTAATATGAACCTGACTTTCACTCAATTGTAGGATAATGAGCTGTTTTGGCTATAACCATAACAGGTTCCTGAACTGCACACACCTAGACCTTGCCATGAGACTCCTGACTGGTTCAATGTATTCTGAGAAGGGACCAGAAGATCAAATTGAGACTTATGTGCTTCATTCTAAGCATACATTCCCCAAGCTCAGATCTTTTCAGTTTTTGTCTTTTTTTCCTATCAGTGCAGTGTTCAGTCCCTGTCCTGCTGTTACTCTCAGTACATTGTCCATGGCACAACAGTTCATGAACGGTGAAATGGAGGACTATCAATTTCTGAAGTTTAGAACAAAAAGGGTTTCATTTTCAGGCAAAATAGAAGAGACCAAGCATGGGGAATCTACAGAAATTGCTTACCAACTTGCAGAATTTTTAATGGACACCCACACTTTGACAAAGGGATGATCTTGTTTTTGCCTCTGAAAAGCCAACCACAGATCTAGATCCAAATCAGCCTGTTTCCTTCACCAACAATAGCCAACCCCATATATATATAATTTCCTGTCTCCTGGTCTCTTCTGCATTAAAGAGGCCCCATTGGTCTGAACCTGAAGAGAAAGATGATGCGATTGTTGTGATTACACTTGTAATATACTGTCCAACATGGTCTTATTCTTGAATTTTTCTCAACTATTCATCATCCTACTTTAATGGCTTAGTGGACATTATTAGACAACAAGAAAGGAAAACTTGTAAAAATATAAACAGAACGTGGGGGTCAGATCAGAAAATGATGGGAAATAGGAGTCTGAGGAAGAACAGGTTATGGGTCAGAAGATTCTGCTGTAATGGCGACTAGTCGTTGCAGAGTACATGTGTGCATGGATTAAGTACAATGCTTAAACAAAATAAAAGTTGAAATTATTGGGGGAGTATCTTGATTGCAGAAGCAATAATAACACGTACGTGTTTGCGGTCTCATGGCATGTGTATAAATGTATCGAAGATTGGGCAGAGTTGTTCTTCACATGATTTGGTTGGTGATTAGATGTGATGAACATGGTTTACAGATTCTTAACAAATATATTATTATTATTATTCTTAAAATCAAGCAATCTGTTTCAATGAATCCTTAGACATGTTCTTTCTGGTAACTCTTCTAAGGTACGGATAGTACCGCGAGGAGGGAATTGCCCCTTCCACCAAAGTAAATCCATGCGTAGACAGGGATGGCAAATGAGTCCAATGCCTGCACACATGGCAACTGGATTGAGGCTTCTCATTTTAATTTTTTTTAAAAAAAGTTTTGGTTGGGCTAAGTTGGGCTACTCCAAACCCTATAGGGTTTGGGCTCAAGCTTGTTGTCTCGAGTTCGATCGAGCCCCGAGTCTGGCCCTAGCCCTGGCTCAATGGCAGGAGATCAAGTATGGGCTTGACTCGATCCATTGTCATTTTTATGTATAAATGATAGATAATAAATTATTAAAAAATTATCTAAAACCTTACCGTTTATTATAAAATATTTCTTAATATTTCGATGCGTTCAAATTAAATATAAATATTTTAAAAATATTCAAAACAAACCTTAAAGAGATAGAAAATTTAACATAATTAACTCTCTCTTAAATTTAACGTCATATCTATCAATATTGACATAATATTATATTTTACTTTTAAATAAAAAATAGACTCTACCACCGTATGGTAAGTGAGTAGTATATGGTAATGGGATTCATTTTTTTGAATATTTTTAAAAAGAATTATTATATGATAGTGAAATCTAATTTCTATTTTTAAAAAATATAAAAAATGTCATATTAACATGACATTTAATTTACAGAAAGTTGGTGTTGTCAATTTTTCTGTACATTTAGAATTTGTTACGAACATTTTGAAAATATTATAATTTAATTTGAACATTTTAAAATGTTAAAGTTAAAGTTAAATTTAAAGTTCAAGTTCAAGTTGAACTTCAAAATACGCTTTTAGTCTATTATACATATGCCCTATAATCGCTAAGGGTTTATTTGGTTAGACGTTAATTAATGTAATTGATTGGAATAGAACGGAACAGTTTATAATGGAATAAAATGTAATATAGTGAAAAGTTGTTTCGAAGGGATTGAAGGGTTCATAATATAATGCAGTAAAATATTGTTTAAAAAATGGATGTAATGGAATGAAATGTATAATAAATGGCTATTATACTCCTGATATTAAAATGGTTGTTACAGGAAGTTTAACGTTATGATTTTAAAACAGAAATCATGTCCAATTAAAAAGTTACGGTTCAAGTCACAACTGTGATAAATAATTTTTTAATATATTTTATATTTTAAAATAATAAAAGTTTTGTTATTTTATTATTAATTATACAATTTATTACTAATTATATAAAAATATTATTATTAATTATTTAATAAATTTTATTTTATTTTGTTATATATGATTTATATTTTAAAATAATTTATTTATAGTTTTATTTATATAGAAATATATACAAATAATTAAAGAATAAATTTTTATATATTTTCTATTTTTCATTAATAAAAATTTTATTAAATTTTATTATTTTTATTAATTATATAGAATTAATTATTAATAATATAAACATATTATTATTATTAGGATAAAGAGATATAATATAAAAATATTATTAACTATATACAATTTATTATTAATAATATAAAAATATTATTATTAGGGTAAGGAGAAATAATATAAAAATATTATTAATTATATACAATTTTTGTGGATAGTAATAAATGAGTCTGAAAAAAAGGAAGTTACGGTTAAAAGAAATAATTGGTATTAAGAAAAATTATTGAAGGTATATTAGATAGTATGTATTTATTAGTTTACGTTCCATTCTAAATTTCTAAATCGAAGGTTTCTTATTTTAACTATTTAGGATGGAATGGAACGTAATATGAAATCCTCCGCTTCCATCTCATTCAATTACGAAACATTGCTTTTCCAGGAGGATATCAATTATTCTTGATATTTCACAACCACAATGCTAATAATCGTAATTCTTTTTTAAGTAACAAAAAATGCAAATTTAATAAACTAATGAAGTATTATTGGTATGATTATAATTGTTGGCAACGTGTAATATACAATTGGAAGTAAATTTATGATATTATAATCGCAATTATAACTGTCATCAATAATTTAAAATATTATTTAATATTTTATAAGAAGAAAAGAGTATTAACACAACAAATTGAATAATTGGAGATACTAAGAATTACTAGAAAAATTAACAAAAATAGGAAATATAATTTTGTATTCTTTTTCTTTTACTTGCTCCATTTAGGAATATTATTAAAAACATGACTAACTCGAGAACGAACATTATAAATAAAATTGAAATAAAAGTATAATTTAAGAATTAAAATAACTTAAAGCAGGCTTAAATAATATTTTTCAATGTAAGGGCTTCAAATGATATTATTTTGCATGATCGTGGGCAAAAGCCTAATGATCAGATTAACAAGGGCTTTATTTGTTAACTTCGAGCTGAGTGAGCCCAATTGTCAAACTAGTACAAATTATGTCACTGCAAGTTACTCAAAGCTATATTGGAAACTATGAAAATATACCATATTATCTTGAAACAAAGGCATCTAAAGCTGGACGTCTATCTTCAGGAGACAAACTTCTGCATTACGAGTACTTAACGAAGAGTGTGAAAAAGTGAATTGACTTGTTCAAGAGCAGTAACATCTCATAAGTCAATAGTTAGCAACAATTGAATTCTCTTTCAAATCATTCGAGCATATAATGTAGGAGACAGAGACTCGCGAGCTTGCCTTCCCCTTCCCAGCACTTGCTTGCTCAATCTGCGTCTGTTTGCCAAAAGTAGTAAGAATTCGATCCCTAAATTGCCTGTGACCATCCTCTTTACCTAATGCCAAAGTTTTCAGACCCCGTCCGAGCTCAACTACATCTTCAGATCCGTCTGCAGTTCCAAGTTCTTCATACAGTTTCTCAATCTTTGCTTTCCAGATGAGCCCCATTTCGGTATCCATCTTACTGTAGGGAGTTTTAAGCAAGTACTCATCAATGCCTCCAGCCTTGTCTATGCAACGGAGGGCATGTGTCGTAACTTTGACTCGAATGTGTCGGTCTAGAATATAACTAAAGAGCCTCTTCTCCTGGACATTTGGCTTCCAAAATCTCCTTGTCCTGTTATTAACACACATATGAAACATTTGGAGGTCATAAACTCTTCCATACAAAGATGGATGCGCAACAAAATCCAAATCAAGACAAACCAATATGTAAAGATCTTAATATCGTATCAGGCAAAAAGTTTGCAAATCCACCCCATTAAACATGCCTATGCACGGTCTGCAACAAGATTTAAGTACAAGAATTGTCATCACAACTGAAATGATCTCTCACCAGTCATCAAAAACACTACATTTACTAGTCCAGAAGAATCCTTAAGCAAGCCAGAGAAAGAATTTACTGGATTAAATTTACAAGCCGGTCAATGAAAACTGTAAACGATGACTGCAACACCATGAAAAGAGGACGACAATAGCCATGAGAATACATGCATTAAGACTCCATTGATAATGTTTCTTTCCCAGTTCGCCCACTTTGCTTTTCCTTGATTCGGTATTATTTTTATTTGTATGGAATACCGTGGAATAAAGCCGAACTGATCTTTTCTTTATTATCTTTATTTGATTGATAGGAATTTTCTTGTGAAGATCCTATATATCGACTGAAACGTCAGATTCATAATACAAACTCGATGATGCAATAAAACTCCAACCAATTTCAACGAGGTACACCAATATTATCATTGAGTGGAAGTAGCTTAAGTGCTGATTGTGAAATTGGAGTGTCCTATGCAATGCAATGCGTGAAGTTAGGAATGCGAAACGTTTCGTGAGAGAGAGAAAGAGAACGAACTTGTTGCCACCATCTTCGCTGACTCGATTGCCATACTGGATATGTCGTCCAGCATAAATACCGCGTTTTGCTCGACCCATTATGACTTTGCTGTTAGGCAATTGATTCTTGAGAGATTTCTCGACTCCTGGCGCCAAGCCATTTTGGTCCACCTTTTTCAGTATTTTCTTCATAATCTCCTTCCCTCGAAATGCCATCTTAATCCGGATCCTGCACTACGGTTTCTACAAGTGGATGTCATCAAGGGACAATTCATGATACAAATCTCTTGAATTTGAGATAAAAGATTCTTCCCGAAAACGAAAAGAATAATTCACAAGCTACTTCTTTGAAGCATTTTGTCAAACATGTCGTGTGTGAAAGCCAGAAGCAGAGAATAGGCTACGAGCAATAAGCTGAAACAGCTAAGAACAATCAGAAAAAAAATGGTTTGAGATGTTATTACTCACAGAGCTTGATGGGTTGAGTAGTCTGATGATTGAATCCAGATAAAAAAGGATACTGAGGCTAACCGGTAGTGATCTATTTAGGAAGCAAAGGTGAGGGTGGGGTGGTTTCGGACTCTTAATGTAAGGTTTAGGAATTAATGGGCTTGACCGCTGGCTTCTAAATCTGTCCGGGACTTGGTTGGGAGGGTTAGGCCTAATATGATTTTAACTAAAGATTAGAGTATGATTAGCAATTCCAGCTACTCCCGATTTGATTTGAAATTAATAAGCTGGGCCTGTTTGTTTCCATTTTTGTTTTTGGTTTTTGGTTTTTGTTTTCAAATTCAATAAAAAAACTTGTTTGGTTGAGTTTTTTGTTTCTGTTTTTGGTTTTAGTTTCTTCCAGTTTTCAAAAATTATGAAAATCATAAAAAGTAGTTTTTGTTTCTTGTTTCTGTTTTTTCTCATAATCTAATTTACCATCATTTAAATATGTATTATTTAATTATTAATAAAAATTATGAATAATTTAATTCAAGATTATATATTTAATAAATTAAAATTAATTATCA
>JANZXP010000006.1:36381976-36407259 GCA_027576715.1 Erythroxylum flavicans
TATTAATAATATAAAAATATTATTATTAGGGTAAGGAGAAATAATATAAAAATATTATTAATTATATACAATTTTTGGGAACCATAATAAATAAGTATGGAAAAAATGAGGTTAGGGTTAGAAGAAATAATTGGTATTAAGAAAAATTATTAAAGGTATATTAAGTAGTATATATTTATTAATTTACGTTCCATCCTAATCGGAGGTTTCTTATTTTCACTGTTTATGATGAAATGGAACATAACATGAAACCCTACGCTTCCATCTCATTTCGTTCCATTACATTATAAAACTCTTAATCAAATGATAAAAGTATATTATATTTCATTCCGTTCTATTACCAACCCCTCAACTAAACAAGACCTAAATGTGTCAAACCAAACCAGGTGCTTGAAAAAGATTTAAGGTTTAACTCATCAGAGCTGGCGTTTTGGTTCGGCCAAATTAGACTTAACAAGTAAAGCGGATTTGGGTGAGCTCCAAATTTCACAGGGGTAAAATCCAAAAATCCTAAAATAAAACATAGAAGAAGTAGAAAGAGTCCGTTTAAATTTTAAACCAAACTTGATTTTATTTTAAAATTTTCATGTCGAATTATCACTTTGCCAGTACTAATTTGAGTACGTAATATCTCAATTAGGACTAAAAATCAACTTAAGTTTAGGATAATCAATTAGAACATATCAAATGGTTCGAACCAATTTAAAAATTATTTAACGAAACTTTAAAGTGACGTCGTTTTGATTTAAATCGGACTTTAATTTAATAGGTCAAGTTAATGGCGACCCATTTAAAGGATTTTTTTTAAGTAGCTAATCGAATTAGAGAAACGTTAAAATTGTTAATATCGGTTGATTTAAGTGGTCACTTAATTAAATTATACGCTCCAAAAGTTCATCCATGCACACAATGCATATCACTCAATTCTCATTCTGCTAATGGGCCGTAAGGAGTAGATGGGCCTTGTTAACATGTATAGTACTTTAATACATTTGGAGAGGAAGGCCATAAAATCTAAACCAAGTAAACTTTTGCAATCAAGATCCAGTTCCACAAATCCGGCTCACAATGACCTTGCAAGCCTTGATTAGCATGTTCACTGTGGTCCAAAATAGGCTTGGCAATGACCGGGTCTACAGGCGAAGCCTCAATCGAGATTAAAGTTTGAGCTTTTTTAATTAAAAAATAAAAAATATTATTATTTTAATTAAAATGACGTCGTTTTTTAACGACTTTAAATTTTGAGTTTAAATTCAACCTAAATTTTGAATTTTTTAAAAAAGTTTGAATCGAATTCGAAACTAGTTAAAATTAAAAATCAAAGCCCTTAAATAAAAAATGAAATTGTTTTTAATTTTTTAATTTAAAAATATATATTTAATTGCTTAAGTTGGGCAACTTTACATGTTTACGACAAGTTTTTAATTATCAATCATCATTCTTTCGGGGATCAAATCATCTGTTCCTATTATTCTATTCATATTCTATTTTATATAAATTTATCAATTCAATAAATGAGACTCACAAAAATTAAATGATCAAGATCACTTGAAAATAGGGGAAATGGAGTAAGAGGGAATAGAGGATGTCCCTTCCACTCCTTACCACTCATATATTTTGTATTATGTATTGTATCTTATATTTTTATACTCTATTTGGTAGGAATAATGCTAAGGTCCTGTTTGGTTGGAGATTTCATAATAGAATGGAAGGAACGTAACTCACTTCCATTATTTGGAAGAAAATTTTATAATGAAATGGAATGAAATATGATAGAAGTGGAGGGTTTTATGTTTCGTTTCGTTCCGTTTCATCATAAACAGTGAAAATAAGAAACCTCCGCATCGGAAGGTTTAAGATAGAATGTAAACTAATAAATATATACTATCTAATATACCCTTAATAATTTTTCTCAATATCAATTATTTCTCGGTACCTTAATAACAACCAACACATTTCTATATATTTGTTAGTTTTTTTTTATAATACCAATTATTTTTCCTTACCGTAATACCAAGTATTTTTATATAAATAAAAATATAAATAAATTATTTTTAAATATAAATAACATAGAATAAAATAAAATAAAATAAAATATATTAAATAATTAATAATAATATTTGTATATAATTAATAATAAAATAATAAAAAATTTATTATTTCAGAATAGAAAATATATAAAAATTATTCAAATTATTTATCACAGCAGTAAATAATTTTTTATATATTTTTATTTTAAAATAATAAAATTTTTATTATTTATTATTGTGGACAATTTTTTATATATTTTTTATTTTATTAAAATCAAAACGGTGACTTTTTAATTAAACTTTGAATATTAGTTCTGTTTTAAAATTATAGTGTTAAACTTTCTGCAATAACTATTTTAATATAAGAGATATAATAGTCATTTACTATATATTCTATTCTATTATACTCATTTTCTAAACAATATTTTACTATATTATAATATAAATTTTTTCATTTTTTTCAAACAACTTTTGACTTGCGTTATATTATATTATAAATCTTTCCGTTACTTTCTATTTCACATCCTCCCGTACTATTCAATTACTAGGAAACCTCTCCTGCCGTATGTTTCAGCAAGTTTCACAAATAGTTGTTGTTGTGGGTCTCCTTCGCACTCGTGTTAGAGTTTCGATCACGTAGTTCCATTTACTTTAACTAGACATGTCGGTTTGTAGTAATCAAGAAAGATAGCTCATTGGTCTCATTTCCTGTAAATTATCCATCGTGATTTCGAATAGATATGCCCCAAAAATTTGACTTGTTCTGCAAAGCGAATAATAAAATAGCAGGAAGAAACATCAAAAGCTTTCATTTCTTGTTGATTTCTGTCAACACCGTCAAAATTCCAAACCTCAGCGATCATCACACAAAAACCTTGAGTCAATCGAAATGGAACAAGGCCCCGAATGCTGCTGGTGTTTGTTCTGTATGTGCATAAACCAAGCAAACATCGGAGTGGTCCAAAGCTGGGGTCGTTTCCAGAAGCTTGCAGAGCCTGGCTTTCACTGGCTTAACCCCTTTTCTGGTCAATGTCTCGCAGGCGTCCTCTCCACCAAAGTGCAATCGCTCGACGTTCGTATAGAAACCAAAACCAAGGTTGGTTTTTTTTTTTTTTAATGCGGAGTTTGGAATTTTGTGTTTAGGGTTCTTAAAAATTCGCCTGATTATGAATTTTGATTCGCCATTTGGAGTAAAGTTTTTATCTTTTTATGGAATTATGAACTGGAACTGGGGTTTCTCTACTGGGCAAATCGTGTAATTGGATTAGAGTTATTGAAAAGGGTTTGCTATGGTTTTGTTCGCGATGCAGGATAATGTTTTTGTTCAATTGCTGTGTACGATTCAGTACCGAGTAATGGTGCAAAATGCAGACGATGCGTTTTACGAATTGGCGAACCCCAAAGAGCAGATTCAGGCTTATGTTTTTGATGGTATGTTTCTTTTACTGAGCTTATCCTGATTGTTTTGATGCTTTATATGCTTTTACCTTTGGATTCACGTGGATGGTTTATCTTTAAGTGGTTCGAGCTATTGTTCCGAGAATGACATTGGATGAGCTCTTTGAGCAAAAGAGTGACGTTGCGAAAGCTGTCTTGGAGGAGCTTGAGAAGGTGATTATTGCATTTGGTTCCTAAAGGAATTGTATAAGTTTACTCACGCCTTAATAATGGTTCAGGTGATGGAAAATTATGGGTATAACATAGAGAACATTCTGATGGTAGACATTATCCCGGACGAGTCTGTACGCAGGGCAATGAATGAGATTAATGCAGGTAATATCTTCAAAATAATTACCGTCATCATTTTATTCTGTGCCATTCGGCTGATATTACAGTTCTTTGCGAACACAGAATAGAAATTGTTAGTAGTTATTGTTATTTTTATGCATGAATGTTCTCCAATGGCGGCGTTTGGATTTGCAATCCCTCTAAGTCCGCACTGAGTTTCCTATTTTGACAAACCTTTCTTCCTTTTATTTTTGAGAACTTACGATTTACAAATCACTATTGCTGTTTATCTTGAAACTAAGTGTTGGTTATGTAAATGGTGCTTATGGAATCTTAGTTTTAGTAGTAAGCTTCGATTACACATGCAAATACCTAAAGTCAATTTCGTGTTGCAGCTCAACGGCTTCAGCTTGCTAGTGTATACAAAGGGGAAGCAGAGAAGGTGCTTCTAGTGAAAAAGGCAGAAGCTGATGCAGAAGCCAAGTACCTTGGTGGGCTTGGTGTGGCCAGGCAGAGGCAGGCTATCACGGATGGGCTAAGGGAGAACATTTTGAACTTCTCTCACAAGGTGGAGGGCACCTCAGCTAAGGAGGTTATGGATCTAATAATGGTCACTCAATACTTCGACACACTCAAAGATCTCGGTAACTCCTCCAATAACACAACTGTTTTCATTCCCCATGGCCCTGGTCATGTGAGGGATGTAAGCGAACAGATACGCAATGGACTGATGGAGGCAAACAGTGCTCAGTTGAAAACTGACTGATTTTGTGTGTAGAACATGGGGCATTTTTGCAATAGTTAGTACACACTTTTCCGGTAAAAATAAAGCTTATACACTGTCTTTTAAGGAATGCTTTACGAATTATGCAATTTCTTGTTATCTTTCAACCTGTAGTTCTGTGAAAACTTTTCACATTTGTTAATCTTAGCATAATATGTGTTTGATTGTTTATATTGCCTATCTTGGTCATCAGGAAGAACCGAGTTTATCTGACTAGCTGGGATGTATTGAGTTGGCGGTTGCAATTTGCATTGTAATGCCTAGTGAATCACTTTGTTACCTTTCTGATTCTGTACAATCATGTTGTCTGTAAGTAGTCCTACTTGAAGTAATGAAATTTTTTCTTATGAAGTTCAACTTAATTTCATGAATGGAATTATGTTAATCTGTTAAATTTCACTACAATAAGTAAATGAACTGTTAACATATATGCATAGTTGAGGACTTCCCTTTGAGCCAAAAGATTCTGTGAGGCTCAATGGCATTCTGCAAAATGAAAAATTAGCAACGAAGGAGATTAGACGTTTGTTCATCCATAAATAATTGTCATCTTTATTGTCATTTGTCAGTATCATCACCTTGATGAGAGCAAGCAGGTCCATTTTCCCTTGACTTTTAACAACAAACTCTTGTGTTGAGGTCAATTCCAGGGGAACATCTGAGGAGTATTGTAGGTCACCTGATGATTTTTCGTATTTTTCTCCATATCGGGTGAAATTCGGATCTGTCATTTCCGTAATAACTCTTAAAATCTTATCAACGGTTACTAGATTCTCAAATAGTGTTTATAGTCTCAAATGTGTTTAAAGCTTACAATGTTGTTAAGACTAAGAGGACCACCTTCATCACGTGGAACGCCTCTTTAGACTCAGTTTTTCACATGTTAAAATGGGTATTCGGTTTCATTTAGACCGTTGATGGTGGGGAAGTGAGATTAAATTCACTTGGGTGTGTTTGATTAGAGCGTAGAGAGGGTAATGATGGGAGTAGGAGAGTCTTGAGAGACCATAATGAAGTTATGTAATTGAGTATAAACACATCATGATCATTACAGGAGATAATTGGAGATATGATGGGCCTACTAATTTTGTATTTACGAGTGATGAAGGGTACGTTTCAACTTAAAGTTAAATTATGATTGTGGGGGTTATCATGCACTAAGATCATACATGAGTGCCTAGAGAATTGTAGAATAATTATTATAATTATTATAATATCTCATAAATTATAATATATTATATAATTTGTTATTTAAAATTTTAACAAAAGTATTTTATAATTATTCATTTTAAATATTTTCCCTTTAAGAATTAACTTAGCCACGCGGGAGAGACACTGGGACGTAAAAAAGAAAAAAGGGGATGAGATTTCTCTTACTTTTGGCATAGCGAGCCCCTGCAAGCTATTAACTTAGTGGTAGAGCTTCTTGATAATTGCATGGTTGTGCTTGAACTATGAGGGCTTTCAGCCATATGAATAGTTTAATGTGCTCACCCGCGCTAAAGATGTGAATCATCCAAGGCACATTAGCATAGTATACTTCTCCTATTTGAACTAGGGTTTGAAACAAAACTTCTCCTCGGGAGGATAGATGAGACGATTCAGGCGATATCTAACTTTCTATTCACTCATGAAATCTGCGATTGAACCAATCGAACCGATTGAGTTTTTTAATTATTGGAATAATGTAATTAGAAATAAATTTGGTAAGTTGAATTAACTTAGCTTTTGTCATACTAATCTCATAATGATATACTTAAATTATCTATAAATGATTCTTGATTTTTTTGACAATTTATCATTTTAAATCAAACAATATGCATTCTGAATCTCTTTTAATTATTCATTTTAAGTCACTTTTTTTTTAAAGAATTGAAAGAATCATTTTAAGTCACTTTTATATGCATTTTCTTGTAATATAATACATCTCACACAAGCAAATATATTATTCTTACTTTTAATTACTAGTTTTTTATATAAATAAGAAATACCCTCTTTAGTAAATAAGAAAATTTAAAATTTAAAATTCTTTTCTTTTCAAAAAGTAAATCAAAATTTGGATTTAAAATTTTATTTTATAATCATTTCCACCACAATTTAAAAAGAAAAAAGTTCTACTTATTGACCATAGAAATATAATAACTCTACAAGCAAACATTCTATTAAGAAATATTGTAAATATGAATATAGATACAAATATACCTATCTTTATTATATTAACCATTTTAGACTAATTTTATTTTATTTTTCTCTATTAAGTTTAAATTGATCAAAATTTTAAATTTGAGCAATACGAAACAAAGCCTCCTAGGGAGTCGTTGAGTAGGTAGCGTGGGAAACATGAGGTCAAAAGGTCCTGTATTCAAATTTTCTTACCTACGCTCTCTCAATTAAGCCTGTCGTACAGGGCTTATCTAGTGTCGAAT
Source organism: Erythroxylum flavicans (assembly GCA_027576715.1). Lineage (NCBI taxonomy): Eukaryota > Viridiplantae > Streptophyta > Magnoliopsida > Malpighiales > Erythroxylaceae > Erythroxylum > Erythroxylum flavicans. The sequence continues at coordinate 36,388,945 of JANZXP010000006.1, forward strand.
ACCCGATTAATGTGATTTGTAGGCTATTGTGTTAATCTGAAAATTTACTCAGTGCACATTTAAAGGATAATAATAGTGAATTCGTCCAATTTTTTTTTAAAGGAAACGAATAACTTTGATTTATTGATTATAATCCGAACCAATCCGACCCATTATCGTTTCTAACTATCTAAATGATGAGAACAAGGTGACATATACGATGAGATAAGAGATGAATACCAACAAAAACATGCAGTAACCAGGGAATTTTACAGCAGGAAGGGCCACGGACAATGAACAACGCCAATCGATATCAACATCAAATCGGATTCAAAAACAATCAAAGTCATTGCACAAGTGGAAAAAAAGGAAAAAGGAATATGATAAAAAGGAAGGTTAATCATGGAGTAGCATTGAAAGTGTGAAGATTCTGCCTGTACTAATAATTATACCTCCTTTTTTAACAAGAAAATAAGAGAGAGGTGAAGGATGAAGACATACCATACAAGTGAAAAAGGAAGAAGGAAAGAGGAAAAGCTTTTCTTTTTCTAGTTGGTGATTAGTCATCCAAACTCCAAGCTTTGTGTCGACAGGATCCTGTGTCCCTCCATTAAATTCATGAACAAACAAAACTACAGCTAGAGTAAGCACTACATTGGAGTTTTAATCTTTGCAGGAAGTTCAAATCATTCCACCTGTGGAAGACTCAAACTTTTTCTTTAAATATTAGTTTAAATATATTATTGAAAGTTTGAAACACTAAATGAAGATATTTTATAAAAAAAATTATAATATTAAGGTCAAATCTAAAATTAATAAAAAAAGAAGTGAAAATTTTTATAATTTCAAAAACCATATAAGAAGTTATATCTATAAGACAAGAGGTTAAAGATTGAGAAAAATTAAAGAATCTAAAATATGATCGAAAGAAATTGTCTTTATAAAAATTTATTTTAGTTTATAAAAATTTATTAATTTATCACAATTGACCGATTAATTAATAAACTAATTAAATTTTAACAACAAAAATTATTAAAATAAATCGAATCGAAAAGTTGAACATCGCGTAAAAAATTGGTTAGTTTAAGATTTTTAAGATTGAACCAACTAAGGGTTCGTTTTTTTAATAACTATATAATTCTATGCAATAAATTAATAATTAATTTGTGATTTGTGATTCCCTTAAATTTGAATTTAACTTGATATTGAACTACAGTGGATGTAAAATTATTATGAGTAATATGAGAATAAACTTAACTATAATATGATGTTAAATTAGAAATAATTTAAGGAAAGAAAATGACATTTTATATGAGAAGTGATGTAAAATCTTATATGAAAAGAGACGAAGGGGAAAATGTTTTATAAATAAATTACTAATTTATCTCTTAATTAATTTTTTTAATTTTTAACACAAATAAAAGTGTTAAACGAACGTTTCACCGTTAAAGCTTAAGCTATTATGTGAGGCCAATTGAATTGATTTTATTTATTCACTAACGCATTCTCTCAAGTGAAAGCCTTTTGAGCTTGAAGCTTGCACATACTCACTATACCTTGTGCTGAATAATAAATAGGTAGTAGAATTTGAACTCACGACTACTTAGTTACATAGACTTTGATACTATGTTAAGTGACTGTTTTGATACTATGTTAAGAATTAAGTTATTGTGTGAGGCTAACTTAATTGATTTTATATATTCATGGAAAAAAAGTACTCATACACGATTATATTACATATTTTATAGTAAAGTCACATGACACTTTTCATTAAAGTAATTTGTCAAAATTTTAAAATTATTTTTTGTAAAAACTCGAGCTGATTCAACTGTAAAAATCTTAAAATTTTCAACATTTTAGTTTAATTTTTAACTTTTCGATTCGATTTATTTTAATAATTGATTAATTTATTAATTAATCTGTCAATTTTTTTAATTTAATAAGTTCTTATAAATAAAAAATAAATCAATGTTTATTTAATAATCTTTTTTCAATTAAATTGCAAATTCTTCCTTAAATAAAGTTAATATATTTTTATTATATTTTAATTTTATTTAATTTTTAATTAAATTTATAACGGTTGTATTTTGTGTCGCGTTGAAATCTAGATTTTAAAATATTACTTTTTTCTGTTTTCATGTGATGAAGCTTGACATAAGTAAGTGAGAAAGGAAGAAAGAAAGAAAGCTCCAAAATTCAACTTGCTTTGTCAGATGAAATAATGGGATGATTTCAAAGTCTACTATGATTGTCCTCTAAATGTTTGACATAAAGGGAGACGCTACTCCAAGACCACCGCTTACCTTTTTGCTGCGATAAGAAAACGATATCCAACCAACCAACGACCCCATCTGCTGCTATTCTGGCCTCCACATTTCACTTTTCTGTGTCTTAGTTTCTTGCATTTTGTACCATCTCGATACAGCTTCACTTTTGCCTGACTTGAACCAACGCACTGTAATGCAGTGTCTACACTGCTCATGCAGAACCTAAAGTACGAAACCTGCCTGTGCATGCATTGTAACAGAAGCCATTAATGGCAGAAGTTATTGTTCCAGCAGGAGTAGATTGGTGAAACAGCATTAGGTGCACGAATATGTTTCAAGTGTTACTGAGTTTGTTAGGTCTGTAAACGTCACTTGAATCGAGTTTGTCACTTGATTTTTTGCGGTTTCGGGTGAAACTTAAGTCATAAGGGCTTGCCAACACGTAGCACCTAGAGAGTCAATCAGAGCCTGTTCTGGTACAACTTCTCAGCCATTGTGTGTGATCAGCTCTTCTTGCTCAGGAGTTTTTAGCAATCATAAAAAGCTTAGTGACAATCCTGCACAACTTCAAATTTCAATCCTGATGTTGGAAGTTGAAGTTCCATATTACCAATTCAAGGAAATCCTGCAGCCAATGGATACTTTTGATGCGTTCAATACCTGATTTGACAAGCATTGCTTGAAAAGTAGATATGGAGAAAGAGGAAGATTACAAGATATTTAAAACCAAAAGCCCTCATCTGGGTCAGAGATAAAGAATTCATTCATGTCAAGCAGCTAACTGGTTTACTGATACATTGTTTAATTTTCTTGAAAATACTAACAAAGAAGAAAGTTAACAAATCTCAAGTGTTAAAAGAAAACGTTACACAGGTGAGACATCTGAGAAGACCTGGTTGAGAACATCATCTTCACAGCAATTCATGCGCAAGAACTCTCCGTCCTTTTCTTCTTCATCTGAAAAATCCAGCCTTTGTTGCTTGGCATGAGCCGCAACAAACATCATCTTCTGAGCTCTTTCAAGTCCCAACCTTGAGTGTCTATTGATACAAGTCCATTTCAGCAAAGTTGAATGGCACTTAAATCCGCACGAGGTTGCATGGAGGAAGACGAGTCTCACTGCAACCTTACCTAATGTTTTGTACTCATTAAGACAAGTTTCCCAAACTAATCTGCTTCCTTGTGGGTTTGCAACTTTCATCTTTCCACTTGAAGGGTCTCGCTGTTTAACCTGAACAGCCTGTGCATATAAAGGATCTAGCCCATCTGATCTCCATTTCATTAGCTCCATCAAAGCAACATGAGCCTCTTCCCTTGAAACAAGCCGTTGTATGAGTTTATCGACATCCTTTTCCTGCTCTTGTGACAAGCACTTAAACGGCGGAAGGTACTTTCCGCTAGTGTTCCTCACCAAATAAAGAGGGTCAAGTATAAACGCAGCAGACCATGCAGGGTGATAGTTCTTTCTGAATCTCTTCTCAACTATCTTCTCCACAGGTCCTTCACCAATATGGAATCTAACACACCAATCTTTCACTTTTGCTTTCAACTCCTCCCACAGGGGCAGGCACTGTCCTATCAATGGTCTCTCAACTTCAATCTCTCGAGCCATATCTTTTATGAGTTTTACCAATGTGTAAACCGCCTCCAACTCATTCCAGAATCCATCATTTTGAATCAGCCCAGCAACTTCCTTGGCAACAGAATCTTCTGAACTTATCAGCTTATATGATTCTTCTAAAGCAACGGTCTGGAGCACGCATGCACAGCTCAATATATCTTCTAACATAAGATAAACTGGCAGAAAATCCTTTCTGCAATCACATTTTCTTAAAGGAACTCGAAGCAAACCAGAACACTCAAGCTCCTGCATCCTTATCTTTTGGAAACTACTGCTGATTTGAGACTTGTTATTTACGAAGTTGGCAACTTTGTAGCAATTCTCAGTAACAGTCTTGAATAGAGGAAGGTCCTTGCTAAAATCATTGATCAAACTGATAAATCCCTGAACCTGACAAAAGAGATTCACCATCCACTGATATTGATTCTCCAAATTTCTGAGCGCCTTGGCCTTATACTTATCAGCAATAACCCCTATGCATCTCTGAAGATTATTCCCACCAGCTCCAGTCACTGCCTCCCACATAATCTCCTCTGCATGTTTTGATGATAATGATCCCCCAACCAATACTGCCTTCTGGTACACAGCAGTCCCATTTGGTAGATTAATACTAAACTTAACCAATTTCTCTTCTCCACCACAACAGTTCTTTGACTTCCAACCATTACAGGCAATTTGGAGAAATGGAGCATCCCTAATTCTAGCTTCTGCATCCATCTTTGCCTCATGGAACCTGTTATCGAGCCTAGCACCACACAGGTCCCTCCTTGAAAGAGTAGGCAAGCCTACTTGATTAAGGAAAGCTCGAAATTTTGGATGCTTAAGACTTGAAAAGGACACAGACCCAAAAACCTCATAGTACCAATCAGTCAATAACTCAAGTGCAGAATCAATTTGGTTCTTGCTCAGTGAAGGCCCAGGTGAAGCTTTTGGACTCTTAAGCTTCTTAACGCTATCTTCCAACATGGCTAATGCACCCAAATCCTCTTTACCACCAGATAACACCAAATGATGCTGTTGTGTTGATACGGCATTAGAGTAACCGAGTTCATTACACACCCGAGATGGCTCAACTAAAGCAACAGAATTTAAAGGAGTTGCCATATGACCATGAGAGCTTCGCTTCCGATGATTAAGTGAACCAGGAGACGGTAAAGATGATATGGGCAAAGGAGAAAATGTTGAATTAAGCTTCCCAAGAGAGACGAAATTTGAACAGGTCCCTCGTTTGAGATGCTCGGAAGCTGTTCTTGACGGGTTTGAAGCAGAAAACACGGCGTCGCACAGTAGACATCTGAGCTTAACAGCTTTTGGAAGGTCTGTGTCTGGATGCTTTATTAGAACTGGCTCTAAATGAGCCCAGTACCATGCTCCTTTCCCTTTGATCGCCTTTGTTCTAATGGTCATCAACCCTTCATATCGTCTGTTCACGGCCTTGATCGCAGGGTCCTCCGGCACAGAAGATGAAGGATCAGTCGGCGTCGAACTTGTAGATGCCATTTTCCCAAACTATACAAGTAAACTGACCGGTTTCACATCTATTTTAACCGAAGTAAGCTCCTTGCGGTGACAAGTGATCGGCTAAAATGGTATCAGGTTCTTAATTTTGGCGGTGGCCGGAAGGGGAAGGAAGTTTTGTTGCCGGAATATCATGCCGGAAACATGGCCGGAGAGAAGAGTTGAACGGAGAAACTGAATGCGAGAACAGTACGTAGAGTAGAGGATCGTGTAGCAGAGGTCTATGAAGAGATTATATGCATGATATTACGGAGAGACAAGGGCGGGCCCTACCCAATACTTTTCTAAATAATGATAATAATAATTATTAATAAAATAATAATAATAAATTCAATCTTTGTTTATTATTTTATTCCATGAAGCTATTTATTAAAAAAATAAGAATTGGGTTTGAGTTTGGATTTTGAAATTAAAATCAAAATTTGTAATTTTTATTTAGAAAACAATAATCTAATTTTAGTAATAAAATAAAAAATAAATTTTGTACACCAAACAAATTAATAATTTAATTTAATATCTCAATTAAATAAGAAAATTAAATTATTTTATACTTTTATAATAAACATAATTTGCGGGTTCCTTCGTTCCATAACTATTGCGTCAATCCGAAGGTTTACTCAGTACACATATAAAGGATAGAGACTACGGGTTCCTCTGTTTAAAAAAAAGTATACAATATTTATTTTAATATTAAACTTCAATTTCAAGGGAAATATAGCCTAGATGAAATTTAATTTTAGTTAGACTTTCTAGAATTTTAATTAAAAATAAAACTTTATTATTTTTCTATTGTATTATAATTAATGCTAATATTAACTCAGGAATTAGCCTATGGAATTAGTTGAGTTGAGTAATTAGTACTCACAACCTCAAATGATGATGGCTAATTTATACTTTAAACGCGTTTGGTAAAGTAGTTGCCAATTTTACTTGTGATGATGATGCATTTACTAGGAGAGGTTAACTAAGTCAACTATGGATTAAGGAAAAGGTTTAAGTTACCAAAGGCAAAATGTTCAAGTCAAATTTGTAATAACTTATGACATTAGTAATCATTAATTGGGTTAATTAATTTAATTAATTCTAATATACATTTAATTTTTTATTTGTTTAATACTTGAAAGGTTAAATACATTAAGATTAAATTTAACTTTTTTAGAGTTATAAGTTATACAATAATAACAATTAAGTAAAATTTTTGTTCAAGTCTAGAAAAGTTCAGTAGTACGCAGTCTTACTCCTAACTGATAGAGAGATTATTTTTGATAGACCCATATAAAATATATATACATATACATATTAAATAATAACATGTATAAACGAAAGATAATAATAAGATAAGAATAAAAATAAATATGTATAAATAAAAATATTATATAGTAATATTATATAATAGATAGATAATATCAATTTTAAAATATAATGATTGAAATAATAAAATAGTTAATATAATCAGTCTGAATTAAAATTTGTAAAGATAGATAATAAATATTTAACATGATCATCAAATTTTTAATTTAGTTTCAAAAATTTTATTTAGTTAACAAATATTTTTTCACTAAAATCCTATACCTAACAAACTAAGTACTTTCTCATAATATAACTAATATTGATGTGTGTTTGTAATATTTGAAACATAATACTCTTAGTTAAAGTGTAATTCTCTTATAGAAATGTCAAAATGGTGTGACACGATAATTATTTCCAAAATGACGTCGTTTTGAAACTTTTTTTAAAAAATAATAATGGGTCTAATCGACCCGGCCATTAACATATCTATTCACTGATTTACTATATTAATGTAATGTTCAATAGGTTATAATAATGGAAATTATTATTTTTATGAAATTTTTTTAACTAAAAAATTGTCCATTACAGTTAAATAATTTATTCAATGTGATTTTTTTCTTTATTTCTATATACTAACTTGGTAACTATCGTGCTTCAAATCCCATTATACATCATATGTGATTATTTGTAGGGATGCCAATGGGCGGGTTATGTGATCGTGTAATAGCTCCGTACTTTTTTCTATAGCTAGAGAACTAGAACAAGGTAGAGCTTAGTACTTAGAACGATAGGGTACGAGGAGTTGAATTGGCCAAGGGGCACGAAAGGTGTGAGACTAAGCAAGTCTATAGCTCGACTCTCTTAGCAAGTAATATCTTTCTTTTTAGCTACAAAATTCAAGGGTTTTCGATGGTCGGCTTATAGCTCAGGCCCAAGTTAACTTAAGGTCTAACTATTTTAAACAAAGGATCGAGCCTCGGATAGACCTAACCTTAAGAAATCTAAGCCCGGACTCAATTAAAAAGATGTTATTTTAAACTTTTAATTAAAAAATTATTTAAAAAAAATGACGGTTTGGTTGTTGTCATCCCTAATTATTTGATTAATTGGTTGTCCCATCCTAATCAAGATTTGGGCCTTAATTCATTATCTTTAATCAGCCCATCTAAAATTATCTAGATAGGCCCATTGGGCCCAAACAAGCATTCTTACTGCCACGTGTCAATCGGTAGGATGGGGTTTTCTGTTCCTCAGTTGACAATTTGAGAATTAGGGTTTTGGAGTGACGGAGAAAGACTGAGCTAGGGTTTTAGGAACAAAACGCTAATCTTTTTCCAAGTTCTAACACGAGAGCGAAAATGGGGTTTTGGGGTAAGTACTGTAACCAATGCCTTTTCATTTTTTGTGGATTTGCATTGGACTGTTTAGAAATTTATAATTTGATTTGAGTGCGAAATGTTGCTTCCTGCTGTTAGGAATGGAGGTTAAACCGGGCAAGCCACACCCTTTTCATTCCGACAATGTACAGGGAAGGCTTTACGTTACTCAAGTACGTCTTTTCAATTGCACTAGTTCATAGTTATTGAGGTTGAATAGTTGGGCAATTTCTACGTTTGCTATTTGAGCTTCTGAATGTTTACTTTGTAATAATTCAGGCGACCTTAGGTCTTGGTTCCTCAAAAGATAGGACCATACTCCAGTGTTCTGTCGGGCATAAGACTCCGATTTTCCTATGCTCATTGTTACCTGATAGACTTGAGTCTTGCTCTTTGAATCTTGAATTTGAGGATGAGCTAGTAGCTTTTTCTGTGATCGGTCCACGGAGCATTCATCTCTCTGGTTATTTTGTGTCTGATGAAGGAGATCATCTACCAGATGAATATGATTCGTATCTTTGCTATTATAATTTTATTTCGTTTGTCATACCTTTTCACTCCGTTGGAATTAAATGCGTGTAGTTCTTGCTGATATTATGTAACTATTTACTTGATTTTGTATAAAAATTGCTTCTTACTACGACAATTAAGTGAGTCTGGAGAGGATATTGCTGAGACAGACTCGGAAACAGATGAATCCAGTGAATGTGACTATGGTGATGACTATGATGGTGATGAGTTCATTCTTCATGATGACGACGACGAAGACGACGATCTTGAAATGTTTCAATGCTCACCTGTTCCAAATAGTAGAGGTATTCCTAAATTTGTTTGTCATGTTCTTATAAAAGAAGTTGGTGACTTTGGTCTCCTATCTCCTATCTTTTTTTAACTGTATAGAAATTGGAGAAAGATGAATATTTCATTACATTACAGAACGTCTGGAAACTAACTCTCTCTTCAACGCTTGGTAACTGAAGATAAAGGATCATGCATATTCAAGTAGAATTGTTTAAGATTGTATACCCACATTGTTTATATCTATTTTCACCAAAATCACATGATGCGACAAATACTTATTAGTTCACACCGAAAGGAGATGTTGATTTTATATTCATGATGCTATTGACTAAAAGCATTTTTTCACATTAACAATTTCTCATAATTCAGTTGTGATTGAGGAGATAACGGATGATGATAAACTTGCAAATGCAAATGGTCCATCTAAATTTTCCAAGCAAAAAGATTCAAGTGTCCTGGAGAACCAGGATAACTCCCAGAGGCAAATTGTTGTCAAGAGGCCCAATGATACATCTGTTTTGGAAAGCGAAGATGAGTATGGCTTTCCAATTTCTATGTCTCAAAAGAGTGAAACTATGATTCAGGAGTCCCTAGCAGAGCAAGGTGAACAGAGAGGTACCAAACCAGCCAAGGAATCCAAGAAAAAGGTGACCAACGATACTGAAGATGCTACAGCCAGAAAAAGAAAGGTTGAAAATGCTGACCAAGATGTTGAAACAGAAAGGTAAGGTAGTAAATTCCTGTGAGACTAGCTTTTTTATTTTTATTTCTGTTTGGTGATAGGGAAGCTAGTTTAGGGGGGCATTTGGTGGTGCCCAATGGTTGACACTAATTGCAATTTAGGAAGCCAGCCTAACTTTTCTCTTTTTTGTACAAATTTGCTGCTTTGGTTTGTGAATCTGATCTTAGGAAGAAGAAGAAGAAGAAGAAGAAACAAAAAGAGAAGGCCAAAGAAGCAAATAGTTATGAAATGGATGATAATGACAAAATTAACGAGCTTCCAAATAGTGAAACCCAACCTGGGGAGGTGAATAAGCAAGATGCTGTAGATGGAAATGAAAATGGTCAGAGGTGAGCTAAGCTGTGTTCAATTTTGTGCATATGCATGTATGCACCCAACAAACAAACTCACATGTCGATCCATTTTCTAACAAGGATCACAATGATTCCTCTGTTTGCGTGCATGCATAGGCGTACATACCTTATTACTAAATCTATGTGCAGTGCCCTTGATGTTGATGAAGATGAAAAATCTTCTGATAAGAAAAAGAAGAAGAAAAACAAGAAGAAGAAGGCCCAGGATGAAGAGCGGGCAAGCAAGGTTCAAACTGCAACAGCTATTGGAGGTAAGGCAAATTCTTCTTTAGAATCTGAAGATCAAAAGGTTTCAGCCAAGTCCTCCAAAGTTAGATCTTTTGCAAATGGATTGATTATTGAGGATTTGGCAATGGGCAAGCCAAATGGTAAGAGAGCTTCCCCAGGAAGTCAGGTAACTTGCTTTCCACTAAATCTGCAATCTTTCAGACTATGGTTTCATTATCACATATGGATTTCTCTGAAATTTTTACATAGTACGGCATATAGCAGTTGAATCAGCATTTGATATACACCTCAATCCAGTCTACATTCATTTGGATTTTCCGTGTCAGTAATTTGTTAAATGTATATAGACCAACATTTGAAATAAAAGAACTATGCTTGTTTTTCAGGTCAGTGTGCGGTATATTGGCAAACTAAAGAAGAATGGCCAAATATTTGACTCCAATGTGGGAAGAGCACCTTTTAAGTTCCGTCTAGGTACAGAGTGAATCCTTCATCCCATGGTTCAGATGAATAGAAATCTGATTCTAACTACAGTAACTCTTTTTCTTTTGGATTGCAGGTGTAGGACAAGTTATAAAGGGATGGGATGTTGGAGTTAATGGTGATTACTCGTACCAACTGGAATCTCTTTTCAATTGCATTGAGCCTTTTCTGAATCTAATTCCTTTTGGTTCTCGTTTCATTCGTAGGCATGCGAGTTGGGGACAAAAGAAGGTTGACAATACCACCATCAATGGGGTAAGCAATTGCTGTTGTTTCTTGCTCACGTCTTCCATAAAATCGTTTGTGATACTTTTTATAACCTCCTTATTTCAATATCTCTAGTACAAGTTGGAATTACCTGTTGTAATCCCCCTCCTTCCATCATAACTTGTGCAGCTATGGATCTGAAGGGGCTGGTAAGAAGATACCGCCAAATTCGTGGCTCGTGTTTGATGTTGAGTTGGTGAATGTACGCTGATCACCAGGTTGGTGCTGGAAAACCTTGTTATGGCTCAGGAGACTTGAATCTTACAAGCCTCTCTTGTTTGTCGATTAACTAGTAAAAGTTCATCATTTCCATCTCATTTCTGCTCAAGACTTTTGAGATGGATATTGAATGAACGGAAGTTTTGGTAGAAAGCTCGAGTCTTTATAATCAATGTATGAACAATCCATGTGTTGGAAGTTTCTTTGATATATTTTTTTTAAATTTCAGTTCTCATATGTTTTAAACTATTGCTTATAATTATATATTATTTTGTTATCACACAACTTTAATTGTCTAGGGTTAACAAAATAAATCTGCATTAGTCATATTTAAAATCAACAAGTTAAGTCCGAATTAAGTTGAATTATCTCGAATTGATTTAATAAAATAATGTCGTTTTAGTATAATCTACTAAGATTTTAAATTTTAATAAGATGTTATTTTGAAATTATAAATGAATAAAGAAGAAATTATATAATATCTAAATAAAATTATAAAAATAATGATATGACAAATTTCAATGTACAAGTCTTTGTATTTTGTAAGCTTATGTTTGGTTGGATATAAAGTTGTGAATGAAATGAAATGTAATAGAATGGTTCATAATGGAATAAAATATAAATGGATGTAATATTAGAAAATTATTGTTTGAGAGGGATTAAACGATTCATAATGTAATATTGTAAAATGTTGTTTGAATGAAGAGTTTATAATATAATATAGTGTAAAGTTTTTTATCATTTTACATTCTATTCTAAACCTCCCAAATAGGATGTTTTTTATTTTCACTGGTTAGAATAAAATGAGATGTAATATGAAACCTTGCTTTTTTGCTTTTTCTTCTCATTCTATTATAATCTTTTTTTTCAAATGATGGAATAATATTACAGTCTATTAATAAACTCCCAATTAAACATACCCTGAGAGTGGGAGAGTAATCAATATACGCAATATTTCTTTTTATATTTTACAATGAGATTATTTCTAATTTTTTTACCTTAAAACCGTGAACTTATAGTTACGATGGAGCAATCTTATCGATTATTTCAAGGGTCTCCCTGTATAATCTAATTTTAAAATTAAGAATTAAAATAAAAAAATGAGCCAACTCTCTCATTTAAGTGCCTTATTTATTTTTTAGCTATTATTATATTTCTATTTTTTAATAAAATCAGTTATTTGTCTAGTTGGTCTTATATAGGCCCAAAGTCCGCTAAAAACCGTTAGGCCCATTTGATACTATCATCATCTTCCGACAAGTAGAGTAGTAGTTTTGCCTTTTGACCTTTTTCTCCTCCCCTTTTCACCAAATACTGATCTAAAACCCTGAATTCGATTTTCGTAAGCCATAAACCCTAAACACATCGTAACCTTATTACCTTCCTTTCCACTCGACATATCTCTGGTATGCTTGTATCGTCGCTTTATGTGTTTCGCAATTTGAAGCTTATGTATTCTTTCTTATTGTTCTTTGCTTGTCTGCTATATTTGGTCACCCAGCAGAGATGTTGCTTGTGGGATTTATTTGATCAATCATACGTTTCAATTTGGTTTATTTTGTGGAATTAACATTCCGGAAAACACGAACATACAACAACCTAAGCTTTCCTTCTGCAATGTTTCCAATCATTTCAAATCCTGCGGCTAGGTGCTGACAATGTTTTTCCTTCTTCTTTGTTTGTTTCTCAGTTGGGGTGGATTTATGTTAGAAGCATGTAGCCAAGTGATAACATCTAAAGTAAACGAATTTGGTTTAATAGGGAGTTGGGTTGTATAAATTTCGACACAATTTGTTCTCTTTCTTGTGCATTGCTGGTGTAATTATTGATTTTTTGTTAGGATATATATATATATATATATATATATATCTTTTATTTATTTTTGAAATTTTAATTGGGCATATAGGATATAATTATCATATTGATATTGGAATTATTATAATGACTAGACATGTGAGTAATTAGATGGGTACTGTTGGAGTGGTGGTGTTAGAGTAGAACTCTCGTTGGTTGCATGATGGCGAGGTGGGCGAATGATTTTGCGACATCGATTCTTTGTTCGTTTCGGAGGCGCCGTAGGAAGCGCAGGGGATGGATTAGATGCTGCAGGAGTTGTTTCGGAATCTATATCAGATTCTTCAACTATGGATAAAATAACTTGTGTGACATCATAAAGTAGATCTGCTTGATCCTGGACGGAGGTGGTGTCAGGGATGTCAATAGGTGCTGCAGACGATGACCCTTCCCCATTGATTTTTTTCCCAAATGTCGAAGTGAACATCAATCTGCTTGAGCAACGATGATGCTGCTGATTTCTTTTCCGACATTGAAAAGACTTATTTTCTCTTATTGTTTCCCATACTTTTCGAGAATAACAAACAGTCTAGTCAATCTCAACAAATCACCACAACACAGTATCGTGAAACCCAATTAAAAGCCTACAGCAAAAAAATCCAGTCAATCTTCACAGTAAGAAAATATGGAAACAAACAGAAATTTTCATCTGAAATTCACAAAATTCACAGCAGTACCAACTTGCAGATAATAACTAAGATCAATTTCAGTTTTGTGGGTATCTCAAGCAAACCCAATCAAATTTCACAAATAGTCCAAATTAGAACCGAAAGGAGGTAATTTCGTAAAATATGAGTCTTGAATAGCAAATCACAACATTCACAAAAATACCCAATCCATGGTTCAAACTCAATATTGTGGGTATTCTTAGAGCAATCCCAATCAAAACCTACTAAAATAACCAGAACTGAAACTTGAAAGAGTAGTACCGTGAGATGAGGTTCCACTGAAGATTTAGCTTTAAAAAGGCGAAAGAGCAGAAGATAAGCAAATACAATCCACTATGAAATCTCATCTCATGATACTATTTTTTCAAGTTTCCGTTTTGGTTATTTTAGCGGGTTTTGATTGGGATTGCTCTACGAATACTCACAACATTGAGTTTGAACCATGGATTGGATATTTGTGGACTGTATTTGCTCATCGTCTGCCCTTTTGCTTTTTTAAAGCTATCTCTTCAGTGAAACCTCATCTCACGGTACTACTCTTTCAAGTTTCAGTTTTGGTTATTTTAGTGGTTTTAATTGAGATTGTTCTAAGAATACCCACGACAATGAGTGTGAACCATGGATTGGGTATTTTTGTGAATGTTTTAATTTTCTATTTAAGACTCATATTTTAAGAAATTGCCTCCTTTCGGTTCTAATTTGGATTATTTGCAGAATTTGATTGGGTTTGCTTGAGATACCCATGAAATTGAAATTGATCTTGGTTGTTATTTACAAGTTGGTACTGCTGTAAATTTTGTGAATTTTCAATGAGATTTCTGTTTGTTTCCGTATTTTCTTGCTGTGAAGATTGGCTAGATTTTTTTTGCTTTGAGCTTTTAACTGGGTTTCACGATACTGTGTTGTGGTGATTTGTTGAGATTGACTGGGTTGTTTGTTATTCTTGGAAATTATGAGAAAGAATAAGGGAAAATTAGTCTCTTTCGGTGTCAGAAAAGAAATCAGCAGCATCAACTAGTCGCTCAAGCAGATTGATGTTCACTTCGGCATCTGAGAAGAAAATCAGTGGGGAAGGGTTATCGTCTGCAACACCTATTGACATCTCTGACATCACCTCCGTCCAGGATAAAGCAGATCTATTTTATGATGTCACACAAGTTATTTTATTTATAATTGAAGAATTTGATACGAATTTCGAAGCAACTCTTACAACATTTGCTCTATCACCTGCGCCTCCTATGGCTCCTTCGAAACGAACAAAGATGCGATGTCGCAAAACTATTCGTCCACCTCGCCATCATTCTTCTATCCGATTGAAAGTGGATGATGCCATTTCGTTCAAGTTTTAAACTTCCGCAGTAGGACAGAAATGGACTACCCTCAAGGATGTTGGGTTTGTTTTTGATCGACCAATCAACTTGGATGAGTTTCAACAACATGGATTGCATACTTTACTGTCGAAACGCACTTTGTTGCAAGCTTTACTTCTCCCGAAGCATTATGACTCCGAACTGGTAAAGGAACTTTATTGCAACTTAATTTGTGACATTCTGAATATGGATGTTGTGTCTCATGAAGTTGTTTATGTGTGAGGTCGGGTAGTTTATTTTGATGCTACTCGTTTAAATTTGTTTCTAGGCTTTGATAACTTGATTGGTGATTTGCTTTATGATGATGAGTGGATTGTATCCAATGACTTGATCGCTATGGTCTTAACTGGTGGTAAATTGACTGCATGGCCATCCAGTTCTGCTCTTCGATCATCTATGTTGACTCAAAAATACTTTATGCTATTTAAATTGATTGTGACCAACTGGATGCTTAGCACACATGTTGTTACTATTTACTTGATACAGGCCAAGTTGATTTATGCGATTGGTACTGGTGTGAGATTCAACCTTGGCAGTCTCCTTATTGAAGCAATGCTGGCTATTGAGAGTAAGCACTTTCTCTGTTATATTTTCCATGCTTGATCTCATAGTTTTTGTATGTCAATGAAGTTCCCAGGATTAAGTCAAGCATGCTTGAGTTGGTGACGTTAATGAATATATCTCCAAGGATCTTTTGGCAACCACGAGTGGTGGATTTGCCATTCATCACTTCGGGTCCCTCGGATGCCACGGGGACAATTTTAATTAACTCGTATGCAGCGCTTTTTGTTGAAATTGAACGGATTGAAGGAATCATTCAAGTAGCTGCTGATGCTCTTCGTAATTTAAAGCAGCGAGTTCTTCGTTTCCCTGGCGCTTCATAACTTCGACTTTTTGGCATATATTGTCTCAAAGGGGGAAAACAGTTCAGATAAGTCTGTATTTTTTTCTTTTGATGTGTGTTGTTGACTGAAGTCTACTTATTATTATTTAATATGTAATTGAATATTGCATTGAAGGGGAGCATTGCAAATCTTATCTTTATATGTCCAATTATAATTATTTTTGTGGAGTTCAAGAGTTGTGACAAAAATGACAAAAAGGAGGAGATTGTTAGGATATATATATATAAATAATAATTGGGCATATAGGACATAATTATCGTGTTGATATTGGAATTGTTATAATAGCTGGACACGTGAGTAATTGGATGGGTACTGTTGAAGTGGTAGTGTTGGAGTAGAACTCTCGTTGGTTGCCTGGTTTAATAGGGACTCTCATTATGTGAGGGATTTGGGCATGTCTTTAATCCACGGCAGAATCTTCAAATTGTGCGTGATGTCCACATCTTTTATTAACCGCAGAAGTTTATTGCCAATGTAGGTGTGTGAAAATTGATGAGACGTGTGTGTCATAGCAGGTGTGCGCGTTAAGTATCTATTATCAAATATACTGCTTGCGGTGCATGTGATGAACACAGCTGAATTACGTGTCCTTGGTGAGAGCTACCGTGTAGTGTGTTGGTCAGTGTGTGTTGATGTCACAGATGTGTTTTTCTTACTGAGTGAATTGAAGAGAATATGAACCGTGCCTGTGGGTGTGAGTTAGACTGCGACATGTTTTTGTGAAGAAAGAGTTAGCTCTGGTGAAGAGTTTCAGTTGGATTATTTCGAGAAGATAAAAACCATAGAGAAGTCTCGCGGTTATCTCAAGTATAATATTGTTCAATTCTTAGTTGATTAAGTACTTGAGTTATTTTTATTAATTATTGTTTGAGGGACACATCTTGACATATAACTCGATGTCATTCTTCATCTTCGGCTAACAGTAGGAACAAGTTAGGAGTGCTATTATCTTTTGAACTCCAGGGTGACCAGCACATTGTGAGCCAATAGTTATTTTTGCAAGCCACTAAAACTTGGCACGTACACTTGACTATTCTTAGTCATCAACAGCCCATTACCATTAAGCCAAAACTTGCGTACAACACCTTCCTTGACTTATGAGATTAACTTATAGTATGTGTTGTTTAATGGAGCTGCAACTTTGATTTGCTTCAATAATTTAGACTCTACACTAGTAATGATATACAATGCCACGAACTCCTTTCGATTCAATGTATATGCCACGTTATTGTGTCTCCTCGATTTATGCTCTCACACGAAGACATATTCAGCAAGAAACTCTTACCAGTCTTTAGCAAGTCCGTTAATGGTGTCGCTTTTTTCGAGTATCCTAATATAAACCGTCTATAATAGTTATCCGGTCTGAGAAAACTCTACAACTCTCTTACTGTTGTGGGAATCTGCCACTCAACTATTGCATTCACTTTCATAGGATCCAACCTAACCTGATCTTTGCTCACCAACTGACCCAAGAATATGATCTCCGACTGTGCAAACTTACGCGTCTACATCTTCACGTAAAGCTTGTGTTGCCTTAACCTCTCGAATACTTTCGTTAAATGCTCCACATGTTCTGCCATATCAGTGTTCTACATTACGATGTTGTCAAGATATACCAAAATGAACTTATCAAGGAAGTCGAACAAAATATCATTCATTAGGTTGAAAAATGTTACAGGGGCATTAGTCAATGCAATTGCCACGACTAAGAATTTGTATGATCCATATCGAGTCACGCACATTGTCTTTTACTCATGACCCTCTGCTATTTGTACTTGTCAATATTCACTCCGAAGATCAAGATTCATGAAAACCCTAGCCCTCGAAAATCTGTCCATCAAATCTTGAACTAAGGGAACAAGATACTTGTTTTTTATTATTACCTTATTCAAGGCTCGATAGTTCATCCACATCCGAGGTGTTCCATCTTGCTTCTTCTAAAATAGCACTGAGGCATCATATGGGACTTTGGAAGGTTGGACGAATCTTGTCTCCAACAATTCTTTAAGTTGTTTTCGAAATTTCCTAAACTTTAAAAGGGACATCCTATATGGGGCACGTGTAGGTGGGATGGCTCAAGGAGCTAACTCGATCTTATGCTTTATCTCTCAATGAGGGGGAAGAGTCTTAGACAACTCTTTCGACATCACATCCAAAAACTCCCTCAACAAACTTGTAACTGCATCGGAGATTTCCATCATGTGGTCTTCATCAATCTCCTCTATGGTAATGAGATAGGTCTTCATAACTTTTTTCAATCTTTTCTCGATACTCATGGCTGATACATATGCTACTGTCGTTGTATCATCCGTCGTTCCACTACCGGAACTACAACAATTAACATAGAAGTAATTTTGTTTATGCATAATTATCA
>JANZXP010000006.1:36407359-36424876 GCA_027576715.1 Erythroxylum flavicans
ACTAAAGTTTGACTTTAGTTGTAATTTTGATAAAATCCAAGGATATGAAAAATATGATTTTTCATATAAAAGGAAAATTTTGAAAATTTGGGGTTAGCACTTCTTACGTTTTTCCTCTCAAATTAGATTTGAGTTTTCTCCGAAAAAATTTATGGATACCAATAGAGGTCGGACGATAGAACGGCATGTGGATTGACTGATTCAAGGCAAAAGGAAAAATTACAATAGGAAATCGACATAGATTAGTATGACTTAGTTAATTTCTTGTTTTATGTTTTCAATTAAATTTTGTTAAAGTTGATTCTGTGAAAAAAAATTGAATTCATTGGGCTGCGCTTAGATTTGATCTTGCATTTATTTTTCCAACATTTTATCCATTACCCTTTCCCATAGACTCCATATGCATAAAAAGCTAATCAATCTTATGCAAAACACCATTAATATTTGGCAAACAAAAATCATGAAACGAAAATCATGAAAAGCAACACCATTATTTTCTAAAAACACGATTAATATTTGACAAAAAAAATCATTAAACGAAAATCATGAAAAGCAACACCATTATTTTCTATCTTCTACTTTGAAAAAATCTTGATAAGCACACTAACAAAAAAGCTTAAAACCAAGAGTAATGAAAGAGAGAAAGTAATTGAAAATTAGTAGAGTGAGAAGAAGAAGATGATGATAGAAGAGTGAATGTGTCATATTACAGTTCTAGGTTTTTTTATCATTTTATAAAATAATGTCATTTATTAATAAAATAAAATAATATAATTTTATATAATGACTAACAATCAAATCTGGATTATAGAACTTGAATCCAAGTTTAATCTAAATTCTTAATTAGTTTTTTAAATTGTGAACTTGTCTTAAGTTTAATCAAGTCAAATGGTCAGGTTAAATCTATTAACTTTAGATTGGATCGGGAAGAGATATTATTTTTAATTTTTTTCATTAGTCATAACTCTATCACCAAGGCCACTCCCCACTCTCGTAGTTCCAACTTGTTACCATACAAATGAAGGTTTGCTATATTGCCATTTGTATCACTAAACATATATACCCACATGACAACAATTTTATTTTAGAGTAACCATAAGCTCAAAATAGTTAGGTAGGGAATGATTGGTAGTCTTTTTTTATATATTTATAGACCATATCACCATTTCTTCCCTTTTTAATATAGTATTTGACAAGTCTATATATGAAATGTCCCATATGTACCAAAATGGAAGATTCATAATACATGCATTAGAATATTCATAATAAATAATTCATTACCACTATGCCATGTACATGTATGTAAATACGATCAAATTATATATGCATATCTTGGTCGCTTCAGATACTTTTTGCAACTTTTAAAATTTTATTATATATAAAGCATTTCTAACTTATCAAAATCAAAATCATTACACTAAGAAGTTCTTAAAATATTCCTTCATAATTAATAGTAAATAGCCTTTTGAATTACAAGTATCTTTAACCATATTAACAAAAAAATAAAAGATTGACTAGGCCAATAATCTCAGAGGATGAAGAAAAAGAGATGCATTGATATTAATTGTTCATATGTGTTAAGATATTATATATATATATATATATATAATAAAAGATTTGGCATTTTAATTCGACATATAGGATATAATTATCATGTTGATATTGAAATTATCATAATGGCTAGACACATGAGTAATTGGATGGGTGCTATCGAAGTGGTGGTGTTATAGTGGAACTCTCATTGGTTGCATGGTTTAATAGGGACTCTTGTTATGTGAGGAATTTGTGCATATCTTCAATCAACGACAAAATCTCCAAAAAAGGTGTAATATCCACATCTTCTATTAACAACAGAAGTTTATTGCTAATTGAGGTGTGCGAAAAATTGAAGTGATTTGTGTATGTGTCACAGACGGGACAACGTATGTTTTTGAGTGTATAGCTGAATAACGTTTTAGGCGATTGAAGCCATGGAAAAGGAGTTAAGTTGAAGTGCACTAGGTATTGCTACAGTGAAGTGGGTTATCTGACTGTTTTATTCAAAAGGTCTTCATCTGGCTTGGGTGATGTGATTATGAGATCAACATCGTAGACTTCATCAATCGTTCATACTTCCATATGATCTAATTGAAACTGTTAAATTTGGATTGATTATTTCTATTGAAGAGTTATTTTCGAAAGCTGAAATCATAGGGAAGTTCTTTTCTTATCTCAAGTATAATGTCGTTCAGTTCTTAGTTGATTAAATACTTGAGTTATTTTTATTAATTATTGTTTGAGTGAAAGTAGTTAGAAAAATCCTCTGACGAGGTTAACACGAGTCGGTCGTGTTATCGGGTATGAAAATCTTTCACGGAAAGTGAGGTTGAGAGATAGTTACAAGGATTGAGCGGTGTTGCTCTAGGTTGACCTTGTGTAAATCTATTGTAATTCGGAGAAAATTATTAATCTGGGTGAAGGCTCCGCAGACGTAGGCAAAATTTGTCGAACTGCGTTACCAAATTTCTGATATTCTTGATATTTCATTTTTACTTGATTTTATTTTGTTCGTATCAAAGAAGTTTACGGAAAGTTTGCGAAACATTTAACACTTTTGATTTTTTCAATTTTCCTTACGAAGGCGTTAGCAATTTGTTGTAGTTATGGTGGGATTTACCTACTCGTTATTTCATGCAACTTTTATAGGTGTATTTGAGTGGCATGGCTAGTGATAATTTAACCATGGACGATGGGCAAATGAAGAATAATGGGGTCAATGATCTCAGAGAAGAGGAATATGAATCTGAGTCAGAATCAGAGGAAGAAGATGTGAAGTTGGCTGCACCCCAAACCAATGCTGTATACAATAGGGATGCTCTTAATGACAAGCTTCAGGACACTAGTTGGCTGGAAAATGTGGGTTGGATCCACAAGCTTTCCATTGATATTGATCAAGAGCAAGAAGTGGATGTGAAAGATGATCTGGTCAGAGAGCTTGCGTTCTATACACAGGCATTGGAAGGAACAAGGAAGGCGTTTGAGCAGCTTGAATCAATGGGGCTTCCTTTCCTCAGGCCTGCTGATTATTATGCGAAGATGGTGAAATCAGACGTGCATATGGAGAAAGTTAAGAGTCGGCTTTTGGCTGAGAAGAGAAACATTGAGGAGGCTGAGGAGAGGAAGAAGGCCAGAGAAGCCGAAATAATAGCTAAGGAGGTTAAGGCCCAGAAGCTGAAAGAGAGGGCTATTCAGAAAAAGATGGAGATTGAATCTGTTAAGAAGTGGAGGAAAACTAGACAACAAACTGGGTTTGCTGGGACTGAAAAAGATGGTGAAATGGATTTTGCTTTTGAAGATGGGAAAGTATTTGAAAGGTCTAGCAAGAAGAGGCCAGGAGTGGCTCCAGGAGATCGGTGTGGGGGCAAAACAGGACAGTTTAGGAAGAAACAAATGGAAAAGAAACAGATGAAAAGAGATAAAAGGAACTCAAAGTTTGGATTCGGCGGAAGAAAAGGTTTGAAGAAACAGAACACAGTAGAGACTACTATTGAAATTAGAGGCTTCAATAGAAGTGTTACTGCAGGAAATAACATAAGGAAGAGGTGATTCACTGGCATTCTAACCTGTTTTTTTGAAGAATTTTGACTATGTATGTTAACCTGTTTTGGGAAGCACTGTCCTTATCCTAAGTATTGTGATCAAGCTGGTGAAGTCATAACCTTTTCTTATCAAATTACACATTTCTAACAACGGAGTGAGTTGGCAAGTAGGGAATCTAATACTGTTTAATGAACGTTCCTCTAAATAATCGAAAACAGGGGGTCAATTTTTGGAGGTCACCAAAATGAATGCAAGGGAAATGTATTGAATTTTGGATAAAAAGTCAGATTTGATTTGGACTAAATCAGATTCTGAGCCGAACCGGATACTTTGATCGTTCCATGTGAGGCTCTTGTATGGTATGAGGAGCCCTTTACTAGTTTATTCATTCGGGAGTAAGACCCACATCTATAATTGGGCAAGAAGCTTCCCAATTCCCATGGATGTGGTTGGTCAATCATTAAACAATAACATAAACTAACCTTGTTCTCCATAGCTTTCGTCAGACACCTCACGTTATATTCTATGGCGTCTCCTCCAAAAAGCTTCCCTTACACACTTGTTCCCTCCTAGAACATGCTTTAAAAAGGCTCAAAAACGTACAATCCTGTCAATTCAGCATCATCTAGCATCACCTTTTTCTCTATTGGTTCTCAGAGCCCTCACAACCATGTTGGATTCTACTCTGCAATTGATCACCCAGGCCGTTTCCAACTCCCTGTTCATCTTCTGCTGTTGTAATTTGATTATACTCGTGATCTTCATTGGCTCAAAATCTGGCTCTGACTTGGATCAAGAAAGTGATATTCCTGTTTCAGTGCCAATGGTCACCTACACATGCACGAACGTGAATAAAGTGTCGAGCAAGGCTGCTATATTATCCAAAGCCCTGGAGACTCGGACTACCAGCAACGGGGAAGATGACAATGGAGATGCACATGATGAATTAAGGAGAAGGGTTGAAGAGTTCATTGAGAAAGTTAATAGAGGTTGGAGAGCAGAACTAGTTGAGGACTTCAGGTTGAGTGTGAAAGTAATCCCAGATAAGAGATGGGAAGTTTCCTAATGCTCCAGAAAAATTAAACTTTACAGCATCGTCTGAATACATTTGCTATGCCGAGTTCCTAATGCTTTTGGAGAGTTTGTTATAACATGTTAGAACAGAACAGTGTTTTGTATTAAACACAAACGAGACAGTACATGGTATTAAGGGCGTACTTTTCTGTAGAACAGGGCACTGTTTTGTATCAAACACAAATGAGACGGTCCCTGGTATTAAGAGTGTACTTTTCTGTTCTGGAATGTGCGCCAGTGTACATTCTTTTGTATCTGCCGCCATTAGGGGCATAGGAAAAGTAACAATAGAGATGTTCACCTAACTGGAAAGTCTACCGGAAAGTTAGAATAGCCGTATTCGAACCCCTGACATGGGTCAAGGACATACAAATTGATGCTTAAGGTTGCAGATTATGATTAAAATGAAGAATGCAATGCCTTGAATTATGAATTCTATGAAATCTGCAATCCATGTAGTTCAGAAACACAATATCCTCAACTCAAGTTCGTGCATTTATGAAAGTACTCAATCAGAAGAGTGACACACCAGGATCAGTACACCTAAAACGCTACTACAATAACCCTTGACACTACAAAAAATTACATCATAACACGGCCACAGACTGATCTAACAACAGAAGATCCTACCTAAACCTAAGGAAGAAGAGTACAATTGTCAGTTAAAATCCATTCGGTTTTTAAACCTAATTCTTTGATTGAAAGCTAGTAAGTTCAAGCCTGGTATCGTTTCAGCAGCATGACATTGATAAACCGGCATTTACGTGTTCTGTCAGCTAGATGTGTCACAGTTTGACTTCCCATCTTCAGGTGAAGAAGATGTACTGTCAGTAGCAGGGTCCCTAAAGGCCTGAAAGGGGTTAACCGGACCCGAATTGTCTCCATGGACAGACGCATCAGGTACAGGAATCGGCTTTACTCCAGCATAGCTAGCCTTCAATTCTTCAGCAGTGATAACAGTGACAGAAGGAACAACTGGTCCAGGCCCAATTCTTTGTTTCTTGTGCTTATGCTCCTGTCGGTGACCTGGGAGAAAACTACCCACTACAACCTGGTGCAAGCGAAGAAGTTGAGAAGATGAACATTAAAACAGTGAAATCTAACAATAGTTCAAGTGATCCAGTAGAATGACTGCATAATCACATAAAAGCAGTGTCTTTTCTTGAAAGATGATCATTATATCATCTTCTCAGATTTTCATTCTAAGCTTAGTGAAGCACGAAGTGTTCAATTTTTCAATTCAAAAATCAAGAAAAGAAGGGAAGCATATAGTTGTAATTTATTAGAATTAAATAATATCAAATCACTTTATAACATAAGTGGAAACCTGAACTGGGCCAGCAGCTACTAGCAAACCAGCTAATCCTCCCCCAACAACACGTCCATCTGGACCTGCCAAAGAGACACTCATTCCACCAGATTTGCTCTTTGTTCCTTCATTCTCAGTAGGCATAAATGATCCAGATAAGGAAAGTATCTCAAAACAGCCCTGAAAAAGATCGGTTGATAGTGTCTTAATACTTAAATCTCTTGAAACTGCTAATTGTCTAAAACTTTAAAGTGGTGGCTTAGTAATTGGCATGCCAAACAAATTCTAGATGCCTTTTTAAGTCCAGCATGCAACAACTATCGGGGACATCAAAGGCTAGATAGCAGACAACAATACCTACAACTACATGCTCTGGAATCCAAACAATGATTTGAGTTCATTGATCTGTTTGAGTTAGAATAATAATTCCAAATTCCCAAATAACAGCTTAAACTACATTAAATATAACCAATTCAAAGAATAGAACCTTATGATTGCTGGGCATAGCAGCAGAAGACTAGCCAGCCTATCAATCCCCATCCAAGGATGTTGCAAATTGAAAAAAATCTATTTTCACTTGTCTGACAATTGCCACAGATGTTTTCTTACTTAAGTATCCAGGTTGTTATGCTAGTAGAGAGAGGCTGTTATACAGATTGTTATGCATTCCATATTCTTGACTAACTTTGTTCGGAGAACTTACAACTTACAATTGTTGAAACTACAATTGTACGGTTCGAGTTAAATTATTTTATTCTTCTTGTACAAATGATAAGTGTAAGCGCTACTCCAGGTATATACACCAGTCAGTGAGTTCTAAAATCATTGGTCATCAAAGTACTAAAATCCAATCAAGCTGCATATACTTAAATGAAGACAAAATGTAATACCTCATATGTTAGGGTACCACCAGAAGAAGTAGGTTGACGAAGTGTAACATTTGAGATTGTGCCATTTGCAGAAAGAATGCAGATGGCACAAGCGCCTTGTTGAGAGAAAGACATAACTTTCATAGAAACATCCTATATCAACAACAAGGAAAGTGATTCAATATCCTTCCAAAATAAAATGACCACCAATTGCAGAAGTCGCCAAATAAACTTTCTTTAATGACCAGCATGTGGTGAGACAATGATCCATTACAATAAAAAATAGACTTTGCTTAGATAGGAAACTTGAACCATGTTCAATTATCACAAGATAAGCGGAAGCAATTAGTTTATTTTGAGTCCATATAGATTTAAAATATGATGAGAAAAAGGGTTTACTGTTGCCATGTCTAATTCATGTTTTCAATTTTTCTTGACCGCATACAAAGTGAACCAAGCTGATGCATAATGTGTTATCATACATTACCAAGATTAACTTGGGAAAATCTCAAGACATACCTCACCAGCATTAACAGTGAGCAGATGGGGGGTGAAATTTGCTCCAACTAAGTATGCAACACTTTTACCTGAAATAAGAGATTCCAGAAAATCAGAACAAGCTTGCAGTTTTGGAGTTTAACTAATCATAACCAAGAGGTGCGTATATAACAGCTGAGAATAGTTGTTCTATTATAGAAAAAAAATTGGTCATAATATTTAACAGAAAAGCTTGCAAGTCAATCAAATTGAAGACATGCTAATTGTAATTGATCAATTAGTCGTTGACCCGACCAAAAATGAAGAATAATGAATGAAAACTTTGTGTAACATGGTGTAGAAAGAATCTACTCTGTGATAATGCAGCCTTTTGGTGTGAAGTTGACGGTTCGCTCTCACGTTATTCTTCGAAAATTCATTGAGAAATTTGTCTATCTGCATAATTTTAGCTCTATTTATCAAATCCTTCTTTGAAAACCTTATTTTAGAAATCAAAGTTATCACACTTTAAAAACTTCAGAACCACATAGTAAGCAGGATATTAAAAATATTACTAGCTTAAGACAGATCTGGATCCAACAATACAGTCCAAGTTGTTCTTTGCCCATCCAACAAAGTGTCAAATTTGACGGAACAAAAACATCCTCTGCTTTCTTTCAGAAACTCTACTTTTGTTTCCTTCACCGCAAGGACAATATTCTCCTATCTGTAAGAAAGAAAAAGAAGATTCCTTCCTATTACGTTATCCTCACCAACATATTCTCTCCCATTAATTCCAGAATGGGACACAAAAGAAGAAGAGTCAGGGGAAAATGGTCCCACATCAAACTCCTACCTGAGCTCCAAATCCAATACAAAACAAAAAGATCAAGTCTTTGATTGACCCACCTAAGACTTTGTATCATCAGAGTCTTATAAACAGCCATCAACAGGTAATGGTGTAACAGTGTTACAACAGTGAAAGCGTATAAATTCAACAGTTGGGTTAAATTTCCAATAACATAAAAAAGAGAAAGACAATATGATCTCTACTATACCTGGGCTTTCGTAGTCAAAACTACGCTGCTTCTTCACTAAGTCTACAGGCCGCCCTCTACCACGTTTCCAAGCTGAAAACTCTCCGCTGAGTGGAATCGATGACGATATCGGCATCGGTGACAATGCCGTCGCTAGTGACCCGTCAGGTGCGTACTTTCTGGGTCTCCCTCTTTTCTTCTTCACCACCGCGACTTCCGTCCCCGGCGATTGACCCACCCTTGACCCACCAAAATGGATAGGCTTTTGATCTGGGTCCGGGTTAGCCATCGGAATCGGGTTTGGGGTTGAATTTTCGGTTCTAGGGGCCATTATATAGCTCTCCGGAGCTTCGTCACCTTTCACCGTTACTCCTGTAGTCATTCCCTCTGTTGTCTCCATTTACTCATAGATCACTCAAAAATCCTAAGACCCCAAAAACCTAACAAACCTGAAAAATCAAAACTTTGAACCCCAGGTGGTTAAATTCTACTAAAGATCAAAACTTTATGGAGGGAATGAACTCAAAAAACTTTCTAAGCTTCATAATGTGAAAAAAAGAAAAGATAAAGATACAATGGTTTGGATTGAATCTTCAAAGATCAAGAAGAGAAATAATATAAAAAACAATAGAAGGGATTCTTCTGGGGTTTCAGAAGTCCGCCATTGCAGAGCATGCACAGAGCTTCAATGGCGACAGATGAATTTCCCAAAAAAATCATGAAAATTGGAAAAATTTTGAAGTTGAAAAATTGCAAAAACAATTTTTGAGTGAGGAGAATTTCTTACAAGCGGAACGAATTTAGGGTTTTGGTAAGAAAAAGGAGGAGAAATTAAAATAAAGTAGGAAAATAGGCAATTTTAAAAGTAAAATAATCAATATTTTAATTGCTATATTCAAAGTATTAATTTTGCTTAAGAAAATGGTTCACGTCCGTCTTAAAAATTAATAATGGTGATTTAACAATAAAATGGCAGATCTGGTAATTTTAAATTATTTATAAAGGTCATTGAAATTGAGAAAAAGAATTCTCTTTTTATTATTAGTTTCCTCTTTAATTATTTAAACCCATAAAAAATAGTTTTAAAGCTGTAAAGGTGACATTTGGAATCATACCAATTTTCAACAACTAACTTCTTTATCTTTTTGAATAAATTAAAGTTGATTATAAAAAATTCTGAATCAATTGCCCTCTCATTTAAAGAAATTTACTTCTTGCTGACAACCAGAATCTAGGTAGCTTCAAGTTTGAAGCTTTTTATACAACCAAATTATACATACTTATAGTTTATCAATGCAAACTTAAAAGAAGAATAAGAAGAAACTCACTTTGTTAGGTATCTCCAATTTTCATAAATTTGCTGGCAAAGTTCATTCCTTTTCTTTCAAAAGTTAATATGTTGTAAGGAAACAGAACCAAAAGGTTGAAGATGAAGGAAACAGAAAAACTTCAAAAGCAGAAGAAATGCTAGCTGCGTTGTGTCTGAATCCAAATTCAGGTCAAAATGAAACTAGTATGTGTGAATTGCAGTGAATATAAGAAAAATTTCTGAGCCAAACAACATTCTTTGTCCTTTCTCTTCTTCTTCTGATACATTTATCTCAACATACAAGTTGGTGGCATTCAAGAAATAGCAACTGAAGTTTTAGTGTCGGATTTGAATAAGTGGAGCTGACATTGATCAAGAAAACAACTTTTAACAGTTTAGTATATACACTGCAAGAAAAAGCCAATTATAATTGACTTGTAACCTGGAAAACGAAATCCTCAGATTAAAAAATGGCAAAAGATGATGAGAGATTCAAATGGAGGCAAACATATGTGATTCAGTGACAGGATTTTTTATTCAAGTTCATGTTAAGAATGTTGAACTTGTATCAATGACTTTATATGTGCTCTGGGAACATCAAATCCGGCTCTTCTTTCCTCGAACGAATATTCAATCTCTTCGGGAAGTTCATCAACTGGATAAGCACCATAAACCGGTTGGCAGGCTGGAGTTATAGCAGTCTGCATTGGAATTGAAACTGTTGAAGGTGTTGTGGGCACAGGAATTGGCATGGCCTTGGGAGTCCTATTCTCTGCAGAAGTTGTCTTCAAAGGAGTTGTAAAGGAGAGTGTCTTCTTTGAGTCAGCTTGCGTTGTGGCCACTTCTTCCAACATATTTGCTTTTGATGATACTGTAGATGATATTGGTGAGAATGGTTTCCGAATCATTGCTGAATCTGGGTCACGAGTATTCGCAGCACCAAAAGAATGGTTTTGAACAGGAAGACTTGCAACTTCTGACCCTCTTCTACCTACGTAAGAAAACAAACATGACATTCTGGTGTTTCAGTTAAGACCACTATGGACCTCCCTACTACATAACAGCTTTTTCTCCAACTAAAGACCAGAACCCTTGCACTTTCCTCAATTAAAACCGAGAAATAGCCTCTTTATTACACACAATCAAACACAGAAGTAAGTTTTCGTAGAGCTAAGTCTCACTTCAAAATTTGTGTGAAAAAATTTATGCAAAACATTCAACTTGTTCACTAAAACTTTTTCTCAACTTTTTGGAATAAACATCATCTAACAGAGCCAACGGAAAACTCAGAAGGACTAGAACCTATTTCTTTAGCAATTAATAAATTTTGTGAAGAACCAGTTGATGTTCTTTCCAGACTCCAGAAGAAGATTGGCAAGCTGTTATTCCTCAATTTCGATTATATCCTCTTCAACAAAGAACAAAAAGAGGAGAAAAGCAGAGACATTCAGCAAAAGTCCCTGGATACTAAGTCCTCTGCAATTTGCAGCTTTACAAAATGACTTACTAGCTGATATAGTGGAAAGAGCATCATCCTGGCGATAACCAAACTGGTCATTTTGGTGCATGCGCTCCCCTTTCATTCCATGACGAGAAAAGGGTGTAGCTTTGCTTTCAGCTTTAGGAGTTTGAAGCATGGTTACACCAACAGAGAGCCTTCTATTATTTGCACCTCCAGTTGAAAACCTAGGTGCTTTTTTCACATTTTGAGCTTTTGAAGGGCTTGGCTTTGAGCCATAAAGTGCTTCCTGCTCTGCTATAAGCTGTACCTTCAGTTTTTTCTGATCCTGAATAACCACAAACAACAGTATTCCATTAGCATATCCTTGCAACTAGATTTCAGTTCACTACATAAGAAATGTGATTGACTAAAATGAGAGGTCCATACACGCTGCCTCCGCTTTTCTTCTTCTTTATCTTGCCGCAACACTGTGTACTCTTCAAGCATTGAAAGAAGGCGAATCTGGACAATGTTCATGAAAGAAAGTTTTTAAGTCGAATTTGAAAAGAAAATGGAAAATAAGTTGTTGCACCAAAGGGGCCCAACCAGTCAAGAGTTAAACCTCAAGAAGGAAAATTGAACTTACACCATCATATAAGAATTCAATCCCTCTCTCATATTCCCATGCAATAGTTTTTGAAGCCAATGCCTCCACCATACCTGAGAATCTCAAGAGAATATTTTCAGTTATTTATTAATTGTATAATCACAACGGTGATTTCATGCAGTCGAGCAAAAAATTTCCAGATTTAAAATTAACAACCCTCTGTATGAACTGACAACTTAAAAGAGATCCATTGATCTCAGGAAAACATATTGAAACGGTCAAATAAAAAACACAAGATGAAGTCATATGGCTAAACACCACTTTACAAGTCAGACAATCAAAAGTAATTGATGTTTGTAAAACATAGAACACAGCATGTACCTGGAAGCTTATTAACCAAAGATCGGGCCTTCTCAGCACGTTTCAGAGTAAGATGAGCACCTTTTCCAGCATTATATCGGTTATCATCCTGTGACATCCCCAAGACAGACTAAGCAAAACATAACCTAATGGTTGTTGGACTGAAAGTACTAAAAAATGATGTAAACATTTTACCCTGTTATACTCCTCAAGCCAACACTCCTCCTCACAGGCAGCTAACCATTTCTCAACCTTTTCAAGTATATCTTTCCTACTAAAAGCTTCTTCTTTAATATTTGCAATTTGAAGTTCGATTTGTTCAAGGATAATAGCTGGGTCCACATTCCCTGAAATAGAATGAATGACCTGAATATCTGGAAAGATTAAATGGATAAAATAGTATTAAATTGAATCACGAATGATACCAGACTCTATAGCTTCTATAGCATAATCTATTGCATTATCTGCTTCTGGAATTAAATGTGTCTTTCTACAGATCTCCTCTAATTCTGATCTCTTTTTCAGAACAAGCTCCTTCATCTTGCTTGATTTCAACTCTTCCAGCCGAGATACTTCTGCCTCAACCTACATAGTTTTCACTTATTCTTGTAAAGATCATAAGTCCAGCCTTGCAAAGCTAAAGTCGGGAAACCAAACAGGGAAACAATACAAGCATGCCCAGTATGTCACTCACATATTTGATGATGTCCAAAGAAAGAGTGTTTGGTTCAGTTATTTCATGTTCTGAAGCAGCTATGTTGCAAGTAACATTTTGAAATATTTGTTGTTCTTCTAAAGGAGTATCCATCAAATGCCAAAGCTCCAGCATCGTTGTTGCAAGATCTTGGAGCTGTCATAAACAAGGACAAAACATTGTCAATGCTGAAAATGGTATTACGTACGATGCATATGGAAGAAAGGTCCAAACTTATATCACCTTCTGCATTCTCTGTATTTTAACCTCTCTCAGTTTGGATATTGCAGTGGCGAA
This sequence comes from Erythroxylum flavicans, assembly GCA_027576715.1. Lineage (NCBI taxonomy): Eukaryota > Viridiplantae > Streptophyta > Magnoliopsida > Malpighiales > Erythroxylaceae > Erythroxylum > Erythroxylum flavicans. The sequence continues at coordinate 36,420,413 of JANZXP010000006.1, forward strand.
ATGTTGGATTGTATCACTGCTTATGCTTCTTGATCCTTCAGGGTCCCCATAAGTTGGATGAACTTCATTTATGGTGTGCTTGAAATCCATACCGAGAACTAAGCAAAGTGAGTTCAAAGTATCCAGGAGTTCGTTAATCTGCTTCAATCGATTGTTCTGCCAAGGTAATGGATAATTTAATCAGTGAACAACATTTAGAAGCAAAGAATTCAAACTTGAAGATGGCAGAAAAAAAAAAAAACCCAACCTTCTCATTTTCTAGTGCTTGGAGCTGTCTGTGTAACTCTTCAAGCTTTCTCAAGGACAGATCAGTTTCATCTACTTGCAGATGATCAGCAGACCCAAAAATCTCATTTGAGATCTTCTCTATATCTTCGAGAACTTCAACAAACTGATTTCTTCTGTCCGATTTCCTCTTTCGCATCTCTTCCAGTTGTGGAAGAATTTTTTGAAACTCTTCCTTCAAGCTTCCAGAACTTTTATCAACCTGCCAACCGGCAAAGTTATTACACTGGAATCACCCAGGTTACAGTCATTATAATAATGACAAGCTCAAAATAGTCCTGAGATTAAGTTTACAATTTGAATTATAATTGCCACCAATTTCACCAAGTGTTCTATGCAACTGCAATTATTTTAATAGGAGAAATGTGATTTTCCTTTTCAATTTCCATAATTCAAAAACCTTTATAAATTGTCTCTGTGATAAATTATTTTTTAAAACAGGCATATAGTCCTGGTTACAAAAGTCAAGAGAGTTGATGTCACTTGAAACTAACCTGTCTAATATGCACAGGTCTTTCCCCCATGGCAGAACAAATTGCCGCAAGTTCTGCTTCAAAATCTGCAATTGTCTGTCTTAGCTGAGCTCTATTCTTGTTTGCCTGATCCACCTTTCTTCTATATACTTCAAGACACTCTTGTTCAAGCTCAAGCAGCATTTTGTCCCTATCAGTATCTGACTCCCCAATTTCATCCCAGATTATCTGAATTTCGTAGAACATAAGGAAAATGTGAATCCCTAATTTGCAGCAGGCAAAAGATGCAATGTGACAAAGAATAAGCACAAAGAACACAAGATGAATAGAGTCAATGATCTCCACAAACCTGCAACTCACACAAAAGAGTTCCACAAGTTGTTTCCACTTGCAGAAGCGGATTTTTCTGGTGATTAGACATGTTGATGCAGCTTTATCTGCACAAGAAAGTCTCTGCACACAATCACAAGCGACAAAGCATAAAAGATGAGACTATAAAAACACAGTAACGGATATATAAATTAACAAACATTAAGACTAGCATATCTTACAGAGTCCCTAAAATGCATTTATTCAAAGGACTAAACTTCAAACCACAATAAAATCATGACGTATTATTAGACATTAGGAGGAGGCCTTCAAGTATACACTATCATCACAAAAACAATTCTAACTTTTCATTTTCTTTCGAGTGATGACATCAATCTTAATGTAAATTTGCTATTCCGGGTAACAATCTTTAACTGCAATTACCATACAAATCATCCCCAGTTAACACTTACAATTCAATCACTTTCATTTGCCAATTGTGATTATACAAATAACAGGTGACAAGGAATCAAAATTAAGCTCATCTAATACAGAAAATAAAAAACAGTTGGTTTTCATGTGAAGTAATAAGAACAGTAATATACATGATCAAACAAACAAATGCAATTTCTCAAAAGCACAGACTCTGACAATCAGTTGCATGAGCACTAACCTGACAAGAAACCAAGCTAGAGAGAGTGGTTAAGAGGATAATAGGTCAAGCGTTAATTGATTTGCACAATCTCCTGGAAAAAATGAAACTTTCCAAGAAAAACAGAATAATACGAATAGATGATTGATGGGTACTGGTCAAAATAGTACAATCCTATACATTTCGAGAGAAAAGGTCTGAACTTTGACTCGAACTTTGAAACAGAGAGAGCCGTTTTGAGGGAAAAAAAGGGACCGTTAAGGAGAGAGTGTTGTTTGTTATGATTGGATTCTTTTGTGAGAACCATGTCGATTTGAATTTCAAAACGCAATCAGCAGGAGTTCTATCAATTTGATTGTACAAAACCAACGGTCAAGATCAAATCTTGAGCCTTTTGGTGATCGATGGTCACGACAAGTAGGCTCAAATGGGGTTTTTTTATTTCTGGAAACTTTCAAATTAGGTATGGCGATACCTGAAACCAGAGTTTCGGTTTAAAACATATGTTATTCGGATCGGGTCAGATTATGTTCGATTACCTTAATTTAATATTTGAATATTTGTATTTAAATAAAAATTAGCTATAATTCAAATTTTAATTAAATTAAATTATATTTATTAATTTCATATTAAATCAAAATTTTATCACCCTTACATAAGAGCCTTTACTTCATTTGGGATATAAGTCATTTTTCATATATCTCATGCTAATTAGGGTTAGCAATGATTTAATAAGGCCCTCGAGGGTTGTAGTTGAATGGTTGAGAGCGAGACTTGGGTGTACGCTAAGTCTCAGATTCTATTCCCTGCCACATAGCTAGAGTCTTTGTAAGAGTCTGAGGCAGTCGGGAGTTTTATTCGTGAGGGATGTTACTCGTTAGGTCCTTCCGTTGAAGGTGTTGCTCGCTGAGCTCTCCATTGCACTAGAGGTGTTGCCTGTTGAGTCCCTCAGAAGGAGTTTCCCTCGTATTTCAAAAAAAAAGATTTAATAAGTTTTGACTTAAAATATTTTCATAATTAAGTTCAATTTAAAATTTATTTAAATTTTAGACTAATTCGAACCAATTTAAATAAATTTGTGACATACCAAATCTAATAAATTCAAATTTTAAAATTTTTTTAAATAATATTCAAACTCGATTAAATTGAATTTCATCGATTTTTATTTGATTAAATCAAATTTATTATAACTTTAACTTATAACACAAATCTCAGAGCGATTTTTATTTGATGATGTTACCGTAGATGACAAAAAAAAACTCACTTCTATAAAATTTACCATTTTCTTTAGAAATCTAATACCCCATTATAAAAAGAAAAAGATATTTTTTACTGGACTTCAATTCTATTTCATAGTAACTTAAAGCAGTAATTGTTTCAATGAACTCGAAGATCTAAACAACTTTAATTAGTAGTCAGATTGCAACTTTTTAAAAAAATTAAGTATGAATTGTGGTATCTATCGGGTATGGTACGACAAGCAAAGAAGCAAGAACTAAGAACAAAGCAAGGCATCCCAAAGACGATCAAATAAGAAAGAGAAGCTTTAGGAGAAGCCATTTTCATGGCTTCCAAGTTCAATCTTATATACATATACATATGTATATAGAAATATGAAACATGAGGAATACGAACCTGAACAAATCAAGTTGGTGTTACTGGCCAATAGATTCCCCTATTTGAAAAACTCCACTTCTGAGAACGACCTACTAATCAAGACTTAATCTTGCTTCCAGTTGTGAAGCAACGTCGTTGAAGATCGAATCTCCATCGCCAATGTGGAAGAATAAAATGAAACATCATTATTAATTAGTAAAATCAAATGCAGAACATATGTTCTTTTTTTTATAGAAATGCGAGACGCGCGCATAACGAACCTAAAAAAAAGAAGCCCCAAATTTAACTGCATCGTCATTCGTCCATGGATAAAAAAGCAAAAGCTCTAATCTTTCAAAAGAAAAAGAAAAATCGTGAGAGGGGATCCAAATCGGACCTTTGAAAGTCGCAAATTTTCATGATTTCGGCGAAGAAAAATAGTGATAGGGGTCGTTGTTCTGCAGGTCTTGCCAAGGAGAGTGTACAAACACAACGAGTCAAGATAGGAAACTAGGATCTGGTTTCCTCCGCCATTTCAGCTTTTTTTCTTTTTTTTTAATCCCATTAAGTGTTTTAAGAGAATCTCAACTATAGAAAAGTATCTTTAAGCTATTCATATTCAGACTAATCTCGCTCGTACCGGGTCAACTCGTAAGGGGTAAAGTACTGGCCAAATAGATTTCTCTATTCTCAAGACTCGAACTAAAGACCTCTAATTAAGAGATGAGAGTGCTGAACTAATCACATCAATGATATTTGGTTCTAACATTTTAGCTTTAGTTATCCAAAGTATTACAGGAAGTCAAACTTTCCTGAACTCACTAGCAGTTTAGATGTCACAAGAGCTTTAGGTTGCGTTTAGATTTGGTGGAAATAGTATTTATTCACTGTAGTTTTTAAACGCAGTCACATGTTTAGATCTGCGGTAAATAACCTGAGGTTGGAGAAAAGTGTGGTGCCACCGCATAAATCAATAAGCAGAAAAAGGGTTGCGGTAGGAATCTGCTTCTGCGATAGAAATTTTATTTTCAATTAATAACCTTCACTACAAGTATTATTTTTCATTATACTCTCAATTAATATGACTAATAATATATTTTTATGAAATATTTTATTTACTAAATTTATTTTATTTATATTTTCTTATTT
>JANZXP010000006.1:36426315-36436598 GCA_027576715.1 Erythroxylum flavicans
TGTATATATTTCTATATAAATAAAAATATAAATAAATTATTTTTAAATATAAATCACATATAATAGAATAAAATAAATTTTAATAAAATAAAATTTATTAAATTATTAATAATAATTTTATATAATTAACAATAAAATAATAAAACTTTTATTAAAATTTTTATTATTTTAAAATAGAAAAATATATTTAAAAAATTATTTGTCATCATTGTGACTTGAATCGTGACTTTTTAATTGGACATGATTTTTGTTTTGAAATCATAGCGTTAAACCTCATGTAACAACTATTTTAATATCAAGGGTATATAGTCATTTATTATACATTACATTCCATTCCATCCTTCTTCCAAACAACATTTCACTACATTACATTATGAACCGTTCCATTCCTTCCAAACAACTTTTCACTATATTACATTCCATTCCATTATAAATTGTTCCGTTCTGTTCTATTCCATTCCATTCAATTAATTAACATCCAACCAAACAAATTCTAAATATAATAAGTTCTTAATGTAGTGGTATATGAAAGGGAGTACACGACTATACTGTGCATGTACCGCCATAACCCACATTACGTGAATTGTTGTGTTGAGGAGCTTATGATGTCAACAGTTTATAAGATTTAATTCTTGCTAGCCTTATGTTATACTATTAAATGTAATGATGAAACATCCGGCGCCAGGTGAGAGAATGTAAGAAATTTGATCTGATGTTGTGACCCAAATTTTCTATAAGCCCATATTAAACCTGGTTTAGGGTTTTCTTAGTTTAATAGTATATTAAATCTTAAACGTTAATTTAGTACTTGATGGACATACAAGATCTAATGTCAATAAAGAAGTGTATATAAACTAGTCCTCTCTCTACCCTAATCAAGTACAAACAAAACACAAATACAGAAAGAGTAGGCATTTGAGCATTAAGTTATCCATCAAGCTATCGTACAGAAAGAGGTCCAAGAGAGAGAAACTAGTTCGTAATTGGTAAAAGTTTTCTTCTGTACATTATGACGAATTGTGCTTAAGGTAAATGATTTATCTTCTTCATTTATGTAGTTATTATTATATTCAAGATCTTTATGAGCACGAATAATTTACGTATGATTCATGATTTATATATGATTTATGTCTTTGATGTTTGATTATTAAGAACCAGAAAAATTACAATCAATTGATGAACATAATTAAGATAAAAACATGAAAGAGACTTGTGGAGGTGACCGCACATCAATGTAGAAAAGCGAGTTTCTAAAGTCTATGGCTCTGTTTGGCAATCAGTTGATTGCATTTAGCTGTTAGCTAATAGCTGATTATATTAGCTAATTTGACCAGCGGATTGCATTAGCTGTTTGTTAGAGATGTTTGGTAAAATTGGTTGTTCGGTATTAACTATTTATGTGTAAAATGACTTACGAGAACATGACTTTTAAAAAATTATAAAAATATGAATATTATAATAAAATTTGTAAAATTAGGACTTTATTAATTAAAAAATATAATTACGCTATTTTCAATGTAGTGTAATCTAAAATCTAATATCTAATACATCTACAATATTTTGTGAAGTTACATACTTAAGTGCATGCTATTTTCTTCCTTTTTAAAAGAATAATATGTCTCTTATGATTGATTGGATATATACAAAATAACTATTGATGTATATATTGTAATTTATATTCATCTTGGATTTTTGATAGATAAATCAATTATTTACTACAATTTTAGAATTTAACAAAATTTTTATTAAAATATTTAAACCAATTACATTATTTATTTATATGTTAAAAATGATCCTAAAGCATCATTTTATTTTAAAATTAAATTATCCTTATTTATCAAATTCTCATTTGCCTAGTTTTTTTTTCTAATTTAGATGGATGATTTACTTAATTTGAAACTTTTTAATATATATTTTTTATCAATTCAAAAGTCACTTGATTTTATTTTTTTAATTATTTAATTTCCAATTTAAAGGTTGCTTACTTTTTATGGATTTGTTAATGAAGATTGTCGATTACCTCATATAAAATTGCACTTGATCATACAAGATTAAACATATAAAGGCAAATAACTTGTTCAAATTTGAGAGATTTAATTTTTTTAAAAATCGAGATAAAGATAGCTGATCATGAATGAAATGGGTGTGAGCTGCCGACATAACCGACGAGGAGAGCAACATTAACTGTTTGACAAGGAAAGAGCATCTGTGGAGGGCAAGAGGGCAAGATCGATATTAAAATAAAAACCATCAGTTGATTAAGTGAAACGCTCCTCTGAAGTAGCTTCTTCAAAATCAACTAATTGGGTTTAATCAGCCAACCCAATTAACTGATTACCAAACACAATAAATAGTTGTTTAATATGGTCAATCAACTAAACATGATCAATCAGCTAATTTTTAGCTGATAAGTCATTCACCAAACAGGGCCTATATCACCAGATAAAAAGGTTCTTTGAAGAACACAACATATACAAAAAGATACACATTTAAATAGCTTGTAAAAATTATAATTTTAATTTCTTATAAAATATTTTTAAATTTTTGATAAAAAACAACAATAAACACATACCAAATATCACAAATTAACTAATTAAATATTAATAACATGAGAGTTTAACTTTTAAATATTAATAACACAAGAGTTTTTAAATTTTATTTGAATCAATTAGATCCAATTATGTAAAAATTAAAATATGAAATTCCTCATACTTATGTTGTTTTTACTTAGTATTGTTATTATTATAAAATTTGAAATTCTAAATTAAAATATAAAAATCTTTGTTGCATCTCCGAGATTGGTTCAAAAATATTTTTATTCGAGTAATATGAATAAATTTATAAAAGATTATGGTAATATTATTTTAATTATATTTTTATTTGAATATCACCAAATTAAATTTATTATAAATTAAAAATATTATTTAATTGTATTTAATTTTAATTATATTTAATAAAATAATATTGTTTTGTTTAAATCGATTTAACCGCAGCACTAATAATATATTTATTGCAATTCTCAATATAAGAGTAAAAATAGGTAAAATCAACATTAGAATTTCATAGATTCTATTTAATTTTAAGGATTCTAATTTGGAAAAAGAATTTACACCTTCTACTTCTCTTATATCAATTGCTTTTATCGTATCAAATATCATTTCAATGAACAACTTTTCGTGTAATGATATTTATGCTTCTTGGTATTTGCGGTCACCAATTTCCCTCTCTATAATTTCAAGTAAAAGTTCATTCCAGGTATCAACTGGACCTGGCAGGCACCAGTGCAGGCAATCCACGGACGAAGGCCTTCCGTCAGGACCGCGTTTCGTGTATGGACCTGGATGACCGTCATGGCGATAACTGAAGGCTTCAGTTATATCCATCAACTTCAGCTTTGATTTGTTTGTTTTCTTCTTAATTGCACGATCAAAACCTGTTACCTGTTTCTGGTGCTTTACACTTGTGATGTTATTTTCAACCAGTTCACCAGGGACAAGAGGCTTAACCTTTCTAGTGCATGATTCACCGAAGTTCCAGGCCCCAGTTTCATAATAAGCAGGTGAATAGGAGCGTAGAATGGTAAGCCCGGTATAATTTGGATGGGTGACAAGGGATGTGAGAATTGTCTCAACAGATATCTCAAATGCTTTGATGTTGTTAATCTTCATTGGAGGAGATTCCTTTGGCCACCACAATTGTCCTCCTACGATTGCATTGTTCAAGATGTACACTGACTGCCTGGTGAACCAGTGGCCTGAAGAGATAACAATCACATCAAAGTTTGGGAAGAACTTCATAACATTCTTATTCGGAGTATCCAAATGAAGCTTGACGATACCCTCTGGAGCAAATTCAAATGGTTCTGATGTTTGATGAACAAGCCAAGATGACCATATTCGAACTATCATAGTGGATGTTGAATTGAAGTAATACCGTTGCAAGATTCGGTTCGCACGAGTTTTTGGGACTTCCACCTGAAAATAAGGCGATTAATCTTAGTAACATATCCAAGTATAATGTGCCAATACATCCTCACGAAATCTGAAAGACTCAATGCCACACAAAAATAAGATTATTCATGAGGAATGAACCTGTCATGTTTGTTTGGAAGTAAAAGGAACCAAAGGAAGTAGACTATAAGAGCAAATCAGAAATGGAACATCAAAAGTATGAATCTAGTGCCAAAAGGGTTATTCAAGTTCGCTAATGATCAGATCCTGGTGCTGTTTACAGAATAAAGTATCAGTAGATTAGGATCTACTGCTTCACACTTGCCTGCCAGAGAATGCATAACAAAGATTCCATCTGATTTCGAGCAAGAGAGTCTCCAATAAAAGCAAGTTTCTTCCCCCTCATCAGCTCCAGAAATTTCTTTGCATCAAATCGCGGAAGATCACATCGAGATGGTTTCCATCGCCAATATTCGTATTCTTCATCAGGTCTCCCATTTCCTTGGCAGTTATGTGTCTGAGTTATGATAGGGCATGTATTGTTTGTATAAAGCGGTCCCGATGGATCATAAAACCAACTTCCATGGTACAGATCACAGCCTACATTTCAAGTCAGAAACCAAACCATAAAGTTAATAGATAAAGAGATCAGGACAACAAGAGAATCCAAGAGCATACCAGCAGGTATATTTCCAAATAAGCAAACTCCCTGTTAAGTAAACATTACTAAAACCTATGAGATAAGCAAATACCAAAAGACAAGTACCTGAATCATCTGAAATGATCTTGATTTCATCGCCGGTCACAGCAGATATAGTTGGTTTAGTTCGAGGACTAGTTGCTCGGTTACTATCGTCTGATTTTCTATCAGCAATACCAGAATCAGCAGGTAAGGTACGCTTTACATCAGTGGAAGGAATTGAATTGGTCCGAGCCCCCTCCTTGTTCTCTTTTCTGGTATCATTGGCAGCAACTTGTAGATTTATCACAGATTGCAAATTCTTGTCAGTAACATCAGCAGTAACATTTACACCATTGGAGCTAACAGGTGTTTCCAAGTTAGACCCAGACAGAGAATTATCAGGGGTCACATCTACATTAATTTCTTGGTGGCCTTCAATTAAGGTTTGATCCCCATTACCTGTGGTCAAAACCAACTTGTTGGAGTTAACAGTATCGTCAAAACAAGTATGAATTGTTGTACCTATCGGGCATGGGACGAGAAGCAAAGACGCAGGAACTAAGAATAAAGCAAGGCCTCCCAAAGAGACCATCAAATAAGAAAGAGAAGCTTTAGGAGAAGCCATTTTCATGGCTTCCAAATTCACTCTTATATGTATATATAGAAATATGAAACATGAGAAACATGAACCTGAACAAGTCAAGATGGTGTTACTGGTCAATAGACTCCACTATTTGAAAAACACCAAAACGACCCAGTAATGGAAACCTAAATCTTGCTTCCAGTTGTGAACCAATGTCGCTCGAGATCGTATCTCCATCGCCAATCTGGAAGAATAAAATGAAACACCATTATTAATTAGTAAAAACAAATGCAGAACATATGTTCTATTTTTTTAATTAATAAAAATTAATTGATATTTGGACCGATCAAGGTTAATTAAGTTAAGGCACAAGTTGAGAGTCTCCAACATGTTCGAGATTCGGATCAAGCCGAAATTGAAATGTAATAAGCCCGAGCCAAACCCAACCAATTAACAAACCTCAGGACGGGGAATGTTACGTAGAGATTTGGGGCTATAGATTTATCATGCTCCCTTGGAGGTATGACCTTTTTATTGAAAATAACTTATTTTATTTAATAATTTCTTATATACTTTTAAATTTTTATCTTAATTCCCTTTTTCTTATGAAATATTTAAATTTCATGTTAAAACCATATTTAATATTTATGGAAAATTATTTATTACTCGTGACTTGCAATTTCAATTAAAATTTAAAGAAATTATTAATTCAAAATTAATTAGATTATAAAATAATTAGCAGTATCTTTCACTCACTCACTTCCTATAATCTTGAATTATGGATTAAGTACATAGGAATAACGTTATGACCATACTAAACAAGTTATTGCTTTGTACGATTATTTAGTAATCAAAAGAACAGGATCATAGGATAAGTAGATTCTCAATTACATACATATATATATATATATATATACATATATATATATATATGAAAATTGACTGACGCGTCGTAACACTAGTTAAAATACAATAACTAGATTATTATTATAACAATGGTGAGTCTAGGTCGATTTCACAGGCAATGTTCGGTTAACCCATGAAATTAAATTAATTTATGTTTAGGTAATGGAGGGTTTTGGATTTAAAAAGAAAAGAAAATAAAATAAAATAAACCTAATAAAAACAATTAAAGAAAACATGAGATAAATGATAAAATTGGGAAATTCAGTAGGGATCTGGTTCATTGGATTAATTTCAACCTACACCCTAATTAAGCATAATTCATTGATTTGTTATTCTTTTATCTCTATTTGCAATTATTGGTCGTAGATTAACAACAAACTTTGTTAATCCTAATTTTTCCTTATATCCTAGTTAATTAAAAAGTGCTCGTTAATTAACCCTAGCTATCGGGAAACTTAGAATAAACTCTCTAAGTTTATCAGGACAACTGCTTTACGAATCATAAAAATAGACCATTCTAGATAATAATCACACAAGCTCGAATTATTTAACTTATGTTCTGTTATATTTAATGATTCGGAACTATTAGTTGCTATACATGAATCGGGAATACAACGATTACATATTGCATTCGATGTTAACAATGGGTTTTCATGAAAAACGATTCAATAGAGCATTAAAATCATCATCATTCAAATACCCATTCAATCCACACAAGATAACATAATAAATTTCTAATGAAAGAAAAAAATAACAAAACGATAACAAAATATTTAATCCAGGTCGTCAACGTCGATGTCACCTCCAAACTGACATCGAAAAAGCTAGCTCTCCATGAGTCTATCCCAAAAAATGCTTCAACACCTGCAGCAAAACCCAACCAAAAACCCCTTTGGTGTTTCGTTACTACCGCAAGCTTCCCTACGCTCTACTATTCACCGATCTGACAATTAAACATGATGGACCACCCTTACTATTCACGTATCCTCTCTTCTCCTACAACTCTCTTCTGTTTTCTAGCCACCAGTCGCAGCTCTTCACTGGCAACCCGCTACTCTGTTGTGCTATCTATAGGACGAATTAAGTTATATGGACCACGTTACTGTTTACCTTTCACTTAACCCTCGCATGTCTTTCGTGCATTTTGCTCAAAACGCTGCCTACGTCTACGTGAAACGCAGACATGGTTTGAATTTTTTCACTTTAGCTATTGCGTTTCATGCGTGAAACTCCTCTCCTCAAACACTGATGGTGATGCTGTATTACTGGATTTTTAAAAGTCAATTGAGCTGCGCTTTGAAGTAAAGAGGACCTCCAAAGATGCTGTCGTTTGGTGTCCAAAGAAAGCTCTAAGGGCTACCGTTTTGGGCAGATTTTTGGCTCTCCATTAAACACATCTAGCTATCGTTTTGGACAGCCTCTTTGATGTTTCTCCAATTTTTCACTTTGTTGGCTGCATTATGGACAGCCTTTCTAGCTCCTAATGGCTTCAAAACTTGATGCTTTAGTCTTGTATTTGTATTCCATCATTAAATCTACATGTAAAATCAACAGGAACACAAAATGAGCAATTAAACACAAAAAATAGGAATGAATTCAAATGAAATAACATGTAAAAATATTGCAAAATCCATTCATATCAAATACCACCACATTTAGCTTTTGGTTGTCATCGGGCAAAACATTAAAATTAAGCTCAAAGACCTGAAACATTTACTCATTTCCCATATTTTCCAAGACTATATAATTATAACCAAATATGAATAACTTTCAAAAATCATAACAAGAACTCAACATTCAATGCTTCTACTCATGATCAATCAACAAACATCATCTTCGGAAACCAAGCAATTTAATAGTAGACTCGAAAAATGTGTTTAAGTAAAATATATCGATAGATACACTCAACACCATTCATGATCATGACAATCTATAACCTTACATATCATTTCATTTCTCCACCACTATAATTCACATGTAAAATCGTGAATCAAAGGACTTTTTAAGGTTGTAATGTGGGCAAAGGTAAGGTGAGATGTATTTTGTAACATCTCATCCCTATATTAAGGATTAGAACCCAGATTTCAATAATGGAGAAAATAGCAATGTGAGAGTTAGGAAAAATTTGCATTTCATGCCCAGCAACATGTCAGCATACATGCATGTGAATTTGAATCTTTGCACATACAAAAATAAGAGTACATGCATTCATTGACAACTTCCGGATATGATTTTTAAATGTGATTTTTTTTGGAATTGAGAAGTAGAGGGAGTAGAAAGAGCGATCTTGGTATGAGTTGTGATAAGGAAAGATTTGGAAAAAAAAGTGGTGGTTGATCTGGAAAATGTGCGCTGAGTGTGCTTCGGTCTGTTAGCCATAACTTTTTCTCTAGTGATCCAAATGAGAAAATTCCTTGGTTGAATTAAACTAGAAACATATGGCTACATTTCTTACGAAGACATTGAATTTAAATTTTGTCTTTAAGAATCACAAAATTTGTCATAAAATTGAGAACTGGGTGCAGTACATTGGGGGATGAACATAAAAATTTGTGTTCTAAATTCGAGGGCAATTCTAGATTTGTTGTAGGCTAAATTAGAGAAAGTTGTCTTCTAAAAATTTTTATATATTTCTTTTATCTTTCCAACGGTATATAGTATGAGAATTTTGGACATTGTAGCTGAAAGTTATGGTCCTTATAAAGGAAGATGTATCTTCCGCCTTTTTGCTTCTTCTGTGATGACGTCATCTTCTTCTATGTTTTACTTCTTCTGTGATGACGTCATCTTCTTCTATGTTTTGCTTCTTCTGTGATGATGTCATCTTCTTCTATATTTTTTCTGTGATGATGTCATCTTCTTCTGTGTTTTGCTTCCTCTACTTTCTGACATTTCGTCTGTCTTTTTCCATTTCGTCTGCGTTTTTATTTGACTTCGTTTGAACCTATCTTCTATGTCATTTTTGGTCCTTCAAAAGATAGAATATATCTTTGGGGTCTTCAAGAAAGTTGTAGATATTGAAGTTCTCTTTCAAACCATATAAAGAATGCCTTAATATGATATTTGTAGGGAAAGTTATAGCAATTTTTCCATTTCGTCTGCCTTTTCATTTGGCTTCATTTAAACCTTTCTTTTGTCTCATTTTTGACCCTTCAGAAGTTAGAATCTGTCTTTGAGGTCTTCAAAAAAGTTGTAGATCTTGAAGTCCTATTTCAAACCATATAAAGAACACAATAATCTGATATCTGTAGGAAAAGTTATAGCAATTTTTCCATTTCGTTTGTCTTTTTTCTATTTCGTCTGCCTTTTCATTTGACTTCGTCTGTACCTATCTTCTGTTCCATTTTTGACCCTTCAAAAGATAGAATCTGTCTTTGAGATCTTCATGAAAGTTGTAGATCTTGAAGTCCTCTTTGAAATCTCCTAAGATGATCTTAATCCAACATCTATAGTGAAAGTTATGCTATTTGTTCTGAGACAAGTTCAGTATGATTGAAGACAAAAACATGTTTGATTCTTTTGGCCATAACTTCATCTCTAGACACTCAAATGACTTGATTCTTGAACCATTGGACTCGTAAGACATTGCTTCACATCTAAAACAAAAGCCATAGCTATCTGAAATGAAGTGAGAAAGATTGTGTGAAAAACGTAGGATGGGTACAGTGTGTGTGTTCGTAGATACTATAAACTGGTGTTATTCCACTGAACATACTTCAGTACTTTGATGATTTCTGGATCAGTAGAGCTCCAAATGAGATGATTTCTAATTTTTGGTAAACTAGAGACATGGAGCTACAAAGATTATGAAGAAGTTGAAATCTATTTCAGTCTCTAGGACTTTTAATTTCTGGATGGAAGTTGGGTATAGTGTACTGTTTCAGTCTAACAACAGTCTGAAATATTTAGGCCCTAACTTTCAGATTTTTGAACCGAATTGATGGATTTTAGTGTCCTTAGAAACGTAAGACAATAGAGAAGATTTTTCTAGAATAAAGTGTTATGTCAGAATATTCAAGGGTGCTTTTAGTAAGACACTTAAGTATAAAAGACATAAGGCATAAATGGAAGGACAAATAGGACATTTCTCAATCATTAAGGGCATAATTGGAAGAAGAAGTGTTGTCTTGCTTATAAATGAAGAAGAAAAACGTGAATGGAA
>JANZXP010000006.1:36439358-36461504 GCA_027576715.1 Erythroxylum flavicans
TATATAGATGTGCAAAAAGTGAAAAGGAGTAAAGTAATGCATAGGAAGAGTGGAGTTTTGGGATGAAAATAGACAAGATCGAACAATTATGTGTGTGAGAGGTAGAGAACGAGAGGTATAGGGAAAATAATTTCAGTGCACGTTTATCGAAGATATGGAAATGTACGATAGCTGCCTATTCAAGACCCGACAAGTCATCAAGAATATCGTTACACTGCTCTTCCGCAAGTAGGCAAAGGGAAGACAAAGGATGTAAAAAGAACTACTTGTTAATATCAACCAACCATCAAAGTAAAAATCACGAGACCCCTCTTCTCACTTTACAATTTTAGAATCATTTTAAGTAACCTTTTTTTCCATTAGCTAATAAAATAAAATAAAATAAATACATAATATTTATTATGTATATTTTAATAAATATTAGACCCTAATACAATTTTTAAATTATAAAATTGTGTAAAAACACTAATTATATTTATTACAAAACTTTAAAATTAGTTGCACTCAAGTTATTCTAAATTTTTAAGATACATTCTAAATTATCCAAGAATAAAAAAGAATATGTAGATTGATCTAACACCTAGCTATGTAAGGATGACAATAGATCAACCATGTTAATTTTTTAAAAATATTTTTTAAAATTAAAAAAATAAAATAATATTTTTTCAATTAAAACTGAGGTTTAACTCGTTTAAATAAAACTCTTTTATTTAAAATTATTAAACCTCAAATCAATTTATTTTCATAAGTCAAACTATGAAAAAGACCTAATTTATCGTTTTGTTTAGAATAATTAGAATTCGAACTAACTTAATCCACGAGCCGACTATTAAAAATACAACTATTGTCCCCGGAGTAAGCGGGATTTTCTTCATTCTTCAAAACCCAAAAATATTATGAAGATCTTTTCTTTTAATTATCATAATTAAATGCCTTGAATCACACTTATCAGTGAAAGTGATATTCTACCTCATGTCTTCCTTAGTCAACCCTCTCTTTTCTTGTCACACATCCATATACTTTAGCCACCAAATATTCAGGGCTAAAAATGATGTTTCACCTATATTTTAGTTAATTTTAACACACATTTTTGTGGATCTTATATAAATATATAGATGAATTTTAACAAAATAAAATAGGAATTGATTAAATAGAACAGATAATCTGCTCCTTATACTTTACGATTATTTTCATACTGTCTTAATTAATTTTATAAAAATCATTATAATAATAATATCAACGATCCAATAAAAATTCACCAAGCATAGGATTGAAGAAGATTTAATATACGTAATCTTACTCTTAATTAATAGAAATGTTATTTTTCGGTATAAAAATCATTATCTATATACTAATCGTCGACTAATAAGTAATAATTAATAATAAATAACAAAAAATTGGATTAAATTAATTATACTCTTCTTTTTTTCCCTTAAGCAACAATTTACTATTTTAGTAACTTTCTTCTTATTCAATGATCAAAGGAGTCACTAGGACAAGAAAGTGACTTTGAACCATAAGCATATTCTATTTACCACATTTCTCATACACGACAATCAATATATAGACAATATTATCACTAGAAGAACGTAATTAAGTGTCCCATTGACAATGATATTGCACCTGTCCATATATATAAACATATATATGTAAATAAAAGATATATACAAATTGCCCGTCTAATTTATCCTACCATCTTGTGAAATTTTCAATCTTAGATGATTTGTATTTTGAAGATAAAGCCTTGTATGATGTTAAAAATATTAAGATATAACATGACAAAAAGTGTCTAATTTTTGTTATTTTCTATTAATTTAGTACTAAAATTTTTAAAAAATTTTAATTTAGTAATTAATCTTTTAAAATTAGTATAAATCATATCAAAATTTTAATTTTATTGATATAAATAATAAATGAATATTTATGTCCATTTAGTGGATATATTATATTAGTAAGAAGAACATTTTGACCTGATTTATACAAAATTTAAACAATTAAATAGTTAATTAAAAATTTAAAAATTTTGACATTAAATCAAAAAAATTCATATGGTTAAATACTTGTTAAAAATGATTAATAAAATTCAACTGGTTCGGTCGGTTCAATCTTAAAAATCTTGAATTTTTTAACTTTTCGGTTCAATTTTTGACTTTCCAATTCAGTTTACTTTAATAATTCTTGTCTTTAAAAATTAATCAATTTATTAATTAATCAGTCGATCTTTATTAATTAATTAAATCAATTAATTTTTCTTTGACAATCTCCTTTTTAATTAAACATCAAATTCTTCTATAGGTAAGAGCAGTTTCTTTCAATCATATTTCAAATTATTTAATTTTATTCGATCTTTAATTAGTTTTATGATGTTCTATAACCTTTTAAACCTTTTATCTTACCAGTTTAACTTTTAGTCCAGTTTTAAAAATATTGTTTTTAATCTATTATTCTAAATCTTAAATATAAAACTTAGTAATCAAAATTTTCAAATAATTTATAGCTTTATATCTTTTTTTAAATAATTTTTGATGCACCCTTTGTATGAATATTGTTAATTCACTTCATATTTTTTTATAACATATAATTACAAAGTGAATAATTAATTAAATTGTTATTTCCCTTTATTGAATACTAATCATTCACTAGAAACAAAGACATTTAAGGCAGCAAATTAAAGATGATAAAAATTTTCAATCTTAAAGAACTTGGAAAAGAAGAAGAGGCTAATAATGATATGGTCCCTTTTTCCCTCATTGTGGAAAGAAACAGCATCTAAGAAGAGAAAAGTGTTTCTAGGCACCCAAACACCCTACAAGAAAAAGGTTTTGCTTTTACCGACTCCTGTTGAAAACTAAACATGTTGGTGTTCATAGAATCTAACCACTTACTGTCAGTAAACAAAGTAAGTTTTGAAACAGTAGTTTCAGATACATTACGCGCATCTCTATCCTCTTGGACCTTTGATGCCATAAAAGACAAATCTCCTTCCAGGCGAAAACATCTTCCACGCACCGTCACTGCATGTGGGTGTCTCAGTTTTCTATCGACTCTGTCTTCTATGTACATATGTGATTGTGTTTGCTGGTTGTCTTTTTTTTCCCTCTCTCTTTTTTTCTGCTTCTATAACTTAGTATCAACCTCACTATACTTCACAATTCCTACTTGTACTTGTCTCTAAACAGCCCACGAGTTTACCTGCAAGCTTCAAGCTCTCATCTTCTTTATCCTTATCTCTCTGCTACTGATGCATATCAATTATTTATCCTCTCCCATGAACCTTTGTTCCCCAGAGAATCATTCATATCGACCCTAGGATAGCGTATCTCACCGCATCCAACCTTCTGTTTCTTCGTTTTTCCAAGGTCTAATTGCAGCTTCTGATCTTTGTTACATATATTCATGGCCCTTGAGACTTGGCTTATCAAAGTGAAGTCTAGAATTTCCCATGGTTTTGATTCGGTTGTTACCTCTACACCTATACCAAGATCATCCAAGAAATGTACTGTTGGAGTTTTGGCCTTCGAGGTGGCGGGTCTCATGTCGAAGCTCTTCCATCTGTGGCAGTCTCTGTCAGACAAGAACGTTGTCCGTTTACGGAATGAATCAATCTCTCTTGAAGGAGTCCGTAAGATTGTGTCCAACGATGAGTCGTTCCTTCTCGGCCTTGCCTGTGCAGAAATGGCTGAGAATCTACGGCTCTTGGCTAAATCTGTCTCTGGACTGAGTAAACGTTGTCAGGACCCGAATCTCCGTTGTTTCGAGAGGTTGTTCGATGAGTTCGAGGACTCTGGTCACGATAGCAATCGGTGGGTTCTGAGTTGCAAAGACATGGAAGCTCAGAACAAGAAGATGGACAGGTTCGTCACTAGTACAGCTACTCTTTACAAAGAAATAGAGGAGCTGTCTGTGTTGGAGAGTTCTTTAAGAAAAGCTTTACAGGGTAGCGAGTACGAGTCCACAACAAAAGAACAAAAGATTATGGATCTCCAGCAGAAGATATTCTGGCAGAAACAGGAGGTTAAGAGCTTAAAAGAGAAATCACTTTGGAATCGAAGCTTCGATGCTGTTGTTTCGTTGCTTGCTAAATCTATATTCACTGTTCTTGCAAGAATCAAGCTAGTTTATGGGATAGGACATGGTTATCCAACCTCTCTACCTCGCAGTCTCTCAGCTTCAGCAACTGTTCATCCAACAGACAATCCTAGTACATGTACTTTCGTTTCAGGACCATTGAAGAGCACCAAACTTGAAGGTACCAAAGACTCCATTAATGGGTTCTTCGAGTCAAATTCTAAGCTGTTAAACCCACCACCAACGACGCTTGGAGCAGCAGCTTTAGCCCTACACTACGCCAACTTGATTCTGGTTATGGAGAAAATGATAAAATCACCACAACTAGTTGGAGTTGATGCAAGAGACGATCTTTATGCAATGTTACCGAGCAGTATAAGATCTATGTTAAGAGCTAGATTGAAAGGAGTAGGATTTTCAGCGAGTGACCCGGTTCTTGCCGGAGAGTGGTCAGATGCTTTGGGAAGAATACTTAATTGGTTATCACCTTTGGCACACAACATGATCAAATGGCAAAGTGAAAGAAACTTTGAGCAGCAGCAGAATTTGGTCCCAAAAACCAATGTTCTTTTATTTCAGACATTGTTCTTCGCCAACAAAGAGAAGACTGAAGCTGCAATTACAGAGCTTCTGGTGGGTTTGAACTACATTTGGAGGTTCGAAAGGGAGATGACTGCAAAAGCTTTGTTCGAATGTGCCAACTTCCACGGCGTCTTGCATTAGCAGCTTGAACACGGTGTTCCTTTTCTTCTCCTCCTCCAATTTTCTTGGATTTAGTACTGGATTTTGGAAAGTTTACCCTGGTTGATCTTAAACTGAACAGATCATTACCACTTGAATTACTTCAGATCTATGAAGGGTTTTGTTTTCCTTCCACTCCTGATCTGTATATGATCCAATATAATACAAAGTATGTACATGAGATGATGATTTTGAACACAACGTCTGTGCTTTTCTCGGATCATAATTTGCAGTCATGTGAAAATATTCCCATGATGTAAGATCAATTAGTGCTTTTTTTCATTACATAATTAGATCAAGAATCTAACTTCAAAGTTCATCTGGTTGGCTGTGAACTGAATCTTATTAGTTGCCACTTGCCAACGAAGTACTGTTTCTGATATGATGTCAGGAACTAGCTTACACATGGAAGCTGTTAAAAAGGTGGGAATAGAGCAAATGGGTCCTCCTCCAAATAGGTTTTGTGAGATTTGTGAATCACCACTTAGCTTAGTGGAATCTTTTGTGATCACTTATGTTTCATGATGGAAGAAGAGAATAACCTTCAAGAAATGAAAGCCAAGAAGACACTTGATTGGCTTTAGAAACAACTATACCTTAGCGTCTGTCTCACATTAAATCACATTAAGTTCAGTTCACGGATTACTTGGAATTTGTTTGGTTTTGAACATAGTCTTCAACCAATCAATATGGAATATAGTAAAAATCCCACATTGGATACCAACTGTAGTCATATATATGTTCTTTACCATTTGTTTATTAGCTTCCATTTGATTTACAGCTCACATAGCTTTAGTGGTGCTTGAGGATGTATAGAAGGTTTTGTTCTGACTCAATTCAATTTGCAAATTTCTAGTTTTGACTTAATTTAATTAATAACTCAATTTTAATTTAATCAAATAATTCGAATTTAATTTAATCAAATTTAAACAAATTTCAACTTTGGAGAAAATCAAAGCTTGAAATTCTTTCCTTTCTTCACTTTGGGAGGGCCCTTAGTAGCTTGTGTCACTTAATTTTGTCCACACATTTATATAAGCCCTACATGCAAATGTGGATGAGATTTAATCTAATCCCATTAGTAATATATCTTTAACCGATTTTATGACGACCTTTTAAATCTTAAATATTTTATACTACCGATTCAACTTTTAACCCGATTGTTAAAACATCAGTTTCTACACTACTTGCGTGCTCCATTTTCTTTTAACGTATAAGTGTTAATAGTTGTGCTTCAAAGTGTTTTAACATAAAGATGAGTTTATCGTACAAATTGAAAAATAAGAAATAAAAAAAAGAGTTTAGACTTTGAAGAGTTGAATGCAAAATGTGGGCTCTATGAAGGCTGTTTAACAATTGATATCGGATGAAAATGGGCCGGTCACGGGCTCAACCCAATTTGATCTTTTGTTTTTGTTGCTCAGGCCTGATTCTATTGGACTCGGGTTGAGATCAGAACAAAGTCATTATACTGAACTCGATTTGCCATCCCTAGTTACGACGAATAGATTGATTAAAGTTTCTCTGAAGTGGTTGTGGATGGCTGGATTGGATATAACTGCTCAGTGCAGGCACCTTTTTGACTGAATAAAAAATGCTGTTCCGTTGTTCAACATTGCAGATAAGCCTAATCTTCCAAGATACGGAAGGAGGTGGTGGAGTTGGAGTGGCAAGCTTACATGGTGAACTTCCCACCCCACTAGTGTGATCGTGTACATATATGGATAGTTCAAATTGCACGAACAGAAGCTTTGTTGTTCCAATATGGAGGATGAAAAGGAGGGGGTAGAACTCTCTAACAAGAAGCATGTCAGAGTAAGGCAGCCTCCATCAATTCCATTTCTCTGGGAAGAAAAACCTGGAATACCCAAAAAGGATTGGAAACCTGAGGTTGCTTCAACTGGCCCAGTTGTTGTACCACCTCCGGTCAAGCTCGTTGCTTCAATTCCCTTCAACTGGGAAGAAAAACCTGGAAAGCCTTTTCCCTGCTTGTCGCCTGTGTTGAAACCAGCAACAGAAACCCCACCATTGAAGCTCACTTCTTTGTCGTCGCCTCTGGTTCGTATTCCAGGAGCTGGAAGTGAGGGCAACGGCTATGGAGAACATGAAATGTTGGGCATGGATCTTGCATGGTTGAGTTTTGAAGATGATTCAACAAGCTCATCACCCTCGGCAGCGGAAAATCGTCTTGCTTCATCAACCATGATTAGTGCAACTCCAATGCAAGTAGACATCTCATTGGAAGGTCTGAACAACCAGTTGGAGAACCCATCATCACCAGCTTCAGAAAGTGGCAGCACAAGTAGCTATGAAACTGGCATGTCAAACCTTGTGGGTGATTCTTTCTTGGAGTGCCTATTTCCAATGATTCCACCTCATTCTGGTTTTCTTGAGAAGTTTGCGCACACCAAAAAGGGGTCTGTTACTCCACCTGATGTAAATGGTGGAGATTTCAGTCATGAAACTGCTGAGAGTGTCATGATAAGGAGACCACCAACACTTGGAGAACTGATCATGATGAGCAGGAGGAGGAGTTGCCAAAGGAAGGCTGCTCGGAGGAGAAAGCACAATCTTTCAATGGTAAAATTTCTAGTTCTTTCTTCTTTTCCAACATTATATGAGATAAAAACTGGATTCGGATATCAGGTAATGATAAGCAACTAAGAGGTAGAGGCAGGCAAAAGCCATTATTAGAAGACAAAAATCGACATACATTATCTTCTTCCTCTCAGCAACTGCTGCCATGAACAGAAAATTTAAGAATCCTACTTTTACATATCTGCTATGTCTGACGAGATCCTAAAAATTAACTTCTGTTTCCTGGTCGCAATTCATCAGGAATTTATCAAGAAGGAAGCTTTTGGATGCTGCATCATCGGAAGTAGCTTCAAAATTACAGAAGGTTTTCACTGCAAGAGAAGCCGAGCAAAATTGGACCTAACATAGGTTGCTTCTATGGATTAGTATTATAGTGCCTTTGTGTACTTCCCACTTCTTGTACCCCACGATGCAATCTACGTTAATTTACACGAGTTTTCATATTCTGGGCAAACTCAGGATGTATAATTCAAACCTCTAGTACTTCAGTACATCTCGAGAAAAAATTATTGGAAGAGAAAATTTCAAAGAGCATGCCACAAGTAATCAAGGAAAAGGTTTTGAATAGCCAAAATTATAATATTTCAACTGCGAGGTTTACAAGCTTCTACTACTCGACTGATCCTTTCCATCACCACGGGAATATCTTCTGGAGTTAAACTAGTAAAACAACACCTAAACCATCCCGGTTCTATGCAGTGACATGCTGAACCAGGAGTTACATTAATCTTAGCAATGTTCAAGAGTTTATCCCATAACTCAAGCTCCCCTTTCTCACCGTAAGAGGGGATCAATTTACTCATATCAGCCCAACAATAAAAGCCAGCACTGCTATCTGCGCACCTGATTCCTAAATCCTTAAAACTCTCAACAAATGAATGATATGTTTCATATATCCTTCTTCTGTTTGTTTCCATATACTCCTGAATGAATTTTGTATCAGAAAGCATTGGAATCAGTAACCTTTGGCTTGGGGCAGATATGCAAGAAAATCTACACAACTTTTTAGAGGCAGCCAAAACACTTTCATTGTAGGAATAGATAAGTCCAACTCTAAATCCCGGAAGGGAGAGGTCCTTCGATAGCCCATATATGATGTGAACCATGCTTTTGTCGAACTCTTCTGCCTCAAGAACCTCTGCAATGCTCACAAACTTCTCGTCTGCACCATAGACAGAACCTGCAAATATTTCATCGGAGATAATGTGTATGTTCTTGTCCTGGGCAAAACCCAATATATCAATGAGTGTGTCTCGCGGTAACATATTGCCAACAGGATTTGAGGGATTGGAGAACAGAAGTCCACGAACTTTTAGGCCTCGTTTTTTTGCCTGAGTATATGCTTGATCTAGAGCAGTGACACTTAAAATGAAGTTGTCAGTGCTACGGCAGTGAACAGGCACTAGTTCCACTCCAGTTCGCCACCTGATATCCCTATCAAAACTGCATAACATTTTCTCCATAAGCATCAAGTAGAGACACGCAAATGGAAAGTGAACAACTATTGATTCTATTTGCTTAAAAAAAGCCTAAATTTATCGTTGCAACCTAAAAATTACCCTGGATAATAAGGTGTAGGAATAAGAAATGCGTTTCCAGGGTCTGCCAAGCAAAAACACAATATCTCTATCGCAGGAGTCGCACCAGCAGTTAACACTATCTTTGTAGGGTCAAATGATACTGCTCTTCCCATAACCTGTGACATGAAACTTGCCATAGCCTGCAAATTTGAGAAGCCATTACAATCTCATC
Organism: Erythroxylum flavicans; assembly: GCA_027576715.1. NCBI lineage: Eukaryota > Viridiplantae > Streptophyta > Magnoliopsida > Malpighiales > Erythroxylaceae > Erythroxylum > Erythroxylum flavicans. The sequence continues at coordinate 36,448,518 of JANZXP010000006.1, forward strand.
GTAAGTTCATTGTCCAAGCTATTTGCAACAGCCATAGTCAGAGCAGATTCAATTGCAAGTCCAGTTTTTCAAAGCAACCAAATTAGCTAGTTGGCCAATTGTCAAATTAAGTAACTTAACACCAAAATAACAGTAGCGGTACAAATGAAGTGAACATGCTTAAACATGATTAAAACCAAGAAATCTTTAACCACAAAGGTTGAATTTTGAAGTCAGAATCAATAACCCAGTTTCGAAAATTCTTACCACTTTGAGCTCCGTCAATCCATCGTGCCGCTGGTACGTCGCGATCCCGTTGATACTAAAGTCACCACCATTGCTACCCATTAGATTCTCCGACATCCATTTCTCAATCAAATCAAAACACAACTGAAACCAACAAAGAAAACAACACAAAATTGATTCAGAAACAGACAAAGACGGTAAAACAACATTAGAAAACACGAAGGCCGAAGCCACTCTCACTCACTCTGTTCTCAGACAATCCAAGCTGAACAACCCCATTCGGATTCTCAATCCTATCATACGGGTCCTCCAAAACCTTATCCAACCCAACATAATACGGAGAATCATTCGGTTTCGCAACTGTCAAAGCTCGGTTGGAGACCCGAACCGGTTGGTTCAGTAAATTGGACCGGGAAGAGGTTCTGGGAAGCGTCGTCAAATTAGACGACGACGTTGAGGGCGACGGAGGGTTTGACGATGCCTTAGGACGAGAACGGTGCCGTTTGAGGTAAAGCTGAAGAAAGTAGAAAAGAGTACATGGGATTAGAGTTCCCAGTATGAGACCTCCTCTACCTTGAACCACGCCTTGAAGAGGCACAATCAGTCTCATTCCGGTGGCTCCGGTGGGTTTTCGGGACAGTTCAGCGTCTTCTGATTGGGTTTGGGTCATGGGTTGACCCGCCAGAGCTTCGTAGAGGAAGAGACAAAGCAAACAAGATTGGATTTTGTTTTGGTGGTTTTAGAAATTTGGAATTTTGGAGGCTGAGAATCAGAGATTACTGACCTCTCGATGTCCCGCTTCGGAGATACCAATGAGACATTGGGTCTAGGAAGCGTAACTATGTTTCATAAACTTGTTCTTTTCTTTTATATCAAGTCTTCAGTTCAACCTACTCAACCCGATAAGTTTAGACCTCATAGTATAAGATTTGATATTCCTATCTTTTTGGCGCAGAATTATGAACTCCCCTCGCTGTCGTTCCGATTTATTAATTTAAAAAAAAATAAAATTGATGTCTTTTTAATAAAATGATGTAATTTTTTTACTCTCAATTTAGTCTGAACAATTCTAGCCCGAGTATGGTCGGCTTAGAAAATTCTAGCCCATAGTCTGTTAATTTCAAACCGAGTCAAGTTCGTCCAAGCCCAAAGTCAGGCCGGATCACCATCCTCAAATTAGTTGAGTCTGAACAATCCTAGCCCGAGTATGGTCGGCTTAGAAAATTCTAACCCTTGGTCTGTAAATTTCGAACCGAGTTAAGTTGGTCCAAGCCCAAGGTCGGGCCGAATCGCCATCCTCAAATTAGTTGGTTCGAGCACTCTAAAATGTGATTAATTGGAAAATTAAAATTATATATTTTTAATAAATTTTAATTAAATATTTATTACTTTTTAATTATTAAATATTATTTTATTTAAGATTGTTCCTGTCAAATTGATTTTTTTAAAATTAAATTTGATTTAAAATTAACTCACTTGAGAGATTTTATAAGTGTGAATGAATTAAAACATGCTAAGTTTAGTAATACTAATTAGATAGAATTTATTGCTTGGTTTTGAATTATTAACTTGTTAAATAATTTACCTAAAATATTTAATTTTATTAGTTAAATAAATTATTTAAAAATATATATTTATAATATATAAGGTCGATAATTTATTTATTTATTTACTTATCTCTTTTTTTATTTTAACCTATTATAGCTTTTTATTTTTTCTTTTAGCCCTGTTCTATATCTATTGTAATATTGATTTTATTATTTTTATATACATGTTTATTTTTATGTATTGATGTCTTTTTAATTTATTATATTTTTAATTCTGATTAATTTATTATTTTAATATGTATTTTTATCAGTTAACTTTCAATTTTTGTGAAAAAATAGTATACCTTATAATTGACGGTTGTGGATTGATAAGTCAGCAAATCTATCAAACTGTTAGATTAAATATTAAAAAATTAGAAGACTAAAATAATAAATTTATTTAGAAAAATCTGGACCTCAACTTTTTATCCAGACGACTTTTCATCACCTTAGCATAACATTCAACACATACAATCAAAGGCCACACTCTTTTTCTCTCCTTCTATAATAAATCGGTGGAAGAAAGCTAACATTGAAAAGTCTACTAGAAGAAACTGCAATAATGAAACTAACTCACGACAAAAGATTGAAATTCACCAAGAAAAGAGACACGTTATCCAGTTTCTGAATTGTCGAGAAACGTGTGGCTGCTCAACTAATGCACTTGGAGTATTTATGTCAGCCATGACTTGGTCGATGGTTCGGTAATAAAGACGATATGGAATGTAATCATAATTAATGGTTTTATAATAGAATGGAATGAAATAGGATAAAAACGGAAGATTTTATATTATGTACTATTCTATTATAAAAAGTAAAAATAAAAATTTTTTGATTCAAGAAATTTAAGATAAACGTAAACTAATAACTACATATTATTTAATATACTTTCAATAATTTTTCTTAATACTAATTATTTCTTCTTACCCTAACTTCCTTTTTTTTGACTCATTTATTACGGTTCACAAAAATTGTATATAATTAATAATATTTTTATATTATTTTTACTTACTCTAATAATAATTTTTATATTATTAATAATAAGTTGTATATAATTAACAAAAAATATATAAATTAATAAATTTTTATTAATGAAAAATAGAAAATATATTTTAAAAATTATTATTTAATTGGTTGTATATATTTCTATATAAATAAAACTATAAATAAATTATTTTTAAATATCAATCACATATAAGAGAAGAAAATAAATTTTGATAAAATAAATTTTATTAAATAATTAATAATAATACTTTATATAATTAATAATAAATTGTATATTTAATAATAAAATAATAAACTTTTATTAAATTTTTATTATTTTAAAATATAAAATATATAAAAAATTATTTGTCACGGTTGTGACTTAAACTGTGACTTTTTAATTGGATATAATTTCTGCTCTAAAATCATAACATTAAATCTCCTGTAACAATCATTTTAATATCATGGATATAATAGTCATTTATTATACATTACATTCTATTATATCCATCTTCTAAGCAATATTTCACTATATTACATTATGAATCATTCCATCCATTCCAAACAACTTTTCACTATCCTACATTTCATTCTATTATAAATCGTTTCGTTCTGTTCTATTTCATTCTATTAATTGACATCCCAACTAAATAGACCCTTAAAGTTTGAGCCTTTTCTAACTTAAAGTCAATAAACTTGGCTCGGTTTAATGAAATTTTAGTTCGAAATTTAAAAAATCTATAAAAATGATATTGTTTTGAATAAAATGGTATCGTTTTCTATGGTTTAATTAAAAAAAATCAGGTCTATTAAATTAGAAGTTTTAAATTTTTTAGCAAACAACATCATTTTTAGTTAAATAATATTTTTATTTATTAAAAAATAAAAATTTAATGTCAGATTAAACTCGACCTTGAGCCATGTGCCTTGGGTCCGATAGGCTAGAAATTGGGCCTCAGTTAGGCTAGAAATTTTTGGGCTGGATTAGGCGTGAACGCACCCGGTCCAGCTTGAGCCGTTACTAAGCCCAATGTCTGGTATTGCCAACAATGTCTGGTTGTGCCAACAGTGGAACCTAGAAGAAGCTTGCATCCAATTTTCTACTCGCCGGGCGACAATAAAGAGAGCAAGTGGCGAAAAAAAGAGAACATGATACCAAACACAGGGAGCAAGTCCAATCGGATTGAATCTAGGAAACAAGTTAGCTAAAGTCATTTTATGTCTGGCTAAAATGAGGATTGACATTGAAATTAATAGATTCGTTCTTACTAGAATTTAGGTTAGGCTCAAAATGTTCTTATTAATTTTTTTGTTTTGAGTCGGATTTAAATCGAGCTCCCTAATTCAAACCCCGAATATGTTTGTTAAAATGATCTTATTTTGACCTAACTGATACATAATTTTTGAATTAAACTCTAAGTCAAGAGGAACTTAAGCCCGACTCAATCTATTGGTATAGTTTGTTTGGTTTAATGTTAATTAATGAAATGAAAAATATAATGGAACGGAAAGGAACGATTTATAATGAAACAAAATGTAATATAGTGAAAAGTTGTTTGGAATGATTCATAATATAATGTAGTAAAATATTATTTGAAAGATGATATAATAGAATCGAATGTATAATAAATAATTAATTTACCTTTGATATTAAAATAGTTGTTATAGGAAGTTTAATTTTTTTATTAGTTTAATTTTATAAAATAGTTGTTACAGTAAGTTTAATATATCTCCCTTGTCCCACGAGTGTATATAAAAAACATAAAACATTTAGGGTTGAATATTTGTAAAATTCTTATTTTTAGTTTGACTTTTTTACTTTCTACTTAGATTTATTTTAATAAAATTTATTCTTAAAAAAGGATCAATTTATTAATTAATTTAGAAATTTTTTTGTAAATTAAGAAATTTTTATAAACTAAAATAAATAAATAAATATTTATTAAATAATTTATTTTTTCAATTAAACTTCGAATTTTTCATTAGATAAAAACAATCTTTTTTAATTATATTTCAATTTTTTTATTTTATTCAATATTTAATTGATTTTATTACGATTTAATACCGTTTAAATTTTTTAAACTTTTAACCTTTTATTTGGCCGATTTAATTTTCAGTTGAGTTTTAAAATATTATAAAAAACAATTAACTTTATTCAATAAAATTTATGTCTCCCTCCAAAATCTTAAAAATTGTCCGTATTCATGTCAGTAACATGACCTCTCAATGTTTTTTGAAACCGTGGGAGCGTATGTCCGTGTCTCCTTTTTTCGCTTCATTGACGAATTTGCAGGAACTGTAACAGAAAAAACACGTTATCCTAAGACTAGGATGCAACTTCTGAACTGAAGTTTTGTCCAGAAGCTCAGGAATACAGTGTAAGCGGAGACCAAGAAAAACAAGAGGACAAAATCTATCTTGTCTACGAAACCTCCCATCTCGTCTTGTTTTCTTATGGCATTGTTTTGAATTCAAGAGTAAAAGCACAGTTTTATTAGTTAGGGTCAATAAGTTAAACCAATAAAATAAAAAATTTAAGGTTTAAAAAGTTCAACCGATAGATCGTTATAAAATTAATTAAAAAATAAATAAAATTAAAAAATTTTAAATATAATCGAAAAAGTTTGTCTTTACTTATCGAAAATTTTGAAGTTTAATTAAAAAAGATTTTAATTAAAAATTGATTTATTTATTTTAATTTATAAAAATTTATTAATTAATAAAATTAACCGATTATTTAATAAATTAACCAATATTTAATAATAATAATTATTAAAATAAATCAAACTGAAAAGTTAGACTGTTCAAGATTTTAAGATTGAATTAATTGAACCGATTGAGTTTTTTAATTATTGATTAAGATAATATCAAATTAGATTTAAGAGAATTGATTTAAACAAATTAATATTATTTTACTTATTTATTAAAAATAATACTACTTAATCTTACATGGATCAAATCTTAGTTAAGATTCTTACACCTTAAATTTAATTTAACACATCGTCATTCTTAGTCTTAACTTAAAGATCTCAAATTTGAATTATTACTAAAAATTATTTATTAATTTAATCAAAATCGAAACTTAACCCCATGTCTTTATTAATTAAATAATCTATTTAAAATATATAATTTGGAGTTATTAAAGATCTATTTAATATCCTCATAAAAAAAACCTCATCCAAAAAAAAATCTATTTAATATGTAATTAACTAATAACAAAAACAACATTATCCTATTAAAAATCATGCTTAAATATAGACTTTGGAAATGTCCAATAGTATACAATAAGGATGCAATAGTTGGGTTATATTTGGATTAACCCGAGACCTGATTAGGCCTAAATGAGGTCGAGTTCAAGCCTTCGACCTGAATTTAAGTTAAACTCGAACTTTTGTTTTTAAAATTAAAATACAAAAACGTCGTTTTTTACAAAAATGAAAATCATTTTATTCATAAAAGTCGAGTTTTGATGTCAAATTTTTTGTGCCTAATTTCAGTTTATTTTTTAGGTTTTGAGATAAGCCTATTTTGAGTATTGCCGTTGTCCCTTATAATTAATTTTGATTTTAGTTTAGTAAGTTTCTAATCCACCATTAATTATCATTACTCAACTGAGGGGTAAAATGGTAAATAAAAAAAATTTTAAATTGTTTTTATTTCCTCGCCTCCTCGGAAGAACTCGGCACCACCACCACCCTCACCAGAAGCAGGGGGTCTTCTTCGTCCATCGTACTCTGTTTTTGCTCTTCTCTGTTTTCTTCATTTTTGTCTACGTAATCACCGCCTTTCGTTTCCCTAAAATTAGGGTTTTGAGTCCCATTTTTCTTAGGTTTCCTCTCGTCATCTCTCCCTCTCTCTTTCCCTCATTTTCCCTGGAAAATTGGGGAACGAGAGAGAGAGGAGGGAGAGAAAGAGAGGTGGAAAGATACCCTGTTTCAAGTTATTAACAATGCATGTTTTTGTCTTGACTCTTTTATGATCTTGTCTTATTTTCCAAGGAAGTTCGATAAGCACACGATTGTTTTTCAATTACGTAAGTACAATCCTCTGTTTTTCCTCTGCTCTGTTTTAAACTTTCTTCCATTATGAACCAAAGCTTCACAATTCGCGAAACACAAGAGTTGGGAGAATAATAAATGGTGTTTTGGGTTTAAGGAACTCGACATTACAGAAGCAGAGAGAAACAGGGTCCCGGAATATAGAGTTGGAAAATGGAGGAATTCTTCGATGAGACATTTTGTTTTGAAGAAATCGATTTTGATTACGAATTTGACGCACCAAAGTTCTTCGATTTTGCACGTACTGAAACTGACTCGGAGGCTGGTGCAGCTGAGCTCTGGTTCCAGAATGCAGGAAATTATCCTCCTTCACGTAAGCAGCTTGCCATTCACAATTCTAAAATGATTTTCTTAATACAGAGTTTTATTTTCTGTTTGGATTCAATCCGTTGCGTTTATAATAGACTGGAACTGGGGACTAGATCTCCATTTCGAATCCGCCTCTAATCATAATCCAGACACGAACACCGACGGCGGTGAGCCCTGTATCAATACCACCAAACAGAACAGAGGTAGTCTGCTCAGAACTCAATTCGTGAAGGTTTACACCATCTTGTTACCTTGTTAATCCCAACTTTGGCAGGATTAGAATCTTATAACCACATGGATGAAGTTCACCAAAGAGTTAAACCCAAGTCGCCACTATCAGAAGATTCAAGGTTTATGAGTCCCACAGCGAATCAACTTGCCAGGCAAAATCACACTTCAGAATTTCGTTGTTCCCGATTGCTCAGAGGGTATTGAACAGAACTAGTTAATATTCCATGAATTTTTTTGCATTGATCACATTAGCTAACCTAGTTTCGGTTCTGACCTCTCTGTTTTCTAGTTCCTTTGCCAATGGAGCCACCAAAAGGCAAAAACTCGAGTCTGGGTATTTGTGTAAGGTGCAAAGGATGCTTCTTTTGTTATTATTTGGTTGCTTTCGACACTAAAAACTTCGTTACACAGCATGAAACTTAGATCATTTTGAGTTGTTATGCAGGTATCTCGTTTGAAGCATCAAGCACAGTTTGTACACAAAGCACCTCAAAAGGTATGTCTAAGGATTTTTCCTGAAAGTGTATAAAATTTGACTTTGTTTCATGGTTGCCAACTTTCGTTTTTATCAGACATTAGTGCAGGATCAGCAGGTTGATCCCAACCCAGCACCTGTTGGTGCTAGACCTAAAGTTACAATTCCCAGAGAACCTAATCTGGAAACAGCTTACAGGGCAAAATTGCATAGGTAATATTCAATCTTTCATGATTGGAACTTTGGCTATGATAGTGTTTGATCTTTTTTCTGATTCTGAATCTTGGGTTCCAGAATGAAGTTGGGGTCAGCTGAAAACCAGAAACAAAAAGCTCGTACCTTTAAAGCAAGACCATTAAATAAAAAAGTTGGTATCTTTCCATACATAATTTGTGGGAAGTTTAAGAGAAGTTTCTGCTAATATCATTGGAATTGTTGGTACAGATTCTCAGGGCTCCATCAATGCCAAGATGTAGAAAGAGCACTCCACAAATGCCAGAGTTTCAAGTAATTTATGATCTTTACAAGCTTTTCACTTACAAGTGTCAGTAAAAAAACCTGACTTGATCCAACAATTTTGGGGTATAACTTATTGGTTTCTGATTCAGGAATTTCACCTGAGGACATCTAAGAGAGCTATGCAACATGTATTTGTCGATGTAGGTAATCATAAATAAGTTCTCCATTTGATCGATTATGGACAATCTTTGAGAGCTCACAATTCTTATCACTTTCAGGCTTCAAATATTCCTAACTTGAACCCTGGCTCACTAAACAAAATTTCAGACTCTCATAGGTGATATGATGTAAATAATGTCATCCATTCTACTCATATCAGTATGCTTAATCTGATTGAAGTTTGCAATACTTTTTGCAGAGTAAACTCTGTCTTGAAGGAGAAATTTGAAGTACGAGACAAAATTAGGACTCGCTGTCTTGGTAAGAAGGTATATATCAGTGGTGAAAAAAGTCATAATCTTCTCTGAAAACAGAGAGGAGGTCACCTGAAAATTTCTGACTATTCATATCTCTGATTTATGTCCGAGCTTTTTGTGTCAATTTCTGTTGTTTCCCAGGAGCTCAATTGTCCAGCAACTAAAGTGTACCCTGAACCTGAAGACTTGCCTATAGAACTATTCAACAAGGTATGAACTTGTGCTATCCTCTGTTCCTGTGTTCTGCTTCTGGAGATTATCGTTCGTGTCTTATACTTTCTTTGACATGATATGTAGCTTTCCCTGACATCTGAAGTCCATACCAAATCAAAAATCCGAGTTTTTTCTGAGGTTAGTCCTCCATGCTTTTTGGTTTTATTTAGTTCAGAAGTTGGGTTATGAACTCTCTCAACACCCTGTGAAAATGAAGGGCTCGAAGGAGAACACACCAGGGTCTCTCAATCTGATGAAAGAGGTAATCCTGCTCTGTTCCCAAGTGTATGGTATTTGACATTAGTGTGTGTGGTGTGTTCAGAACTTCACTCTGATCATGTTCTTCTGGTTATAAACTATACCATAGATAACGAGCATTGCGAAATTAGAGAGACGTGCTCTGAATCGTCGTCAATGTGGGGATGACTGGAGGATTCCTCCTCAGATGAATGTGAACAGGTGAGATTTTACTGCTCTAGTGATTTAGCTACAGAGGAACCTATACAGTTTCCTGAGTTCAGCTGGTCTTGGCAACAGGAGCTTGGCTTTGCGGTGAGAATCATGAGAAATGGAGATTCGATCATCCTATTTTGGTAAAGATGGTGATTAGATTTAGAAGATGTACTTGTGACTTGTTTTGATCCTTCTTTCTTCTTCTCTTCTTCAAAGAACTGTCACTCCCTTCACAGGACTTTCTTTTTCTTCATTTTTCATGTACTTCTCCTCTTGATTGTAATATGTAAGAATTCAACAAAGCAAAGAAAATGGAGTGTCAATCTTATATTTTTTTTAAAAAGATTATCAATCTTAAAGTATAGATTTTTTCAACTTAGTATACAAATTTTTAAAATTTTCAATTCAGTAACTAATTTTTTAATACTTTAATAATTTAGTTCAAAATATTAGTTATATTAGTAATTTTAACAAAATCTTTAATGTTCGTGATATATATGAATTGAATCGTAAAGAATTAAGAAAATCATAAAAAGTTGAACACTTTAGTAAATATTTATAGGCTTATTTTTTCGATTCGATTTGTTTCATAACAACTGGATTCGGTTGATAAAAATGACATTTTTTATTAAAATAATATAATAATAGTATATAAATATTAAAATGAATAAACATTATAATATAACATAGTTTTACTAAAAATTAATAAAAACATTTTTTATTTAAAAAATAAAATGAAGAATTATAATCATAATTAGGCTTTAAATTTTTCGATTTTATTCCACTTGAATCGTTAATTTACACTTTATCTATTATTTCATTGATTATTTCCTATAATGTTGGCTACGAATTACTTAATTATTCCACATGGATTGTGAATTGGAAATATGGTTTTAGTAACTAATTAAGACCGTTTTTAGGGATTGTTGAGTTAGTGGAGTAGAAGGGCATAGGGTTAAAAGATCTTGTGTTTCAATCCCTCTACTTGCACCCTCTCAATCGAGTATGTCGTATAGAATTTGTCTAATGCAGAGTATTTGGCTAAAAGATATTGTGTTTGAATCCCTCTATTTGTAATCTCTCAATCGAGTATGTTATACAGGATTTGTCTAGTACAGAGTACCTACTTGATGTGATTTACAGGTTATTGTATCAATCCAAAAATTTACCTAGTGTGTATCTAAATGATAACAACTATAAGTTCTTCTATTATAAAAAAAAAATTAAGACCTCACATTTAAGTAAATAAAAAAGAAGTAAAAATGGGATTATCTTTATTTTGGCCTTCATCATTAAAACAATTCGCTTTATGATTCTCAAACATATTTTTAGTAAAAACAATACAGTCAGTCTAATTGTAAAAATTTTAAATTGTCCAATTTTTAAATTTTTGGTTTGAATAATTTTTTATTAAAATTAATTAATTAATTAATCAAATGTAAATTTAATATATTATTATAAATTAAAATAAATTAATTAATTTTTACTTATCGAATTAAACTTTATATTTTATTAAGGAGGAGAATTTTTTAACTATATTTAAAATTCTTTAATTTAATTTAATTTCTAACTAATTTTAAAATATTAATCCTTTGTCCCTTTCAATCTTAGGTACCATTTTTAAAATATTTTAATATACCAATTTTAAGTCACTTTATGTCGGTAGCTCGACTTTTTCTTTTAAGATGCTTATCACAGAAAGAGTATATTTTATTAAACGACCTCGTCTCGTCTATTCTGGTCAATCACGACAAAATTCTAACAGGTGTTCCAGACTTCCAGCTCTTGCGGTAGACCCTGACATTTTCTGAGTACACGTGTCGCAACTATGTCATGGTTCAACGTTATGAACTAGGACCGACACGTTCTACACTAATCTAGCCGTACACGTGTCATTGACTCACTCGCCACCATCTTCGTGTTAACTTCACACGCTCTGTTTTTAGGTTATCGGTTACTTCTCTCAGTTCCAGAAATCAAAACTCTAGAAGCAATCTGATGCTTCCAGTAGTCAAACCGTCGTCGCCGGAACCCTACATCAGAAAACCCAAAACGCCACCGGACGACCTCTTACCTAAGAAAAACTCATTTAGTTCGATCATTTTACGCCATCACTTCAATCAACCTCGCGTATGGCTTGTTCTATCTATCTTATGCCTCCAGATTCTCCTTCTGTTAGCTGTTCGCTCCATACCTTTCTCCTTCCTTCGCCACGTCACTACAACTCAGAGCACCCATAGTCTCATTTCATCCTCAAACGTCACCGCTGTCGCAGCCGGCGATCAATGTGGATCGGGAAGAATCTTCGTGTACGACCTCCCGAGCAGTCTCAACGAAGAGCTTGTACAAACCTGCGACGAATTGAACCCGTGGAGTTCACGGTGCGACGCTTTGTCGAACGATGGTTTCGGTCAAGTTGCCGCCGGGATTTCCCGTGTCGTGCCGGAGAGTCTGGCTTCTGCATGGTACTGGACGGACCAGTTCGCGTCGGAGATTATATTTCATAACCGCATGTTGAATCATCGGTGTAGGACGAAGGAGGCGAGCAGTGCGACGGCGTTTTACATACCGTTCTACGCAGGACTCGCGGTGGGAAAATACCTGTGGTCCAACGGCACTGCGAGAGACCGTGATCGTCACTGTGAGATGATGTTGAAATGGGTCCAAGATCAGCCCTCCTACAAGAGATCAAACGGCTGGGATCATTTTCTTACGATGGGACGCATCACATGGGATTTTCGACGGTCCAAGGACGAAGACTGGGGGTCAAGCTGCATTTACATGCCAGGTATGAGAAACATCACACGCCTGTTGATTGAGCGAAACTCGTGGGACTATTTCGACGTTGGTGTACCCTACCCCACCGGATTCCACCCCGGATCAGACAACGACGTCGTCCGGTGGCAGGAGTTTGTTCGTAGCCGCAACCGTACGACCTTGTTCTGCTTCGCTGGAGCTACGCGTGGCGCTATTAAAAACTACTTCAGGGGTTTGTTACTGAATCATTGTTACAACGAGTCGGACTCTTGTCGGGTCGTAGACTGTGCCGGGTCTCGGTGCTCCAACGGAAAATCCGAGATTCTGGAGACGTTTCTGAGCTCCGATTTTTGTTTACAGCCCAGAGGCGACAGCTTCACGCGCCGGTCTATATTTGATTGTATGGTGGCCGGTTCGATTCCGGTTCTGTTCTGGAAAAGAAGCGCGTATTATCAATACGAGTGGTTCTTACCGGGTGAACCCGAGAGTTACTCGGTTTACATAGACCGGAAAGAGGTTAAAAACGGGACTTCCATAAGACAAGTCCTCGACAGTTACAGTCAAGAAGAGGTAAAAAGAATGAGAGAAAAGGTGATTGAGTTCATACCAAATTTTGTCTATGCAAGACCTAATCAAGGGTTAGAGACGATTAGGGACGCGTTTGATGTGAGTATAAATGGGGTTTTGAGGAGGTTTAAGGAACAAGAAGAGTGGAGTTTCAAGTGGTAAAGGATCTTCAAAGCTTCAATTACGACAAATTG
>JANZXP010000006.1:36461604-36478657 GCA_027576715.1 Erythroxylum flavicans
TTGAGGAGGTTTAAGGAACAAGAAGAGTGGAGTTTCAAGTGGTAAAGGATCTTCAAAGCTTCAATTACGACAAATTGTGGTGAGAATGTAATTTAGAATCTTTGATTTCTTTGGTCATTACAGTTTTGAGCATATGTATTATGTTGTAAATTAGTATATAGCCAAAATGGAAGAGAAAGGCCTTTTGTTCTTGGCCGTTGAAGAACAGGACAAGTTAATATAAAAATACTAAAATATTGGGTTCAGTGTTAGAAAATCGAGCTCCTTGTTAAGGGTTTAGTAAGTTTAGTTAACAAATGTCACTTTGGTCGGCGACGATCAAGGAGAATTAAGCGACTTTAGGTTTCACGGACACTTTCCTATGTTCAAATTTGGCTTTACTTTTGGTTTGTGTCAGAAAAGACAGTTTGTTTAGACTTGTTTAATGACTCTTACGGTAAAAATTTTAACCTGGCCTGGTTTAGTCTAATTTTACCAAGTTGATTAGATTACGAGTAAGTTATGGGTCAAAATTGTTTGACCTGACCGAAACAATAAAAATAATTTATAAATTTTTTTAAAGGATAAGCTGAATCACAAGTCAGTTCGCGAGCCATCTAAGCTCGACGCTGAATTTGGCCACGTCTCTAACTCTCGTCCCATGGATACTTATTGTAAGAAACATCATTTTAAGTTAGGTTTATTAAGTTTAGTCAGATTTAAAATAAAATTTAAATTCTTAAACTAATTTTAATAACATTATTTTAAAAAGTAAATTAAAATAATATTATTTTATAAGGCTATTCGAGCCCAAATTTGGGCCCTTTATTGTTTAACAATTCTAATTTCTAACACATCCATCGGTTGGGCTGAATCTGTGAGTTGTAGTCTAAAAGTTCTTAACTTGGGCTAAGTAACACAATATTACCTTGTAAATCCAACCCAATAAAAAAATTCCCCGACTTTTAAGTATTTTAAATTTAATTTTAGAGAGAATTAAATAAAATTTAATACAATATTAAAAAATTAATGATTAAAAAATTCAATCAATTCGGTTGCTTTAATCATAAAAATTTTAAACTGTCTACTTTTTCAATTCAATTTTCTTTAATAATTTTTGTTATTAAAAACTAATCAATTTATTAATTAATTTGTTTAAATTTCATAAATTAATAAGTTATTATAAACCAAAAATAATTAATTAATTAATTTTCATATTTCTTTCAATTTCTTTCAAAATTTTTAATTTTATCTATCTTTAGACAAATTTATAACAATTTAATACAAATTAAATCTTTTAAACTTTAAATCTTTTATCTTATCAATTTAACTTCTAGTTCGATTCTCAAAACATTAAAAAATCTTTTAAAAACCAATTTAATTTTAATTAGACTCAAATTATTTAAAAAGTTGACTTAAATATAAAAAAGTTAATTAAATAAAAGGACAAATATGAAACCATTATTTTTTGGAATGGTCTCAAATAAATTGTTAAGTGTGTATAAAAATTGTAAATTGTAATAACTAAAAGAATAGATGTGAAAACTTGTTGATCAAAATTAAATTACATTATGCTGAAATTTTATTTTAAACTAATTGGCTTTATTAATTATAAGTTGAAAATATGGATGAAAATGGGCAGGCAAGGCCAGGGCACTCCATGGACTAACCGACTTGTGGCCTGGACTGAATTGTCATCCCTAATTAAAACAAGTTCTTATTCAAATTAGAATTCCAAAATAAAAAATTTAATAATTTATATTATTTGATATATTAAAAAAATTGAATTCATTTATGTTAAGTTTATTCATTTATATTAAGTTTATACGATAAAAGATAAAGACATCATATGAATGATTAAATTAATGAAAGTTATAAATAAAAATTTTTAATTACCTTGAATTTTAAATTTTATTAATCGTTTATACTAACTACTAATTTAATAAATAAATATGTCCAAAAAAGTAATTTAACAAATAAATGATAAAAACAAAAATTTAGAATTTGAAAGTACTATTTGAGATTTTATAAATTTCAAATATTAAAAATTAAAAAACTAAAATTTAATCAAATTTGTATTAAATTCTTTTTTTACTAAAAAAAATGGCATTATGGCACAAAAGCATATTCCAGGTTGGCACCATAGCGTACATTCGTGTCTGGATTTCGCACACAATAAAGATGCGGAATCTAACGGCTTAAACCAAATTCAAGTAGGGTTTAAAACATCTAACGGTCAGGATCAGTCCATCTTAAACTATAAAACCCAAACCCTAACTAGAGTTCTTTCTCTTTGTCTCCTGCTTCTGCAACTTAACTGCCACAGCCTTGTAAACCAGGAGATTACCTACCAGACCAGCTCTGCCGTTCGAACCGACCCGACCCAGTTCATATATAGATGCCTACATTAGGCGTCGGTAGCGATATGACGAAAAGAACCGATCTTGAAACTGGCTTGTCGTTGAAAAACAAGAAGAAGCAATTGAACGAAGAAGAGATGGGGTTTTGTGAGGAGAAGAAGAGAGATAAGAAAAAAGAGAAGAAGAAGCGTAAGGCTGTAGAAATCGACACAGAAGATGAAGAAGTGAAGAGCGAGACAAGTTCGGAGCTTGTAGAGCCTCAGGTTGTGGATGAGAAAGCCAAGAGGAATAAGAAAGCTAGAGTTGCTGAAGAGGAAGAGGAGGCGAAGAGTGAGGACCCGAATGCTATAATTAGGTTTCGCATATCAGCGCCTTTGAGAGAGAAATTGAAGTCCAACGGGATTGAGGCTTTGTTTCCGATTCAAGCGAGTACCTTTAATGATGTCCTCGATGGGTCTGATTTGGTTGGTCGGGCTCGGACCGGTCAGGTAACATTTTCTTTCTTTGGTAATTATTATTTGTCTGTTAAAGATGTAAACTTTTGAGGAATGTAACGTGTAATGATGCTTGGTTGGTTTTATTTTTCGTTTTTCAGGGTAAAACATTGGCTTTTGTGTTGCCAATCTTGGAATCGCTAACAAATGGTCCTGCCAAAGCGTCGAGGAAGACAGGTTATGGTAGACCTCCAAGTGTTTTGGTGCTTTTACCCACTAGGGAATTGGCTAGTCAGGTACTGCATCAGTTAGCGTTGAAGTTATTGGCTTACGTATAACTTTCTTTTTATAAGATTATTTGTTGTGTTAGTAGGTTTTCGATGACTTCAAAGTTTATGGTGGGGCTATGGGGTTGAATTCTTGCTGTTTGTATGGAGGAGCTTCATATAACGTTCAGGAGAATAGCTTGAGAAGAGGGGTGGATATTGTTGTTGGTACACCAGGTCGCATTAAGGTGCCCTTTTATTCGAATCATCTTTGAGAATTCGTTCTAGGATTTCCTTTACTACGATGTTTTAACTTTGTTGTAATTTCATACAGGATCATATAGAGAGGGGCAACATTGACTTTAGCGTGTTGAAGTTTCGGGTCCTTGATGAGGCTGACGAAATGCTAAGGATGGGTTTTGTTGAAGATGTTGAACTTATTCTAGGTACTTAACTGGGTGAATAATCTTGGAATATGATTTTGTGATTCACTGTCGCATAAGACATGTAATCTTAAAAGTAGATGATGTTTATTGATAGTCATGTTTGTTTTTGTTTTTATGTTTGGGTTGTTTTACTATGCTAAGTAATAATGTATTTCATGAACTGTTTGTCAAGTTCAAAGTAACTTGAGGAAGGTAATCAGGTTGTTCTTGAAGTTAGATATTATCAAAAGGTTTCCAAATGTTAGAAGCAGATGAAGGTATTCGTGTTGCTTCTGTAGAGTGTGACCTAGGGTACAAATTACCCTTTACTTTCCTTGATAACAATGTTGCATTTGACACTGAACATCTTGCTCTTTTTTTCCAAGCCTTCTAACGGCATGGTACTCTGTGTTTTTTATTGATTGAATTATACAATATTTGGCGATTAACTTAGCCTTTTCAATTTCGGTTTTACAGGTAAAGTACAAGATGTAAGCAAAGTTCAGACTCTTCTCTTCAGTGCTACCTTGCCAGACTGGGTGAAACATGTTTGTTTCTTAACTTTGATGCTGTAATGTCTGGTTTAAGTGTTGTATAATATCTCTTATGCATCATACTAATATATTCCTGCTTTATATCTTTTCTTTGAATGACCAGATTGCTTCCAGGTTTCTCAAGCCATCCAAAAAAACCATAGATCTTGTTGGCAATGAGAAAATGAAGGCCAGTACAAACGTGAGGCATATTGCACTTCCCTGTTTTAATTCAGCAATACCTCAGGTTATTCCTGATATAATTCGTTGCTATAGCAGGTTTGCATTTTCTCCAACTATCTATTTATCTATATCATTTGGTCCATTAAAGCTTCTTTAGACTCATTTTGCATTGATGAACTTGTTTTATCCAGTGGAGGTCGAACAATTATTTTCACCGAGAAGAGGGAGTCTGCAAATGAACTTGCTGGGTTGCTACATGGAGCACGAGCATTGCATGGGGAAATACAGCAATCTCAACGTGAGGTAAATTGTTCTTGCGCAATGATGCCATTGTAGTGTATATGTCTATCTGTAACCTGATACAGTTCTTAAAAAATTCTACATTGGCCTTGTTTCCTTAACATTTTCTTCTTCCCCCTCCCCTTCCCCTTCCCTTCAGTAGCATGCGAATTTGGTTTCCTGCTAAATCCTTGAATCCTGTATAAAGTGTTGCTTTCCTACTTTTTTGATGCCTGCTAAGGAGTATAGTAACCTGACAAGCATTTTTACTGAAATGAAATCATCTAGGAAAATTTTCTTGTTAACCTTGATTGCTTTTTTATGACACTTTCTCTTAACTAATTCATTTGTCTCCCTTGATTTCTTACTGATTCATTACATAATACTTGCAGGTAACTCTTTCTGGATTCAGGTCAGGCAAGTTCATGACTTTGGTAGCAACAAATGTGGCTGCACGTGGATTGGATATTAATGATGTTCAGTTAATAATTCAGGTGAATGCTGGTCACTTTCTACTAGTGTTGTGTCTGCACACTGCTTACGGTTGGGAACCTCTGTGCTTTGTGCTCTTTACAATGTAATGAAATCTTGATTGATGTTTCAGTGTGAACCTCCTCGTGATGTGGAAGCTTACATACATCGATCTGGGCGCACAGGCAGAGCAGGTAATCATGGATTTTGAAATATTTCTTCTGAATGGTTTGGTTTGAGAATAAACTAACCTATATTATCGTCCTCAGGTAACACTGGAGTTGCTGTGATGCTATATGATCCTAGAAGGTCCAATGTATCCAGGATAGAACGAGAATCTGGTGTCAAGTTTGAGTATATAACTGCCCCTAAGCCGGCTGACATAGCCAAAGCTGTTGGTGGAGAAGCAGCAGAATCAATAACTCAGGTTGCAGACAGGTATACTTTTTGCTAGTCTGTCCTAGGATATACTTGGATTATGCTTTTTTGCCAAAATGTAATCTTATGGTATGAACATTGCAGTGTAATTCCGGCTTTCAAATCTGCAGCTGAGGATCTGTTGAATACGTCTGGATTGTCACCTGTAGAGCTACTTGCTAAAGCACTTGCTAAGGCTTCTGTAAGTTCTTCATTTTCTGGTTTGGTCTTTGCATATTGTGCTTTAGCATTGTAAACCAGCTTTAAGATATGTTTGGCTTCTAAATGCAGGGTTATACAGAGATAAAGAGCAGGTCCCTGCTTACATCCATGGAGAACCATGTTTCATTGCTTCTTGAAGTTGGAAGACCCATCTTTGCACCTTCGTGAGTTTCTTCCTTTCTAAACTCTTCACATGTTAGCATGCGTGTGTTTCTTAAAGTGCAAATATTGCTGGGTGTTAGAATAAGAAACTAGACTGATCTTTGAGAAGATGTTGCTAATCTGATGTTCAGAGAGGAGGATGTTCTCAAACTTAACCAATGTAACACGATCAATGAACGTTTTGGTTCTGGAGGATGACTGAACAAGACATTAAAACCCTGAAAGAATTTACCTATCTTATTCATTTTGCAAGTTTAATTCTAGCAAATGATGTTATCTTACGATATAAATTTTGGAAGTAACTTACTATTTTTTGCCAGTTTGCATTGAGTTAATTGAACTATGATCTAATATGTCCGCTTTGTGGAATTTTTGCAGATTTGTTTTTGGTGTTCTGAGGAGATTCTTGCCTGAGGAAAAGGTCGAGTCCATCAAGGGATTGACCATTACAGCTGATGGTAAGGGTGCAGTTTTTGATGTAGCAGCAGAAGATGTGGATACGTTCCTAGCTGGTAATATTTGGCTTCCTGGTTTAAATAGTTAGTTTAAATTTTAACACATAAGTTCCGCTAGTCTTAGACATGTATATATGTTGCTCAGTTATCTCAAGATCGTATTTTCTTCATGCAGGTCAAGAAAATGCAGCTAATGTGAGCTTAGAGGTTCTGAAAACATTGCCTCCATTGCAACAGAAAGACCAATCTAGGGGGGGAAGGTTTGGTGGTGGAGGTGGTCGTGGTGGCTTCAATGATAGGAACGGCGGGGGCAGGTTCTCCGGTGGCAGAGGTGGCCGCGGTGGTGGATTTTCTCAAAGAAGGAACTTCTCCAATGGTGGGAAAGGTCGCAGTTATATGCAGAAACGTTGAATTTTAAATGCTTAACATTTTCTGGGGAATTTTAAAGGCTTCCCTTCATTTTTATTTTTCCCTTTTGGAAATGTTAGGACACCTTGCTATTACTATGATATGTATGCCAAATATTGGCAATTCAAGAGCAGATTATTTATTTATTCTTTCCCTATTTAGTTTTGGAAATGGAAGAGGAACTTATGTGAATGTTGCCATTTGGGTTGACAATGATTGGATTGGGTTCGAATCCCTTAAGGCCCCTATGGCTCGAACTTGAATTTGAGTCCGATGAGGTCTATCATTAAGTCCCGAACTTGAATTTGAGTTCGATTATTTTTCAATTTCTGATTAAATTATGATTTGATCTATAAGAATTTGTATTGAATGCTCTGAACTTGAGTTGCATTAAACAGAATTTGACACTAAACAGGCACATTGAGACACTATTTACTATATGTCTATTGGAATGACAAGCATAAGTGATCAATGACCATCTGAAGAATGCGAGAGCAAAGTGTGAAGGCTCATAACTGAAGACAGCTTTAAGTAGGCTAAACACAATAAATGCTCATTGATATTGGTGATGTACAGATTTCCAAGAGCAGCAGTAGTAAATATCTAGAAGAAGAGGCCTTAGGCCATTAGTGCCTGTGACTTCTGTTGTTAGATCAAAGATTGACCCTACAGCATTTCTTGATGTAAGAAGTGACAGAGGTGACTATTGGGCGGTGCACAGGTTTGGTTTGGAGTAAAAGTTCTTTTTTTTTGTGTGGTTTTGTTTCTGGCTATGTGTAACTTTCCCGATAAAATATCATAGAAAATAAGACGGTCTCTGCTATTTGCATGTCTTTAGTGCTTGGTTCCTGGTAAGAGAAGTCAAGATTCTTTAGTGCTTGGTTCCTGGTAAGAGAAGTCAAGATTCCTATTCTTAATGTCTACATATTGTAGAGATGTATCCTACATGCATCATGTGAAGCAGGGGCCATCGAATGATCTGATCTTATCAAACTTGAATCGGGTTTGTCACTTGTAAGTTAATTCTGAATCGTTATTACAAAGAGGAAGACACTGTACTATTTAAGATGGACCACAACAGAATTTACTTCTATACCATCCAATTCTATCAACTCCCCTTTACTCAGCATTCATGAGACAACTAACTACTTTAATTACTATCGCAACAGGACACCGCAAATGCCTCGACCTACTGTCTGATACTTCATATTCGATGACCCAATTCTACAATCAGCCTCAGCTTACTTTCTGCTTCTTCTCCTTCTTCTAAAACACCCCTTGTTTCAGTTTACTCTTCACGACATCTTCTTCATTTTTCTCAATCTGGGGAAAAGAAAATGCCTGAAAGCACCGCCAAATGGCTGCTTTGGATTCTAACAAGTTGTTTGGCTTTCATTTTTGTCCTTTCTGCAAACAACCCATCAACCAGAAAGACTTTCATTGTCCAAATGGACAGATCCGCTATGCCGGAACAGTTCATCGATCAACTGCAATGGTACTCTTCGAAAGTGCAGTCAGTTCTATCCGAATCTAAGACCAATGGTAGTGTAGATAATGAAGAGAGGATAGTTTACAGCTATCAAACTGCTTTTCATGGGGTAGCTGCGAAATTGAGTGAAGAAGAAGCTCAGAGGCTAGAACAAGAAGATGGTGTATTGGCTGTGTTTCAAGACACTGTGTACCAACTTCACACCACAAGAAGCCCCATGTTTCTCAAGTTAGAACCAGAAACAAGCATGACTGCTTGGTCTCCGAATGTGGCGAGCCACGACGTGATAGTTGGAGTTCTGGACACTGGAATTTGGCCTGAAAGTGCAAGCTTCAACGACACAGGAATGCTTCCAGTACCTGTACACTGGAAAGGAACGTGCGAGACAGGACGAGGTTTCGAAAAGCATCATTGTAACAGGAAAATTGTGGGCGCCAGAGTGTTCTACAAAGGATATGAGGCTGGATCAGGAGTAATAAACGAACATGACGAGTATAAATCACCAAGAGATCAAGATGGTCATGGTACACACACAGCAGCAACTGTTGCTGGATCGAAAGTACATGGTGCGAATCTGCTAGGCTATGCTTATGGAACTGCAAGAGGAATGGCGCCTGGTGCGAGAATCGCAGTTTACAAAGTTTGTTGGACCGGTGGTTGCTTCAGTTCAGACATTCTCTCGGCGGTTGATAAAGCTGTGGCCGATGGAGTGAACGTGTTATCAATATCGTTAGGTGGTGGAGTTTCGTCTTACCATAGGGATAGCTTGTCAATAGCTGCATTTGGAGCTACGGAGATGGGTGTCTTCGTTTCATGTTCTGCAGGAAATGGAGGACCAGACCCTGCAAGCCTAACCAACGTGTCTCCATGGATCACCACAGTAGGTGCAAGCACAATGGACAGAGATTTTCCGGCGACTGTTAAACTTGGCACAAGTAGAGTTGTGAAAGGAGTATCATTATATAAAGGCAGGAGGAATCTGTCGACTGAAAGACGGTATCCACTGGTTTACATGGGGAGTAACTCTAGTAGTCTTGATCAAAGCACTTTGTGCTTGGAAGGGACGTTGAACCCACGTACTGTCGCCGGAAAAATAGTGATATGCGACCGTGGAATTAGCCCTCGAGTTCAAAAGGGTCAGGTCGTGAAAGACGCCGGAGGAGTTGGTATGATTCTCGTAAACACTGCAGCAAACGGCGAGGAGCTTGTCGCCGATTGCCATCTTCTGCCAACAGTTGCGGTGGGAGAGAAAGAAGGAAAACTCATAAAGCAATACGCTATATCTTCTCGCAATTCATCTGCAGCCTTAAGGTTTCTCGGAACTAGTTTAAGGATCAAGCCATCGCCGGTTGTGGCTGCATTTTCATCAAGAGGACCGAACTTTCTGAGCCTTGAGATTTTGAAGCCTGACGTTGTCGCTCCAGGCGTTAACATTCTCGCTGCTTGGACCGGCGAGATGGGTCCGTCAAGCTTGTCAACTGATCGCCGGCGAGTTAAGTTCAATATACTTTCAGGGACTTCCATGTCATGCCCACATGTGAGTGGTGTAGCCGCCTTGATTAAAGCCAAACATCCTGACTGGAGTCCTGCGGCTATTAAATCGGCGTTGATGACCACAGCTTATGTTCACGATAACACTCATAACCCTATTATAGATGCTTCTACAGGTGCACCTTCAAGTCCGTACGAACATGGAGCTGGACATATAAACCCTCAGAGAGCTCTGGACCCAGGTCTTGTTTATGACATTTCAGCTCAGGAATATTACGAATTCCTCTGCACACAGAATCTGACTCCATTACAGCTCAAAGCTTTCTCAAACAGGTCTTGTCATCATTCTCTTGCAAGTCCAGGGGATTTGAACTATCCAGCAATCTCAGCCGTTTTTCCAGATAATACATCAGTTTCAGTTCTAAACATTCACAGAACAGTAACCAACGTTGGACCTGCAGTTTCGAAATACCATGTTGCGGTCTCACTATTCAAAGGTGCAACAGTTAGAGTCGAGCCGGAGACACTAAGTTTTACCAGAAAGCATCAGAAACTGTCTTATAAGGTTACATTTATCTCAAAAATCAGGCAATCTATGCCGGAATTCGGTGGTTTGTTGTGGAAAGATGGAGTCCACAAAGTGAGAAGCCCCATTGCTATTACCTGGCTCACGCCATTATGAGTTTGGATTAGTACTCGAGACCTGAACTAATCTAAGTTTCTGTAATAATCAGGATGTGTTATAAGAACCCTATTAGGGTCGGTCTTGTTCCATTCCATATTGCAATGCATTTTGTCCTTCTGTTTCTTTCATAATCATCAATCTCTGCATGATCTTAGAACATACTTACAATTGATAAGTATAAAACTTCGAATTTGGCCGATTCAATCTTAAAAACTTTGAATTACATACAATAATCTTTAAATTACGTGTGTTTCGAGTAAGTTATTTACCGAATTAACGATTCAAACGAGAAGTAATGAATTGAAATTAGAACTTTTAGAAAATCCTTGGGAGAAAACTTAAGGATTAGCTCGAACATTTTTCTTCCCATCAGCCAATTTCTGAGATCCGTGGAGCTATAAAAGCATTTGGAATGGATAGTACAATTTGCCAGTACATTGACAGGCCATGATCAATTGCTCTATTATTACGAGTTAGCTAGCACTTACTCTTATTCTCTTAAGTTCCATCATGAACTTCGATGATATTTTGACAAGACGGAGGGGATCGACCAGAGTTTTAGTCAAATATCTACTCTGCAATAAAGAGCTCTTGTTTCCATATGATAAATGAGGATTGCAGGTTTCTATCAACCATTCTTCAATGAAGTTACCGGCTTCTTTCTACTAACCAAGTTAGTAACTTTTTCGAAACAATGATAATTAGAAATAATGTTTTAAAAACCGAATCCGTCTGATTGATCGATTTAATAATAAATTGATAAATTTTTTAATTCAGTATTTAACTTTTTGATTTGATTTAGTTTAATAATTTTTGTTGTTAAAAATTGATTAGTTTGTTAATTAATTTACATTTTTTCATAATTTAATATATTTTATAAACTAAATAACATATTATTTTTTACTTAATAGTTTCTTTTTTCAATTAAAATTTAAAAATTTGGATAAATAAATATACCTATTTTTAATTTTTTCAAATTCTTTAATTTTATTCAATTTTTAATTAATTTAATGACAAATTAATAATAACTTAACTTTTTAAATCTTAGAATTTTTGCCCTACTGATTTAACTTCTAGTTTGATCTTAAAAACATTTATCAGAAGCAATAGAGCTTCCATAGCATGATTTATGAAACTAATTTATCACAAAATAATTCAAATTTTTTCTTAATTCTGAATTATGAACTCTTTAAATAACTAATTTGGAATTATTATATAAATTTAATAACTAATTTAATATATGTTTGAAAGATAAATAAGTACACGATTTATTTAATATACATTAAAAAATAGACCTATATTTACTTTTTCAGGCCTTTTAAAAGTTGTGAGCTGGTGACGTGAAAGGCTGTTAACATTTAATATCCAACATAACTATTTAATTCCTGTGCTGAAAATTATTTTCATCATTTTAACATCACCCAATTGTATATCTCTTTAGCTGGAAATGCTTAGAAAGGCAGCATCAGATCTTACGTTTCGGTTATAATATTTTTATCACGCTCTATTAAATTTTATCTATATATTTATATATATTTTACATAAATATGTGAGTGAGATTAATAGAATAGGATTGAGACAGAATAATTAGAACAGAAGATTTGATGTGTAAAAAAGAACGGCTTTACATATATGGAGCAGTTTCCAAAGTAGAATTGGGAAAAGACTTGGGTTAAACTTAAATTCTAGGTAAAAGAAATAAATTTCTTCAGTAGTTTAAAAGAAAATAGCATAATTTTAAAATTCTTAATTTTTTAATTTTAAATTTAAAAAAAAACTCTTTATTTTAGAATTCAGGTAAAAAATAAAAATGTAACACATACTGTATAAACATCATATCAGTAATGTTTAATTGCTTCATGTCTGATATTCATATTGGAGATGGCAATTGGACTCGAGTCAGGCTCGGGTTGACCTAATTTTGGGTCGAGCCTTGGACTCAATTTTTTGAAAAATTTGGACTTTGGGTTTGGCTCAAGTTTGAGCTGCTCAAACCTAGCCTAGCCCCACCCAAAGTCCAATATGTATTAGTAAAACAACATTATTTAAAAAATTTAATTTAAGAAAACAATTTAAGGCGAGCCAAGTTGAGCTCGGGCTAGGTCGAGGGGGCTCAGGCTCAGGCTCGGGCTCGGGCTCAGGCCAGGCTACCTCTGGCTTATGCCCTCTTCAGTAGAGTTCAGGTTAACCCAGCTCATTGTCATCCTTAATTCATATTGTGTATGTTTCATCCTATGAAAATATATTTTTTAAAAATTGAAAATTAAAAATATCACATAATATATTAATTGTTACAAAATTTTATATATTCATTTTGGTCAAATTGAACCAAACGAAAATGCGAACTTTATTTTCAAGAGTTATATTGAGATTGTGACTTCGAATTATTAACTCACATGAATGGACATTGAGAAGAAGACGAAGAGGGTAGTAATGGAGGACACACGTCGAGAAGAGAACGTGGTAACTGCCATTGGGAAGATGCAGACGAAGGGCATGGCGTGAGAGTTGCTTCCTCTCGAGAGTTACGCCATAGACAGACAAAGACCATCACGTTTTCTTCGTTCACAAACCTAAACAAAAACCAAACTTTCTCTGCTCACATCACTATATAATCTCCTTCTCTGCATGTTAATCTCATTCCAGAAGTACTTATCACTTCTCAGTCCCCTCCCGATGTAGTTTCCGACGGACAAATCTTGATGGAACGCCAATCTGGTCACTCCACCACCACCTGTTCGGCGAATACGCCGGCTCGTAGCTCCTCAGATGACGGTGGAGGTTTACCCTCCAAAACACCTTCAACTTCTACCATGGAGGATCATCTCTACCGACCTGTGATAATCTCTCGGCGACGGTTGAATATTTCTTATGTTTGCGAAGGAGGGTCACTCGTAAGATCTTGTTCCAGTTTCCTTTTACCAAGTACTTTCGTATTCTGTTGCATGACACAATACGACGTTGTTTTTTGTGCGTACAGGTGACTAAAATGAGTAGGGAAACCATATGCATGTTCCTAGGAGAAGAACTGCCGTTGGTGGACAACACGACGGCAGTACTAGGAAGTTGGGAAAGTAACCGTAACAGACGGCGGCACGTGGGTTGGGTCCAAGGACGAGGAGAGCGGTGGAAGCTGACACGGAGAGAGGTCCTAAAGAGAAGCTTCCATGGGGTGGGGGAAATAGCGCTAAAAATGTCACACGGTCGGTGCTATCCTATGGAATCAGCTTTTCAAGGCTCCTCCGCTTTCTTAACCCCCGACCACGGGGCCGTCCTCCGCCGCCCAAGATTGACGTATCCCTTTCAGGTTTGATCACAAGGTATGGCACCAGATGGCTTGTCTCTGAAAGAAAGTTTGTCCCTTTTGCATGCAACTTTGTCTTGGCATGAAACTAATTCGAATATTCCAACATGAAGCTCTACTTAATTAGAACCGTTTTAATCAAGTGCATCAGTGTACTAATTATAGTTAAAACTTCAATACAACGTTACAGTCTCTTTCTGCTAGATAGAGATAAGGTTTTTTTAAGATTGTATAAAGCTGTATAGTGTATAGTATTGAACCTCTTCAGCTTCTGAGCAGGATTTATACTGATGATGTTGTATAGAGCTGTATAGTATTGAACCTCTTCAGCTTCTGAGCAGAATTTATACTGATGATGTTGTTAAGTTGTTATTTTCTAGGTTATTGTAACAGTTCCATTTCATGTTTCTTGCAGCCTGAAGGACCAGACGAGCTTGCGAGGATCTGGGCTGTTGGTGGCTTAGTAACATACCAAGACTCGATCAACAAGAGCTACAGTCAATCTAGTTATGTTCGACATTGGCATAGTTGTCGTAGCTGTCCTAATTAATCAACTTAGATATATTAGTCTTATATGATGTTTAGATGTAATATCAATGTACTCCTGCCTAGTGAATTCTTCCATAGGATGGAAATCTGAATTCGAGGGAGGGAAAAAAATATATTTAATGTTTTTTAATGTACCAAAAATGTTGCAAATACCTGGCCGATATGGCAACGAATTAGGTTCTAGTATGGTTCTATATCAGTATTCGTCAAATATTGGGTTTGATCGGGTATCGTTTTGGATAATTTTTTTAATTTATAAAATAATCTTTAAATTTTTTTAGAAATTGCAAAATAGTTCATTATCATATTGTAGGTTACATCAACCATGTTTCTAAAATTCATAATAATAAATAATAATCACAATTAATATTAAAAAAGACAAAAGTATAAAATTAGGAACAAGTATTTAAAATATTATAATTTTATTATATAATAAATAATAATTACATTAAAATATCAAATACAAAGAACAATAAAGATCCTTAACTTTCTAATTACTAGAATTTACAACAAGAATTTGTGATGAGTGAAACCTGAAACAAAAATATATATTATTTAATTAACTACAATTTACAACAAGAATTCGTGATGAGAAAACAACCAATTATAAGTGAAACCTGAAAAAAATATTATTTAATTTACTATTAATTAAATATATTAATTATTAATAAGAATTTAAGTAATTTAATATTACATATTTAATTAATAAAAATTAATTATTACTAAAATTATAAATAACTTAATTTAATTTAATTTTTTAAAATTAATTAATATAATTTTAAAATATATATAATTTGAATAGAATTTTTAATAATTAAAGTATATTTAAAAATAAATATTAGTTTATAAATAATAAATTTTAAATTATTTATTTTAAAAATAAAATAATTTTTATTAATAATTTATTAATAAATTTAATTAAAAATAATTTATTTTAAAGTTTTATTTAATGTATAATTATTATGAGTAATAAAAATATTTATTTTATTTTAAAATTAAAAATAAAAAACACAATAAAAATTGAAATAAATAGTTAATTAAAAAATATTGAAAAGAGAGGGAGGGGGACGTGGGAGGAAAAAAATTTTGAAAATTTTTTGGGGACATGGGAGGGAAAATTTTTTGAAAATTTTGCTAAAAAATCCTTCCATTTTTTAAAATTTACGATATTGGCTGGTATTTGATCGGAATTTTAAATACTGATCGGTACCAGGCAAAATCGACTGATATCGACTGGTATTTATGACCGATATTTTTAAACATAGTTTCGTACCATTTTTCGGTCGGTACGGTACAGAATTCAAATCTTTGCTTTAAATATACTGAATGGAAAATTGAGCATATTCCAAATCTCCTTTTGTTTTAATTGTTAACTAAAATAGCAATAATAATTAAATTGGAACAGCTTATTTTAATGCAAGAGGTCGTGAAAAATTACTGCCCTAATTTGAAAAGTCCCCCTCTATAATGTAGTAGGATAGCGGGATCCGGCCCTAAGATTAACACATGCTCCACCAGCTTCGGTGCACTCCAAAGGGTGGAGCAGGAACTGTCTCCGCGAGTGAAAAGAAAACAAGCAGATGCAGATATATGTGTATGCTAGATAAAGGAGAGAAGGTGTTGTGTTTTTCTATCTTTTAAGAAGAAGGAGAGATGAGTGCATATCTCTATGTATTAGTAAACAAGATGGGCAAATATATATAGGAAAACTAGATGAACGTTGGCAGTGAATGTTGGAAATGAACGTTGGAGTAGGGTCCAAGTTATGGACCAACACCAACAATCCCCCACTTGGTCCAAAACTTGAAAAATAAACAGTAATAATTTAGGAGAAAAATGGGTAAACAACTAGGTAAACTAAGTCTTGAACCTGTTGTCCTAAGAAATTCGGAGACGAAACCCGCTAGAGAGTTAACAGCCTCAAAATGCCCCGGTCTCATGATCGTTCTAGAGAGATAGCTCAAATACTCTCATAGGAGGGTGGCTAGCCCCCCACAATCACGTAGGTGAGTCCATCAAGTGTGTACTGCTCACATCACCCAAACTTGGGCTATGGAACTCATTAAGGATTATATAATCCAACCTCATCAAACGCATTAAAGTCATGCTAGGGATGAAATTCAACAACTGAGTATTTCTTAGTATTATACTTCTAACAAAGTACAAGTAAGTAGTCACCACATAATTTCGTTTGACCCATTAAACTTGGTTTCCCAAGATAGGTGTCCATCATGAGGTTACTACATAATTGGGCTTAACCTCATCCCTTTAGCATGCTCTGAAACTAGTTTCCTACTCAAAGCTTTTGTGAATGGATCCACTATATTTCTCTTTAACTTGACATAATCTAGAGAAATTACATCATGTCTAATTAAAGTACAGACAATTTTATGTCTCAATCTGATATGTCTACTTTTGCTATTAGATGCCTTCTTCTTGGCAACATGAATGATAGCCTGTGAGTCACAATGAAGAAACACAAAAGGAATTGGTTTTTCCCAAAGTGGAATATCTGCTAAGAGATTCCTTAGCCACTCAGCCTCTCGTCTTGCCAACTCCAAAGCCATAAATTCAGCCTCCATTTTTTATCTCACAATACATGTTTGCTTGGATGATTTCCAAGACACTGCAGCTCTTGCTAAGGTAAAAATATAATCACTGGTAGAGTATATATCATCACTCTCTGTAACCCAGTTAGCATCAAAATATCCCTCCAATACAGGAGGATGAGCACTAAAGGATAATCCATAATGCATAGTACCTTTCAAATACCTCAACAAACGAATCAATGCATTCTAATGCTCTTGACTAGGATTCTGAGTATACTTACTAAGTCTACTCGCGCAGTATGCAATATCAGGACGAGAATAGTTCATTAAGAAGATCAAACTACCAAAAATTTTAACATACTCAGCTTGTTTTACACCGTTACCAAGATTTT
>JANZXP010000006.1:36482496-36498993 GCA_027576715.1 Erythroxylum flavicans
TAGACGGTCCTAGGGTGAATTACTCTCTCTCGAGTTATAATTATTAACCCTAATTGATAACTCTCTCTTGAGTTATAATTCTTAACCCTAATTGATAATCCCTAATTTAAATTAAGGAATTACAATCTCGCGATTCATAATTGATATAAAACCTAAATTAGTTCTAAATTGTCTAATAAATGACCAGGAACCTATGCTCGATCTCTCGTTACACGATTCTACGGACTTGATTCAATTCTTTACCTATCAAATCACCTAACTGTCGTTATCCCAATTTTATTATTTTCACTCGGCTCACCCTCTCAGTCTATTGCCAAGTTATTAAGAGCAGAACTAAATCACAACTAAATTAGTAAAAACACAATCAATCAAATTTTATTGATCTAAAAAATCAAAATCCCAAAGGTGAGTACAAACAACACTCAACATTCAACACAACCTATTCTCAACACTTATTTCAATTCTATACATGAATAAATTTGAAATAACTGGAAAATATGTCGAGAACCTAATTGGGGAGGCAGCAATAATGGGAAACCACCTTTTCAAGGATGTACGTCTTATCGAGCTTCTTCTCCGTATTTCTCTTCCTTTGTCTCCTTCCTCAATCTCTCGATTTCTCTCTAGGTTTTTTTAGAATTGGTTGATGTGAATGCTCTATTTTCAGACTCTCAAAGACTGCTACATATGCCTTATAATGATGTGTTTATACTTTGGACACTATAGGTTAAAGTTGGGGTCGAAACGGACCAAAAAATCTTGCAAAACTTGAGTTTTTGTTTCAAGCTCTCTGTCTCGAC
Source organism: Erythroxylum flavicans (assembly GCA_027576715.1). Taxonomy (NCBI): domain Eukaryota; kingdom Viridiplantae; phylum Streptophyta; class Magnoliopsida; order Malpighiales; family Erythroxylaceae; genus Erythroxylum; species Erythroxylum flavicans. Next base: position 36,483,297 of record JANZXP010000006.1, read on the forward strand.
CATACCCAAAATGCATGATTGTGGCCTAGTGCCCTGGCTTATCCCTCTCTGTTACGATTATGGCTTGTTGTGCCACGATCGTGGCTAATGTTTTTGTCATAAAACTCTTTACAACTTCTCTATTCTCATTGTTTACCCTGAAACACTAACAAACACATCAAGATACATCAAAAATATAACAATTAAGCTTAAAGACTCATAATAACCCATAAAAACAATTAAACACATGAACTAACACAATTAAACCATAAATACACACTCAACAGTCAAATTCATAATAAAAACATAACAAATTAAACCCTAAAACACAATGCAAATGACAACTATCACATACCATTAGCATACACACATGAATTGTAATTGGTACACATTACAAAGAAAGCATATGCACTCAATTGACATATTCCGGGGCATGAAAGAATTAAAATAAACATAATGTGAATTGTGAATTGTTATGTTTTGAATTTTGATATGATTGGATTATAATTGGTAATTTGGAATTAATTGTGATTACTTGGGAGACTGAGGAATTAATATATACATTTGGATTAGGAAAAATTCCAAGTGGTAGGATAAATTGATACACGAAAAATTAGGGTTACTAAGCTTATAATTGAGTGATGAGTGACATTTGGCATAGATTAATGAGTGATAAATGGATTAGTAATTAAACGAAAAATGGATCAATTATGAAGTGATAAGTGGATCAATAATTAGAAGACATGTGGACAAATTATTAGGAGACATATGACAGCTTAAGGAACGGATTAATGACAGTTTATTAATTAGGAAATTGTCTTCCATGTCTTAAGACAAATGTTGTGATCAAATGATGACACTTAGCATATTGATAAAGCAAATTTCTGTAGTAGAGTTTCTGCTACTTCCTTCCTTATTTCTCCACCGAATTTGCTCCTATCTTCTCTCTACATTTTTTAACCCCTAACTCAAATTACTACACAAAAGCTAGACTTTAATCCTTCACAAAATAGTTAAGAAACTAGCCTATTGATACCTTCACCTTGCTGTCGAAAACTAGCACATTTTCACTTTGGAAATGTCTTGATTTTGCTTGCTTGGAAGGATAGGCTATCTTGAAGGTTTAAGCTAAAATTGGAAGCTTTAAAAGTAAGTAACAATTTGATCTTTATGGCATGATTATTAGTATGAGAATGATACTTGAATTGGAATGAAATGTATATGGTGTTGGTGATGATATATACTGGAAATGTGTTGGATAAACTTGAATATTTTCTACTTGTTCTTGGTGTACGAAAATCGTGGGTATTAAGTTGGTTTAAGGATGAATTAGATTTGGATTTGAAGTATAATGAAGGTGAATGTATGCTAAAAGAATATATAAATATAGTGTTCTTGAATTGAGAAAGAATTTGGACTATATGCATGATAATGTATGATAGTTTCTGGTTTGATTTTTTATGCATGAAAGACCATGATTTGTGAGGTATCAATTAAATAATTTTGAACTAGATTTGGAGTATAATTTAGGTCAAATGAGGTTGCATATTGAACATGAATTGTGGGAGAATTGAAGTGGTTAGTGTGTGTTTAAGTTGGATACATTCGTGGAAAAATGAAGGGAGAAAAGGCAGAGCACGATCGTGGCCTAGTAAATTGGGTTCTGTCACAATCGTGGGAAGGTTTATCACGATTGTAGACTAGCATAAAGAGTGAAATGATGTCCTTTTAGTGATGTTTGAAACAATTATTGCTAAGATACTTTATTATAGTACATATGGACTTGATTGAGGCTTAAAATGATTCTACTTTAATGTTGAATAAGTTAGTTGAATGTTTGATAAGTTGAAGTTATTAAATGATGTTATAACTTAAAGAAAGATTGTTTGATAACAAAGTATTTAAGTTTGAAATGAAGGAGTGCTAAAAAAGTGAAGATGTTCTTATAATGTAAGATTGATTAAGAAATGAGTATAAAGACACATACCTGGGAAAGTCATTGAGCATGCATTGAACATGACATATGTATATATGTAAATGATTGAATATGTATTTGATTGATCAACTTTGTAATGTAAATTTTATATGTATTGAATGATTTTAGATGTATAAGTTGAACACTAGAATCTAGACATTGTCGGATCATCCAAGAAATAGCATAATCTGGAGCATACTATGAGTCAACCTAGATGATTCTCATTAAGATTGATGAATTATGATTGATATGATTGATAATTTTAGACATTAATGGTTCGAGGAATTTCATATTTGGGAATGTATTGGGATTGTTTTTTATTGTATATGAATATGAAAGAAAGTGTATTCTCAATGAAGGTTGAATGCCAGACTTAAGTCCAATGACTATGAAAGTGACTGTATCTGAAATGAATGAAAAGTATTAAAAGTGTGATATAAGTGAATTCATGCATTTCATTACATAATATGCATGATCAGATAAAGGCATTATGATCGAAGTGGCCAGTTTGAAAGAGCTTAAAGCTTAGGTATGCATATAAAGAGCCATAGGCTTAGCAATTAACAAGCCCGGTATCTATAATAGTTACGGGATAGAATCTAAAATGAACCTGATATCCACAAGGGATATGGGGCAGTGAAAGGCACTCGGTCGTAACAAAATAATAACAAAAGTGGAGACTCATATGCATATGCATTTGCAATTATGTTTTCAAATGTACTATATGAATGATTGTGAATAATTAATGAATTATGTTGATAAGATGATCTTCCATGTGTATGTACATTTGATAATATGATTGACTGAGAAAGTGGATTGAAATATTTTATTTAATTGAAATGTTTGTGAATTTTATGATGTACTTTTGTGATGTGATATACTCTAAATTTGGTTTGAGTATGAGATGTTGTGTTTTGATATGAATGAGCTCATCAATGATGGTTCACTCACTGAATTCGCAAGACTCATCAAAATCATAACATGGCTTTTTAGGTACGAGATAGGAGACTTAGTTCCTAAGACACTCTAGAAGAACATTTTGGAATTAAGAAAGGACTCAAAGGTCTGGTCAGCTGACATCTAAGGAGTTGTAAATTATTTTTATATAGTTCATTCCATGTAAATCTTTTGTAAAATGAGTAGTAAACTCTCTAAACACTTTTGATGACGTAAATATTTGTTTAATAAAATGTAGTGCTACAATGTAAATTATGTTAGTAAATGAAATGCGAAAAGTTGACCTTTTCAATGTTTGAAAATTGTATGATGCCTTAATAAGTGAATATGTCTGCTCTAATATGCCATTGTCATAGGGTACGTTTTTGAATGTCGTCTGGATGTTCAAGTATATACTCTACGATAGTGGGTTGTTATAAGGGTTTTGTTTGATTTTTGTTTACTAGGGAAATAATGTGAACTTAATTGTAGCTTTAAAGTATGTTTAACATGTTTGATGATGAGAGGGGATAAGAAAATTCAAAAAACAATGAAAGATTTAAAGAACAAGATGGGTCACGATCGAGCATGAGGATAATAGAAATTTAGTGAAGCCTCTGTCACAATCATTCATACCATACACGATTGTGATAGAGAATATGTAGAGGAAGTTATGTATAATCATGCATCATGCAAAATCGTGCAAGAGGCATATTTCCATGTCTTGAAATTTTTATACTTTTGATGATTTAGGGCTATTTTTGTAACAAACACAAATGGAGAAACCTTAGAAATAACCCTAAAAGGATCAAAAGTATAAAGGGGAAAAGAAAAAATTGGTGGCTAGAAAAACACAAAAATATGAAATCAAAGAGAAAAAATCCTAAAGAACAAAAGCTGAAAATTTTTTCTAGCTCAGGACAATAGAAAACAATACATTCAGAATTTAACACTCCACTCTATTCTTTCCTTTTTATTGAATGTTAATGATGAATCGATTAGTATATATATTAGACATGGATTGCTAAACTTACTTTAGGGATAACTCTTAAATTATTTGTTAAACTTTTACATTCTTGATTTAATATAATATACTTTGTGATGTTTATTATTTTATATTCAATTTGAATTGGGAGATTAGGTAGAATCATCAGTGTTGTGTTACACAGCCAGTACCATAATGGACCTATAATAATAACAACTACAACCTAGTGAAAGTCTTGCTAATAAGTAAAGTTTGGGAGGTTCAGTAGTACGGGGCCTTACCCCTAACTAGTAAAGAGGCAATTTCTGATAGACCCACATGAAGAGAGATCTTAATTGTTTATTGGTTACCCATATGATTGCTTTAAATCCAATTATATAGTTAGGAAGAGCTTTGATAGATCAAGAGGTTACAATTCAATTTCTATATAATTAATCAGTATTACTTGGTTAGATCTCAAGAGAGGGTAACCATAATTATTAGATATCTAAGGTTAAGTAATTTTAAAACAAGAAGGTGAAGCAAAAATCAAACATAAAGTAATTCCTAGGTCTTCATCATTAATTAATCAACTGTTTCACTACTAATTGTTTCATCATTTAATTATCAATTCTTTTGTTGTTTAATTTTTAGTTATTTCAACATATTTATTACCTTAAACAAGGTTTAAAAAAATTGTTACATGAATAATACAATGTTTATGGGAATAACACTTTTGATACTATAAGATATGAGTTGTATACTTAAGGTAAAGAAACCATTTAAACTTCAAATATTCTCCAATTATGATTATGCTTTGTTGTTTTCCAAAAACATGTGAAACTAATTTCAAACTTAGTTAACTCAACACATTCGTTCTCCATATCTACTTACTTCCATACAGATTTTGGCATAGCATAATCATTTCATTTGGGTAGTTTGTGGATATAAATTAAGTGGCTTACCAACTAAGCTAGCCAAGTAATTAAGCCCCTCCATTGTCATGTATTCTAGAGGAACATTGCAAAAGTTTATCCATAGTGGTATGGATTCGATTTGGTTTCTGTTTAACTCTAACCTTGGTCTCCATTTAGGGTCTGTTTGGTTGGAGGTTTAGTAATAGCACAGAATGGAACGTAATACACTTCCATCGTTTAGTTGAGGGTTTCATAATGGAATGTAACGGAATGGGATGGATGTGAAGGGTTTCATGTTACGTTTCATTCCATCCTAAATAGTGAAAATAAGAAACCTCCCATTTAGAGGACGGAACATAAACTAATAAATACATACTACTTAATATACCCTCAATAATTTTTCTTAATACTAATTATTTCTTCTAACCCTAATCCCCTTGTATATAATTAATAATATTTTTATATTACTTCTTCTTACCCTAATAATAATATGTTTATATTATTAATAAAAATTGTATATAATTAATAATAAAATAAAAATTAATAAAATTTTTATTAATGAAAATAGAAAATATATAAAAAATTATTTTTTAATTGTTTGTATATATTTCTATATAAATATAAATATAAATAAATAGTTTTTAAATATAAATCACATATAATAGTAAAAAATTTATTAAATAATTAATAATAATATTTTTATATAATTAACAATAAATTATATATAATTAATAATTAAATATTAAAACTTTTATTATTTTAAAATAGAAAATATATAAAAAATTATTTGTCACGATTGTGCGTGACTTTTTAATTGAACATGATTTCTGTTGTAAAATCATAGCGTTAAACCTCTTGCAACAACCATTTTAATATCTAGGGGTATTATAGTCATTTATTACACATTAAATTTCATTCCATCTATCTTCTAAACAATATTTCACTACGTTACATTATGAACCATTTAATTCCTCCAAAATAACTTTTCACTATATTATATTCCATTTCATTATAAACCATTCCATTCCGTTTCGTTTCGTTTCATTAATTAACATTTAACCAAACATGCCCTAAATGATGGTGGGAGATTCTATGCCTATGGAGATTCTACGCCTATTATATAAAATTCCATCCATTCAATAAATAAAATCCACCGAAATTGAATGGCTGTGATAACTTAGGAACGAGCGGAATAGAGTAGGAAAAAAGACTATATGTTCTCCTCTTAAGTATCTCCCCTTCAAATCCTCTGTTTCACTTACTATGTTTCAATCATGTTCTATTAAATCTCATCTATATATTTATATAAGGTTCAAATAAATATGTTGATGAGATTTAATGGAACATGATAAAAACAACATAATCGATACAAGAGATCTGATCCACTAGTACCCCTTATCTCTAGTAGTTTTTAGGTTTTAGTTGTACAATGTGCCTTAACTACCTCTTATCTCTAGAAGGTTTTAGGTTTAAGTTGTACAATGTGAATAGCTGGGAGTAGAGATGCGTTGGATTTGTTAATGTCAATTAGTTTAAGAATATTATTTAATTTTATGCTAGAAATTCTTCAAATGATTTATTAGTGTCACATAATTTGTAAGTTATTACGTTTATTTAGTAATTTATTTAATACACATTTAAAAATAATAATTACAAAACAATTATGATTCTACTAATATAAAGAAACATTAAGAATGAATCATTTAAGATTCTATATATATATATACACACACGATAAGTCCTATGATCTCGAGCAAGTTCATTTGTAGTATGAGATAAGCTTTTAGCTTCATTAAAATAGAAAACCCTAATAAGGAATGTCGACATTCCATGAAACTGTGAAACTTGATACCGACAAATTAGATATAACTCTAAAAGCTCAAGGTTTTGTTATGCCATTAAATTACGGCTTACGAGTGCTTTGATCTGCACTATATATTAATTGAAATTTACTTATAATTAACCTTATAAGTAATAACACAGTACACACAGAGCACTTCATTTGAATCAAGGAAGTTGGTAGGAAGCAACAAATTAAGTGATATAATTGAGATTATTAAAGTTTATACACTAATCCATTGTTAAATTTGCGCAATATGCAGACTTCAAATCCTTCTTCAATAACGATGAACTCATTCTGAGAAAAACAGTAGACTAAGATCTTCGTTAACTTTGATATCATATTAAATTTACAATGAACCTATACGTGTTTATACAAGGAGAAAAGTTAAACTACACACAAGACAATATAAGGTTTCATTCTAAAATTAATTGGCAATAACTGAAGTAATTAATTAAGCTTATATGTTAGTTTTCTTTCTCCTCTTTTTTTAAAACGAGACACTCATTTGTGCGTATTCCAAACATCTATAAGCTAAAAACACATATGAATAACAGCTTAGTATTGCCATTGTACAATTTTTTTTTGGAAAAAAGGAGCTTTTCACAACTCATTAACTCATAAATAAGTTCTGAAAGGGCACATTTCCCCGTCTTTTGGAAATCTTCTGGTTTGATACTGTTGGTAGGTCTGTGCCCACTTGTGCTTCTCTTTTCCCATTCAAATGGATTGGTGCATGCACTAAGATGTTTCACTTGTAATTCAGAGCGTACACAGTGCAGGTTGTACTAATTATAAACAAACCTTCATTTCAATGAGTACCAAACTTTTTTTTTATACATAAATGAACCAGGAAAAGCAAACCAGCAGAAAGAGAAAGCAAGCCTAAATCAGGCTAACAGTATCATGACGAAAAATAGCCAGTAGACCAGCAGAAGGATGGGAGAGCAAACGAAGAGTACCACATCATTGAGACCCATCTTAGCAAGATAATCAGTAGTCATATTAGCACTTCTAGGAATGTGAAGAAAAAAAACTTGCCAGTCCCTATTAACAAGTAGATTAATTTGATCAATCAGCTCATATCTTTTAGCATCCGCCTGAACACCATACAGAATAGCTTCAATCGCTTCAATAGAATCAGATTGAATAATAACTTTCTTTTTTCTCTTATTCCAAGCCATATGTAAGCCATGATGAATAGTTTGCAACTTGGCACGAAGAATACCTCTATTCTGAATGCTCATGTAGAAACCTCCAAGCTAGGACCTAATATTATCTCTCATCACCCCTCCAATGGCACTGACATTAGTGCCTTCACGAACTGCCTCATCGGTATTTATACAAAACCAACCCACAGCTGGGGGATACCACCGGCCATTATTAATGGTATGACCCTTATTCGAGTGTCTCCCCATCATTGAAAGCGAATGAGCAGTGACTTTCGATTCGCTGATAATCATAGCAACTTTGTTCGAAATACTATGATTCTTACTATTAAAAATGAACTCATTCCACCATTTCTAAATCTTCCAACAAGTAACCCCAAAGACAATAGTCTAGTCCACATCAAATCTACCATAGAACTTATTTATAAAGTTAGTCTCCAACCAAGAGCTGAAATTGCAATTCAAATATCGGTTTTCCACACCATTGCCCAGCAATAAACATGGGAGTAATAAGATAAGTTCAGAGATTATAATGTTATGATTATAATTGAGTATTTGTGTTACTTGTTATTATTTTTATCTTTTTCCCTTTCTAATATGATATTTGCCACTATTACGTCATATATGATTATAATTAAGTACATCTATGACTCATAATTACTATTTTTCTCTTTTGTTAATATGGGATTTGAGTTGAAACTCATCCTTGTCACAACCTCCCATTTTTAATAATTTAACAATAATTCTATTTCATATTTAAAAGAATCATAAGTCCAAAAGTAATTAGTTAAGAGCTTATTAGTAATATTTTTGCATAAAATTTACAAACTATTTCACTTCGTTCTTTCTTTGTCAATGTCAATTTTAATACTCATTCTTATATGATATATCACAATCTATAATTGCATTGGCATTTTCAATAATTATTAAAAAATTGTAAATATTGCCATTTACTCTAATATCTGAACAATCACTAACCTGAATTGTTTGTGCTGGTGTAAATGTACTTTTACTAACATTTCTCTTCAAAAAAACTCGGGTTTTTATGATGGGAAACGTCACTCAGAAATTATTAGGACATGTCCTAGGTATGTACAACTTTGCTGAGAAGTCGACTAGATGTGAATGCAAATGAGTGGATTTAATATATATATTGTCTACCTTTAGCTTTGGCTTGTAGGGATCGAGTGTGCAGAAGCAACCCTTTGGAATGACCTGTAAGTCACCTACTCTATCACCTTGTTTATACCATAAAACATTTCAGGGAATCTTGTCAACTCCTCTATTTAGCCCATAGAAGATCGCATACCCTAACCAACGTATCTTCTTCTTTAACATCTAACCCTGTGAAAGATCTTTGAAAGCTTCCTTGCAGAGCGTTCAATGTTTCCTTTACAGCAAGGTGATGAGTTGTGCTTTCAGATTTCATCTGATCCCCACTCACAGAACAATATCGAAGAAGATCTGATGCTGGCTCATGCGTCTGTCTATGGCACAACTCGTGACATAACCAACAACAAGACTTCAAAAGCTGGGACGCGAAATAAGGGTAAGTCTAATAATCTTATGGCGACTGATGAGGCTGCGAGAGATGGTGATTGTAGTGATAAGAAGAAGATGCATCGTGATATTGAACGGCTTAGGAGGCAAGAAATGACTACCCTTTATTCTTACCTTAGAGCTCTACTCCCTCTTGAATATGTCAAGGTGAGAACTTTCGCACTCTATCTCTTAATTTATCGATGATAGTTGCTTGTTGTTGGTCAAGAACTTGTGGGTTTTGAATTTGAACACCTTTCTGTTAAGAATTAAGAGCCAAGAAATGGATTTTCATTTGTTTAGAAACTACCGTCCACCTATATTGTGTAACTCTAGTGGTAAAGCTTGTGGGGTAGTTCAAGAATTATGACTAGGCTTGGATTTCATTCTTGTGTTTCAGGGAAAGAGGTCGATATCTGATCATATGAACGAGGCTGCGAATTACATAAGGCACTTGCAGAATAAGATAAAAGAACTGGGTGCAAAGAGAGACGAATTAAAGAAGGCTGGTTCGAGCGGTTTGAACTCACACGTCGGAAGTTCAGATGCTTGCTCTCCAAGTGCGGTGGTGGTCCGGCCATGTCTTGGAGGAATCGAGATTGGTTTCAGTGGTGGTTTGTTGGGGCAAAGTTTTCCTTTATCAAGAGTGTTGCAAGTGCTACTTGAAGAAGGAATTCCTGTTGCCAATTGTGTTACTACCTCAGTAAATCAAACACTATTTCACACCATCCACACTCAGGTAATGCCATGGTTTAGGGTTTTGATGATTATTTATGGTTCTTCAAAGTTGAGAAAAATATAAACTTCCATTTGTGATTTTACTTCACAGGTCAATGATCCAACATGCTTAAATTTATCTGGGCTGCAGCAGAAACTAGCAAATCTTGCTTCTTCTTCTTCTTCTTTTTTAACAGCTAGCAGTTCATTGAACTAACACTAATTGTAGCTTGTGGATTCTCTTTCTCTACAGTAACAATATGTATTGGGGTTAGTAACTTGGCTGCGGGTAACTCAGGACAGCTTGATTTGGTGTTTTCTTTGAAACTTCATTCGGATGGCCTTACTGTATCTGAAATAACTTCAGCACTTGAACAAGATTTTTTTCAGAACATTTGAGGCATCTTCTCATGCTTCATTGAATGAACTGTATTTCTTCATCCAACAGTTGAAATAAATAGTTTAGAACCAAAATTTTCTTCACAAAGTTTCAATTTTGTTTATTAGTTCTTTTCAATTTGTGGCATTTCACTAACATATAAACTCTAGATATGTTGTTTATCATTTATGTCTTTGTCTACTCCTGTGCTGATCACCTCAAACTAATCTAGTACATGAACATACGGTATCTTATTGCCATTGAATTCCTGTAGAAGAGTATAGTAAATGAGATTGTGACTTCGTATTCTAACTTATGAGGATTTATTTGCTGCTTCATAGTCTCCATGGTTAGGATAGAACTTTTTATGCTCTTCCCTTACTTACAATTCAAGGAGTGGAGTGAAGAAAGAGATAATAACCCTTTTTTCCTCCTCCCTTATATTTATACTCACTATGAAATAATTAAGAGGGAATGATATAATCATTCTGTACTGATGAAGAAGTACAAAGCAGTACTCTTATTTCCTTAATACATTCTCCATTAGATTAGAATAAGTTGACTCTCTTGTTTGGTTGCACATTGAGCGTTATATTTTATAGTTCTAGTTAGATTCCTTAATTGGGTTTTTACAATGCACATAAGAACCTGCTCTCCTGTAGATGACGCATGGGTTCTTTGTGCATGCGGAACAAAGCATTCTGATGTTGGAGTTGTCTCGTACAAGGTATAGTGGATAAGCTTATATATAGTGACAAAACCTGTTCTGCCACCAACCGGCAGAATGAGGTATTGTCAAAGGTTGTTTGCGTTGTCTGTAAGAATTTACAGCTAAAACCTGCATCGATCTTGTTTTCTTATCAGTTGAACTGTTGAAGTAATATGTTTGAGAATTGAGAAACCTAAATGGGTTAGTGATCTCAGACAAGGTGATGTATTGTTCACGTGCTCTATGCAAGCTCCAGCTCCATTTTCAGCATATTATTGGAAGAAACTGACACGGCATGGGTGTCTTTATCTGATACAGATATGTAATGGCTAACGAATGACGACCTTTTTTTTTTCTCCCTTCCAATTTCGGAAGTGTTATGTGCTGGACCCTTTACACTTACTGACCTACAAACTATAAGACAAGGTTCTGATCACCTCCGGTCGAAATTGTTGCTTCCATTGCAACTCTATTTTTTTTTTACTATGAAATGTGTGCGAGAACATACACTTAAAAATTAAAAGAAAATTAAAAAAAGTTAACGAATAGTAAATTTAAAAATGAAAAACAAAATTTAATTATGAACCTTATCGACACAATTATGTGAAAATTTACATATTACTTGTATGAAAAAATTAGTATTCAAATTTTTTATATTAAATTTAATTTAATAGAGTGAGTAAAATAACTTAATTGCATCAAATTTATTATCTAATTTTAAATTGATAATTTATTTATTGAAATATATAATTAACAAACTGATTATTACGTAATTATAATATTTATTTAATGCACACTATAAAAACCTAAAAAGATTTAAAAAGATAATTTGTATTTTACTTATGTAGAAATTTAATTAAAAATGATCACTCTAACACTAAATTTAACAGATCTATATAAAGATAAATCTACATAGAATGAAACTCTAATGTGTTACATGCAGCCTAGACTTTATTACATGTCTGAATCATTCATGAAAAGGTAAAAATGAAGAACATATGAAATATCTGATTTCGGTTCCATCTCTTTTTTCGCAGCAATTTTTGTGGTCAAAACGAGCTCCAATCTTTTGGAATCTTCACAAAAAATAATCATTGATACGTGATTAATGTCTTTCTATAGTTTTCTCAAAACGTAAGTGCTCTTAATAAATTAGAAGATCTGTATGCTTACGAATGATATGAGCAACTGCAAGAGACTTTAACCTTTATAAATAGCTTCTATATCGAGTTTCTCTATCACAAGCTCGATATGGTTCTGTCCATACTAATCAAGATCTATTTTTTTTTTAACTTTGACCCATTAATTTAGATTATTTATTAAATTATTTTATTACCCTTATTTAGATTAAATTACATAACTTAACTGATAATTTACTAAAAAGCTAAAATTTACAGTTAATAATTTTTCAAGTAACATAATGAAATCTAGTAATAAGTGTTAGTGTGATGAGGTAGCTTCCTTTGTCAAATTTACAGGTCATTAGTTCGAGATCATAATGCTTTCGTAATCACCATTTTTCACAGTGATCGAAAAATAAAACGTCAAAATCTCTCCACGTTCAAATTCCTGGACCAAGACCGATTGGACGTGAGAAACTAATGGTAATGGGGTGATTGGATCCTTAAAAGGGAAAGAGGAAAAAGAAGAAAAGGGACAACTAATGGTAATGGGGTGATTGGAGCCTTAAAAGGGAAAGAGTAAAAAGAAGAAAAGGGACAACTTATTCCTCCACTTTGATGATACAGCTCAACTCATAGTTAACTTTGTTTCATATCAATGATAATAAACAATTAAGACCCACTAAACAAGATTCCAAGCACGCTTTCAATGTATTTCTATTATAATAATTTATAAATTATATATAAATTTATAATTTATAATTATAATTATAAGTAATTACAATCAGAAAATTATTTTAATTACGCATTCGTCGTTGTTATTATCGTAATAACTCACAATTAAAATATAATTTATAGTTTAATAAACTTGATTATATAAATTCATGTCAGATTATAATTAGGTTGGTATGGACATATCTCAAAGTTTCCATATTCAAATTACGGGTCAAGCAACACCATCAACTGGCAGAAGCAGGTAGGGTTTTAGTGCTTTATCATCTTATCATATTAATACTTTCACAAGTCTCAAGCATTTAGCTTGGCCCTGAGGAATAACCGTACAAGGGAAAAAAACAACAAGAAGAAGAAGACTAGCTTGGAGATAAATATATATAAAAGAAACTGCAATCCTACCAACTTTATCTCTTTAACTAATTAAAGCCAAAGGTCTAAAACTTGGGAATAGATCATTTATTTCGATTAATCAATTTTTACTTTATTTTATTAAATCTCATCCATATATTTATATGAGGTTGATATAAATATGTGAACAAGATAAAACGACACAAGATTGGCACATTCCAATTATAACAGAGGATCTAGTTTTCAAAACTCAACTAGAAAATTTCCTATTTAAATTTAGGTACCAAAAAAAGTTTTAATGCACTTAAATAAGTTCATAATATGTAACTCTCAAAAGGGTAAATAATAATTAATTAAAAGAGAAAATACGTCATTTAATTCGAAATTTTCACTTAATTTTATATTTTTATTTGTTAAATAATTTAGCTAAATATATATTTGAAAGATGAAGATTGCAAATTATGATATTTTAAAAAATTGAAAAAGAGAACACAACACGTAGAAAGAGAATATGAAGGAGCAGAGATACGATACAGCTAAGTGAATCCAGAGATTTGCATTTCATTAAATATAAATCAAGAAAGAGCTTGTCCAGATACATAGGGAGTCCATAAAATATAAGGATATGGTCGGCGAGATCATCAGCATCTTTGGTGCTGTTTTTAATATACAAGAGGACCACAAAGAATTGTACATTCATTGCTACAGCTTCTTCATCGCAAATTTACAAATGCCATATGCATATAATTGGAGCTTCGAAAAATGAACCAAAGTCATTGTTTCAAAAGATGAACGGAAAGTTAAACCAATAAAATAAGAGCTATAAAGTTTAAAAAGTTTAACCAATATTAGGATATTATAAAACCAGTTAAAGATTGAACAAAATAGAAGGATCTAAAATGAGAATAACAAAAGTTGTCTTTAATTTAAAGTTTAATTGAAAAGAGAGGTTGTTAAATAAAAATTAATTAGTTTATTTTGATTTATAAAGATTAGTTAGATTACAAAAATTGACTTATTAATTAATAAACTAATTGATTTTTAACAACAGTAATTATTAAAGTAAATTAAACTGAAAAATTAAAAACTAAACTTAAAAATTGACCAATTCAAAGTTTTCATAATCGATTTAATTTTTTAATCATTAATTTAATAACAAGATATTTTCATTAAAAAGTATCCATTAATAATCGTCATATAATTAGTTGGTGATCACATATTTAAGATTATTTGTTGATCATTACAATATCCAATAAATATTAAAAGAAGTACAATTAATATCTTAACAAGGAAAATATATATATTTCCACTTTGTTGGGAAGTGTTGTATTATAAAGCTGACTTTTAGTTGTGTTTTTCATATCTTTTGGTAAGAGTGTCGCAAATATAGTTGGAATAACAGTTGATTACACGACATGACTATGAAAGAAAACAACAATCAGATGGAGATAATCGTACCAAATTATAAATAGACTAGGTAGCTATCTATAGGATTCATATATTTTATTATCTAAGATCACAATTTGATTCAATGGACTAATGAATTATTATTCGATGTTCAACAATTTTATGACGATTTAATACTGATCGAACCATTTGAACCTTAAACCTCGTATCTTAGCTATTTTCAACCGTCTAAATCTTAAAATGTTCGTTAATATAATTAAATCAGTAAATGATAACTTTAGTGATAACATAATGGAAACATTTTTCATCCGAAAATAATTACGAAAATAACATATAAATATGAGAGCACATAGAGAAAATTTTTTTACTTTCACAATAGAAAAGATTCCCTCTTTCTCCCTTTTTCCAATTAGTCTAAGAATTTTTCTTTTTATATTAATTTTTTGCTGTTTGGTTAGCAGGAAATTTTTTTTTTCCCGTATACACAACTTTAAGAGGATGGTGATTTTGTTGCTATTGCGTTACATTTACACCGTCCAGACTCAAAACTTTAACCAGATGAGCCACGAACAGTGACCGACACGATCGGTCCACCAGAATGCGTCGCAATTTCTACAGTAAACTTAAAAAGCAATACCACTAAACCTAAGGAAGGATTAGTTTTGAGCCACGTTTTTTCTTACCCTGTGAACTATGAAGAAGATAGAAGATATGTTCAGAGATCGAATCTTTGGTATTTTAGGCCAACCATAGAGTGTCTCCACCAACCGTATCCATTTCTTTTTTCTAAAAACCCTTTGCAGTGTAAGGCTGCTTCAAAGGGTTTTTGATTTGCTTCAGTTAAAAAGAAATGTTTCCCTTTCAAAATAATCATGAACTTCCGACCCAAATCTCCTCTGATCCCTACCTACAAGATTTTGTTCTTCAAGAGGATCTGATCTTCTCGGGTCACCAAGGAAGCA
>JANZXP010000006.1:36500523-36524036 GCA_027576715.1 Erythroxylum flavicans
CTCCGTTATCTTGGGATATGTGTCGGAATGACCTACGGGCATTCCGGTGCGTACCCTAGGGTAATTGGGGTGCTACAGCCTACCACCATCTTTTCTACCCTACCAGGCCTGATCTAGCCCCCTTCCTGCTGTTGATCATGTTTTGCAGGAACGGGATGAGTTATTGCGCACTTTACGTGCTAATTTGGAGGCAGCACGGACCCGCATGAAGACACTCGCCGATCGCCATCGCCGTGATGTTGAGTTTGCAGTTGGGGACTTCGTTCTCTTGAAGTTGCAACCATATCGCCAGCATTCTATCTTCCAGAGGCACAATCATAAGTTGTCTAAACGTTTTTATGGTCCTTTTGAGATTCTTGAGCGCATTGGGAAGGTCGCATATCGTTTGAAGTTACTGGCCAGGGCTAGGGTTCACCTGGTGTTTCATGTCTCTCTGCTTAAGCCGTATGTTGGTGATTCCTAGCTTCCGACTTCTCTTCCCTTGCCTGATGAGCACGTGTTGGGTGGGTGGGGTGCAGTCGTTTCCTGTGGCAGTGCACGGCTCACGGACGGTATTGCGCGCGGGACGTCCAGAGGACCAGGTTTTAATTCAGTGGTCAGATGGGGCTTCAGGTGATGCTACTTGGGAGCTGGTGTCACGCATTCAGGAGCATTACCCTTCTTTCAACCTTAAGGACAAGGTTGCTACTCAAGCGGAGGGGGGATGATACGCATGTCAATCCAGTGGTTCCGGAGCTTCGCAGGAGTACCAGAGATAGGCGGAGGCCTAGTCAGTTCCACGATTATATTTAATTTATTTCGTGTTATTTGTGTTATTTTGTTTTATTTTTACGTTTGGACTACTTTGACAATTATGTAATTATTCGGGGGTTTTCTTTACGGTTCTTTCCCTCATCTGAATAGGCCGAACCGTGGGTTGTTAAAAAGGGGAGATTAGCTCCACCAAAAATTATTATGCGATATCACTAAAAGAAAACTTCAACCCTAAGAGGTGTCTCTTCTCTGCTTGCAGCAATCCCTCAACGGATTGTTGTTCTTTCTCTTCTCAATCTAATTGCTTTGGAGTCAGTAACTACTCGAAAGTTACATATCTAATACGTTAAAACGTATCACTGTACGCTTTGAGTACTACTCCAGAGATTATCTCTCTGAGCTTCTCCAAGAAATTTGATCACTATCTTCTTCGAACTCTCTCTGTGCTTCTTCTCTATACATCAACTTGTTCTTCATCGTTCTTGAGGAAAATGAGCTAGAATCTATGTAGCACAGACACGGCAAAATGGAGCCGTGTCCATGTGTCGGACACATGTCCGACATGAACACCCACCCGACACGCGATAGACACATGTCCGTTAGTGTCGGAATTAAAAAATAAGTTTTGTGGGCTCGGACACGACTTGGACACATCTGGAGACGGCTAGAGATTTGGTTATTAAAACGACATCAAAAATTGGAGCCAACTATAAAAACACATTTAATTGCTAGACCTTACCACTACCATACTACGCCAGTTTACCCTAAAAATACGAGTGTACAGTAACTAACTCTATTTTATCTATACAATACGGAAGGCCGCCATCGCCAACTTACCTGAAGAGGGTAAAAGAATATATGCTCCATGTTTTTGGAGAGGGGCTTATAAAGTATCAAATATGTATGAACTATCAAGATATTGGAAATCATGAAACACATCAATCAATATATATCATATTATGAATTTTGAATTTTTTCTTAATTCTAAATTTTATAATATAGAAATAAGAAAAAAATTCATAATAATATATATATGCCGTGTCCGTGTCCACCAAATTTTAGAAGTTAGTGTGTCCCCGTGTTCGTGTCGTGTCGTGTGTCCGTGTCCGTATCCATATCCGTGCTTCTTAGGCTGGAATTGTCTTTGATGTTTCTTTAAAGAGAAAGAACAGAATGTTCATAGGTATGGCTTGCCAAAGTTTCACAATGAGTTTTAAGGGTTTAGGACCTGCAAAATTTAACACCATTTTTTATGATTTTCTTGGTGTTTTCTCGGCTTGAATAAGAATGGTAGTTTTCCCCCGGGAGAGGCTAATAGTTTACAATTACATGCCTAATCATAGCTTGATCACTCTTCTACATGGTCAACTTGTACAAGATTGTTTACTATAGATTGCTCTTGGAGAATGAGTATAGCTACTGGATCAGCGGAAGGAAAAGCGTAAGTTTTAGTTTAATGTGGTACTGGAAGAACTAGCTAGCTTTGCAGGAATCTGAATTTCACTTCTGTGGTCTGTTGGTATGACATGTTAGGTACGTGCACCACGATTCCTGAAGGAGTTTCTCACCTCACCACCAGGGTAAAAGGAACTCTAGGTTATTTGGCTCCTGAATATGCAACGTGGGGCAAAGTTTCAGAGTTATGATGTTTATAGGTTTGGAGTTCTACTCCTGGAGATCATTAGCGCCAGGAAACCATTAGAGAAGCTACCGGGAGGTGTGAAACCTGACCTAGTTCATTGGGTCACTCCATGTGTGCAAAAAGGTGCATTTGATCACATAGTTAAGTTAAAGGGTAGATATGATAGGAATCAACTGAAATCTGCAATTATGATTGCTATGAGATGCACTGATAGTAATCCGGAGAATAGACCAAGAATGTTGTAGGTGGTGGATTGGCTTAAGACTGGAAGAAGAAGAGGAAGAAGAAGAGAGTTGTCTCTTATGGCTATGGAAGACAAGGTTAGTGAAGAAGATGAAGGACAAGACAATGAGGATTTGAATGTGATGGGTTAGGAAAGGACAAGTACAATGTAAGATGGAAAAGGGTGGCATCTAAAAGGAGATTATCTAAGAAAAGGTTGAAAATTTAATAGTTCATTTACGTAAATATATATTGCGAAATTAATGGTAACTTTCTTGCAATTGCTAATATTTTATTTTCTCATGTAAGAAAATTATGAAGTCGACGTGGAATCATGAAATGGGGAATTCTTCAAGTCTTTGATTAGTCAGGAACATCAATCGTTGAGTAACTTAACTGCTATAATATCTAAGGGTGGTAATAGATCGGACCAAGTTTAGGGTGATAAAAGTTTGATCTTATTTGAATCCAAATCGGTTTATAAATCAACCTTTCAATCTTTGAGCTTTATGACCTTGTTTAGTAATTAGCGGGTTACATCAGCTGTTAGTTAATTCTATTAGTGATTAACTTATAGCGATTATATTAGTTGATTTAATTAGAGAATAACATCAACTGTTTATTAAAAATATTTGATAAAATTAGCTACTTAAGATTAATTATTTACGTATAAAATGACTTATTAAGATATGACTTTTAAAAAAATTATAAAGGCTTGAGTTCATAAGAATGGCTGCAACCTTTCCTTTATGCTACAGCAGTAACCTGGTGTACGTTACTGCAGCATAATTCAAAATAGATTAATCAACACTAAGATGCTAACGTATACATGCATGACCTCGTAGAGTAAATTTAAAGGCAGGTTTTGTTGATGGCTTCGTTCACAAATGTTGGCTTCATTTATGCATGGTTCATGCATGGCTTCCTTAGCAGAGAAATTAGTTGCAGAAAAATGCCAATAACTTAAGGGTATAATCGACAGTTTCTATATTACACTTTTAGCAAGGGATCAAAACACTCCTAAAAGTGTTTTTAAAAATAGCAGATTGAGTTAAATTAGCTAACTTAATCAACTGCCCTCCAAATGCCTCTATCGTCTAATTGACACGTTTTAATCAGTCAAAATTTAACTGATACGTTATTCACCAAATGGGCTATCAGCTAAAATTTGACTATATATATATGTGTGTGTGAAGCAAACTATTCCAAATCTCTATTTGCGAATACCATACCATAGAGTATTACGTGCAATTGGATCAAGTGGTTTATTTTTATCTTTTTCTCTCCTAAAAGCCCAAAGCTTTTCTAGATTTCTGTGATACTCATCTGAATAGGAATCAGATACGGAGATACCCACATGCTGTACATCTTTAGCTTATTTTTGGTGTTAGTGTTAGTATTCTTGTGACTTTAGGAATATGTCAATCTCTGCAAGTACCAAAAATATAGAGTCAGTAAAGAAGTAGACCATTACAAGTACAAACCTCACGACCTACCTTGATAAAACTCCATCAAAACGTGATCACTCCAGCTCGGTTTTAGCAGGTTCAGAGTCAGCTCTTCTGCCCAATTTGTGCTGGAAAGACCAACAAGATTAACCAATAATGTTCAAAGCAAAAGAGCTAAAAAGAAAAGCAACGAAGAACAATGGCTATTCTTAATCTATGTTACTAATGTATGCTTTGAACAAAAAGAAAAGGCACTAAAAATTACGATAAAAAAAACAGTCCAGAATAATAGCAGCAGAAGCAGCTTTTAACCTTTTCAAATCCCAAGATCCATGTTTGTTATAGCAAAAGTGAGCGAACCTAGCAATCCTATGTTCATAACTAGGTTTAGTTAGGACCCCTACCGTAAATGGTGAGTGAGGCTTTCTGTATAGGATGTGTTAGGATGGTTGTGTAGAGAAGAAAGAGCCAATAGAAAACACTTACACGCGACAATGGTGGATCGTCATAATGACCAAAAACAAAACCAGCGTACGCTTTTACCTGTTAAAAAGCTTAAAATGGTGAAGGACCGAGCTTGCTCTTCGTAGGTGTGTGTGTGTAAACTTTGAATGGAATATTTAACACAGGTAGTGAGTGAGATAGAGAAAAAGAGATATAGCTGTAACAAGCTAACGCTGAAAAAGAAAGCAGGCCGACCTAGAAATTAAAGTTATAGGGTTTGTCATATGTGTGTGTGCCTGAGAAGAGATGAAGCTTTTATCAGATGCCATTTACTTGTCATTCCGTGTCTACCGTTCATGGCTGACTAACTTTTTCATTAACGGTATGTGAAAATATTGAAGGATTAGCTCAGGTTTCATCGAAAACTCAAAAGCAATTGTTTGACAGTGGGGCACTAGATAATCCGTGCAAAAAATGATGTTCCAATATAAATTTTAACCACATGAAATTTGATAAAACAGAGTAAGACCTGTTCCGATAATGGAGGTGTTCGGTGCTCCTATAGCTATAGTGGTCCCAACTAGCTCTTGGCTGGTAGGGTTCGTAGCAGGTTGCTCCAAAGAGCCTGCGAAAGGGCTGAAGCTATGAGCACTTAGGAATCACGAGAGGGATAAATACAGAAAGATTAAAAGACCCAATTTTCATGTTGATTCAGTGAACAGTCTGATGAAAATGATGCTACTTTACCTCAGTGGTTTAATGATGGCTCGGCCGACATGAAATTAACAAGTTTGGTTTAAATCGATTAAATTTCAAATTAACTCAGGTTTAGAAGTAAACACACACACATATATACATGTATATTCTATAGTCTCAATTACTATACTAACTCGTCGTTTAACACTTAAAATTCTTTGTTCCTCTCTTCTGTTTTTGTCATTGAGTCTTAATTAGAGAGTTACTACCTTAGCTCTTCGTTTGACACTTCAAAATTCCTTGCTCTTCTCTTCTTCTTCTTTATTGCTCCACTTGAAACTCATTTGATTCATGAATTGATTGTTGAATTATGTTCAATTTGAAGAAATAAAGTGTGGGAAGATGACAGGAGGGTGATGAAGATGGAGGAGTCCAACGATGGGCTTTGATGCATGAGTATTACCATGGCAGGTGTCACAAAGGTTTACTTTAGACTCGAACTTTTATCACAAGTTGCACTAACCTTCGCACTGCAATCTCGCTTTGGTCCGCTTAAGCAAGATTCAACCTTCTCACGTGAATGTCGCTGAACAATTCCATTAGCCTTCAAACACTTCACGCGCACACAAGTATTTAAAGTGTTTCTCTCATATACAAAATAACACAACTGTATAACAGAATAAAGAAAGTAACAAGAGATATATACAGCCGAAGCTAATCTTTTCATTAACTCTCAACAAAATGTTAACAAAAGATACAAGTACTCCTTCTTGAAACACTTATAAGGAACTTACTACTCAAAGTCCTTGCAACGAAAACCCCCCAAAAGTTCTCTCCTCTTAGTGATTTCTCTCAATGAGTAAACGACTCAATGATTGAATGAATAACTCTCAACTCTAATGAGCTATTTATAGGCTCTTCTAGATGACTAAATTAGAATCCTAATAGAACTCTGCTAGCTAAGATCACAATCTTATCATATCTCACCCTTATCAGATTATATCAAACTAACCAATAGATGACATCCTCATCCAGGACTCTGTCTAATAGGATTAATTTGCATCACATTAACAAGATAAAAATTACCCTATCTAGGAATAATTATTCTTATCCACGAAGATCTCCTAAATGATTATCCTTATTTACGAAGGTCTCCTCTATCTTTAGATGATCCTTCCACATGATCTTTATCTTTTAAAGCTGATGTTCATCCACCGTGATCTTATCCACCAAGTCATCATTTGCCATATCATTCACAGTTATCACGTCACTGCTGATGTATTTTCCAAGCCACCAAGGTCTATCCACACATGGGTCCATAAATACACGTCCATGGACAAGTCCATCTTTTATGATCAATCTCACTCATGGTGCAGTCTTGTCGTTTCATGACTAAGTACAAGTCATAATTTGAGTTAGTATAAAATCTCGCATATTTTACATACCTTCGACCTGCCTCGCTGAAGTCAAGTGCTTATGCGTCTTTCCTCGCTCGCATGCCTTTGTGCGTCCTCGGATCTCGCAAGACTTAGTTCGCCAACTTCTATGACTTCACCTTGTTCCCTCGTCAATACGCCTTTCTCGTGCCGACCTTCGTGTCAAGCATTGGCCAAAGCTCGCCAACACTCGCACGATCCCTTTGTCTGGACTTACGAGTCTAACAGTAGGAGATGGTGTGATTTTAAATTTGTGTCTCAGAAATGAAGAATCAAAAACAATTTCTTTATTAATTAAGAGTAAAGTTCCATACTATTTGACCTCTTTAAATACTACTTATCAGCAAAATTATTAGTATTATTGTTCCTATGGGTAAGAAAAAAAAGGCCCACAATATTACTATAGACTGAGGGAGTTGACGACTGGTGTAAAATGTTTGGAGGTTGAACATATTGGACTATTGGATGGACGAGGATTTAGTTAGAATGGATCACTTTAGGTTAAGTTGGGATCAAGTAATTTGAATTTAGAACAAATTTTGGACTATTGAAAACTCGATTGAATCTAAACTCGAGTCACTTAAAATTCAGTTCGATCAAGCTTTGATTGTGTTCAACCCAACCTTACAACTATTTACATATTCATAATGTTGTCCAAAAATATGTAAACATAATCGAGATTCTAAGCTCAATTAGACACATCAAGCCCTGATCAGTTCAAAGTTTACACATCATATTTCTCTACCACTTTCTAACATAAATTTTGGAGTTGGAGTTGAAACCTAGAATTTTCCTACATTTTTGGCAAGTTAAACCGGTTGGAATTCAACAAACAAGAAAGAACAAACATGAGACATGTATAGCCAGAGGTGGATATCCTCATGCAAGTACATGTGTACCATCGTTAATGGACATTATAGACAAGCATGCATGTTCCCGAGACCTCTACATGCAAGCACAAGAAAGACTCAAAATACCAGGAAAAGTAGAGACACGAAAGAAAAGACATGGACTCACCCAATCTATGAATGGAAGTGTAAGGTTGAGTGTGCAGTTCACAATATGTATATATAGATGGAAAGAGAAATGTTGGATCAGAAATAAGACATGCAATACCAATATAGATATGAGAAAAGTCATTGGCTGAGAGGACGAGCGTGGAAGCAATGCAGAGAAAAAGTTAGAAAAATACGAATTAATTAAAATTTAGAATCAATTTAAGTTTAAGAGTTTTAATTCAATTAATTTGATATAATGATATTATTTTAATTTTATTTTAAATTTTGAATTAAATTCAAATCAAATTATGTTATTAGGACTAATGTTTTAAAAACTCGTTCAAAAGTTAAATTGATAAGACTATATAAATTTAAGATTTAAAAGGTTTAACCGGTATTAGACCATTGTAAAATTGACTAAAGATTGAATTAATTTATAGAATTTGAAGTATGATTGAAAGAAATTGTCTTTACAAAGCAAAAATTTTAAAGTTTAAATTAAAAAATACATTGATTTATTTTAATTTATAAGAGCATTAGTTTATAAAAATTGACTGATTAATTTGATAAACTGATTGATTTTTAATAACAAGAGTTATTAAAATAAATTGAACCGAAAAGTTAGAAATTGAACTGAAAAATTAACCAATTTAAAATTTTAAGATTAAACTAAAAATATTCTTCACAAGTAATTACTTGTTACAAATACCATTTTATATAAAATTTCAGTTTTATCATACCATAGTATAGTGCTGCAATATGCCTTATTTTTAATAATTTGTACTTGTTATTTTTTAATATATATTGAATTATTTTATTTTAAGAGAAATATTTTTATAAAGTCCCGAAGTTAGGGTTGACCTTTTTAGGACTCACCAATCTCATATGGATTTCACGTTGGTATTTGTAAATCTTATATAAAAAAATTTAAAATATTAATTATCTATTTGACTTAGTTAATTTTATAAATATTAAAATTCTTTTTTTATACTTTATAATGTTTCATGTTTGGATCCAATCCAATTCTAGATACGATATCAATAGGTCGATTCGGACCTAACTCACCTTATAATTTTTAAAAAAAATTACAAAACGACATTTTTTTGTTATTTTGATTGGGTTACTAGCAGGCTCAAAATGACCCATGCTCAACCTGTGATCCAGTCGAATTGAACTATTTTGATCTATAATTTGCTTATGATCTAGTTAATTTAGGTCAAAATTAGACCAAATCGAGTCAAAATTAACATTCTTATACCGAAAAGACAAAACACCAAAGACAAAAAAGAGACATTTACGTGTCGACGACCCAGAGAGGCATGAATTCGATCCGTCCACGTCTAACACTCTGCAATCTAAATGCGCTGCTTTCATTAACACATACTCAGAGTCTCCACTTAAGTGCCTCACTCCTTGCGGAAAGTTTAAATCTTTTTTCTTTTTCTTTTTCCTTTCTCCCAAACACAACAAAGGGAACAGAAACACTAACAAACCTTACATTGAATGCTCTCAAAGAAACCAATGTTGGTAATTCCTTTAGAGCCGCGTTTCTCAGAACTGATCAGTACAATCATGACACACTCTAATCACACATGCTATCGTACTCTCGCTATTACCTGTCAAAGTCACACATCTATGTGATAATGTGTGGTTATATTAAGTGATTAATGAATTGAAGTGTCTTAATCATGGCAGTTCCAAGATCTCTTCTTTCTATTGATCTTTGCTTTTAGCCAAGACCCATTTAAGAGGAGTGAACAAAGATGGAGACTTTTAATCTTGAACTAAGCTAGTTCGATAGGAATGGTTATGGGGGTTCTTCTTCTCGTTCTTGGTTTAGTCTAGCATGCCCTTTTGAGGCTCTATCTCTCTCTCTCTCTCTCTCTAGCCAAGTCCTTCTGGGCCCATCTGAGATGGGAGAGAACAAAGGAGAAACAAGTAAGAAACAAGCACAACAAGAAGTTTCACCACCTCCAAAAGACCCTCTTGAGGAATCAACTGAAACTAGATCGCACCACCATCAGCAACCATCTCCGGCTGTTGTCACCGGAGCTTCGTTCATCTCAACTCCTGTCTATGTCCCTGTCGGTGCAACTTCTTCTCCTTTTGAGCAGCAATTTGAGATTGGTGTGAACCCCAAGAGACCTAGATACAGTGCTAATCAATGGAAGCTATTACCTTCTCCATCTCACCAACAGCAACAAAAGCAAGCACCGATGACTACTACTATGATCACAAGCGAATCAAGCCCTTCACCAACTACAAACCCACGAGCACAACAACCTCATACCGCAGTTTCTTCTTCAGATACTGCGTCATCTCCTTCACACTCTCCTCTTCCTTCACATTCTGGAGCCTCTGGACAAGACACGAGCAAACCAGAGAGTGAACACCTTCGCCACCAGATTAGAAAAGGAAAATACGTTAGCCCAGTTTGGAAACCTAATGAGATGTTGTGGCTAGCCAGGGCTTGGAGGATACAGTATCAAGGTGGGCCTGATCCGTCTGCAGACTCATCTTCAAAAACTGACCATCCAGAAACTGCTCAAACCACCCTCTCAACAAGAGGCAAAACAAGAGCTGACAAAGATAGAGAGGTCGCGGAATTCTTGAACAGGCATGGAGTGAATAGAGATGCAAAAACTGCGGGTACTAAATGGGACAACATGTTGGGTGAATTTAGGAAAGTTTATGAATGGGAGAGAGGTGGTGAGAGAGAGCAAGTTGGGAAGAGTTATTTCAGGCTTTCTCCTTACGAGAGGAAGTTGCATAGATTGCCTGCTTCTTTTGATGAAGAAGTCTTCGAAGAGTTGTCTCAATTCATGGGTGCTCGCATGAGAAGCTCTCAGAGCAGAGAAGTTTCGACAATTGGTGTTGGTGATGATAGCAGAACTGGTTTTACTGCTGGAAGAACTTTGCCTACACCACCTCTGTTCAAAGAAGATGATCTCTCGATTCCAGGTACTGCTTCTTTTCTGCTTCATCTATCTATTTCCATCTAAAGATTGAACCTTTTTTTTTAATCAAATCTTGCAGCAAGAACAAAGCAATTTGTCGTTGCAAGTGGAGGAGAAACTTACTTCCATGGTTCAAGAGGTAGTTTGTTAGGGTTTGAAACATTAATGGAAGCTGCAGCTGGTACATCTTCAACTTCTAAAGAGCTTCGTAGAATCGGTAAGATAAGGATGACATGGGAGGAGTCAGTGAGTTTGTGGGCTGAAGAGGGAGAAAACCATAAAGGAAGAGTGAGGCTTCAAGGTTCAAGCTTTCTGAACGCAGATGAGCTTACCTTTTTCGATGATTCTATGGTAGCTTGTCCCATGGAAGCATTTGAAGATGGACCTCTTAGAGGTTTTTCAGTTGATAAGTTCGTCTCTGGTCATCAAGTCAAAGTCTTTGGTAGGAGAAAGTCTTCAGTATCAGCTGTAGTTCCTGGTGCTTCTTCTGGTATTTACTGTTCCCTCAGAGTTTAAGTGTCCATGTTGAAATTTACATCTAACAGTTTTCCTATTTATAGTAGGTTTCAGTGAAAGAGCTCAACTTCCATTAACAGAATCGTCAATAAGATGTAAGTGAACAATTCCAATTCCCCGAACTTTAGTACTTAAAAATCAGATTTTGCACTAGCAAGTTAGCATTTTAACTTTAATTTGAAAAGGTGTTACGGTGGGACGATAACATGTGTTGTTTCGAACAGCAATCCCAGCTTCTTGGGAACTTCAAGACCCATCAGAGCACTACCTAGGATGTCTTCGGATGCCACCATCAACGCTTCCAAGTTTGTTTGAACTCTCATGGTACCTACAAGAGCCACCACCAGAAGAACTTCGTTTCCCACTTCGCAAAGATGTTTATAAGGACATGCCACACGGAAAAGAACTCTTCTTTACCACATCAAGTGAGCTTTTCGATTGTAGAAGCATCACTTTTGATTTATTAAGCTCAATTATCCGAGTCAACCCTTGTATCACCGGTGCTACTGCTTCTTGTAGAGACTCTTTCATTGGTCTTTGGGATGATTGCATTAATAGGGTCGTATCCAAATTCTGCCCTACAGAATTGGTTATCATCAGAAAACCTTCTTCATCAACAGTTGATTTTGATACATTGCAAGATCAATGGCCAAACGTCACTGGTTTCGCCAGAAACTTTTGTTTGTGGAGAGGAGAGGAAACTGATCAAGTTAGGGAAGGTCAGCTAGAACCTTCATCTCTTCTAGTGGAAAAGCTGCTGTGGACTTATATGGATCTTCCTTACATTCTAGGTTACTATGCTGTGGGCTACTCGGTAACTTTTTGTGCATTAGGTCGATCACAAGATCGCATTATACGTACGGATCTATATTCTTTAGACTTGTCATCACCAACCGAGAGGCTAAAAGCTCTAGTCCCATGCTATAGAATCGCCGGTTTATTGCCATTACTTGCAGATCGGTGCTTGAACGTGATCAGCACTGGCATTTATAAACTTCTACCTTACAGTGATTTTGAAAGATTAGATACAGGAAATGGAAACACCATTGAAATGACACCAAACACAGCAACAAGATTCTTCTTTAGCAAAAGAAAATGGGTTGCAGTGAAAGAGATATATGACATTCTAGACCGCAGGATTCCACATGCAGAATTCATCTACCAAGCGCTTGAGAAAGATCTGGGACTTGTCTTCAAGCCTAGAGGTGCGAAGATCAAGCCTTTGAGCTGCGACCAACTAGTGGAGGCACTAAAATACGTGACAAAAGCTTTAGTGGCTCTACACGACCTATCTTACATGCACAGAGATCTGAGTTGGGACAAGGTAATGAGAATAAGTGGCCGTGAAAACGAGTGGTTCGTTTGTGGATTCGACGAAGCCGTGGGCGCACCACAACTACACCCGCATGGAATAGGGGAGGCACGTGGAAGACACGCTCCGGAGATGGGCAGAGGTTTACACGGCGTGAAAGTGGACGTGTGGGGTGTAGGTTACTTGGTGAAGACCTGTGGATTGGGTCCAAGCCTAGTGCCCAAGATGCTCAGAGAGCTGCAAAATAGGTGCTTAGACCAGAACCCTGAGCAGAGACCAACCGCCGCCGATTGCTACCACCATTTGTTGCAAGTGCAGTCGTCTTTTCAGTCATCTTCCTCGGCACAACACTACTGAATTGACTGATATGAACATATAAAGATACATACTTTAGTAGGGTTCTAGGTGGGTTTTGCTTTTTGGTGGCAGTTCTTTTGATTCCTTAACATTGAATGCGATGGTTTGTATACACTTGCTGTACTTCTGAGATTTTGCAAGTAAAATGGCGGCTATAACCACTAACAGTAACAGGGTGGTTTGTGATAGTACTGCGTATTTGGCTGAAACTAGACAGTCCTATCAAATCAATTTCAGAAACTTGGTTTTATTTTCAATGGGTCAACTTTTAATTTTTATTCTTTTATTCAAGTTTTGAAATCGATTGGAATATCTTGGTAGGTGGTGTCTCTGTATGATGTCACTGTCCTTTGTGTTTCTTAATTTGATTATATTTACCATAAACTTTAAAATTTTGGATGCAAAATAATATATTTTAAATAATATTTATATCATTTTATTATTTAAATGTTACTTTTGCCTACTAATTATTAAAGATAAGACTGCAAAATTTTGAATTTTCTTATATTTTTATTACATCATTGTTGATGTTTATTATTAAACGGAAAATGTTACATGT
Source organism: Erythroxylum flavicans (assembly GCA_027576715.1). Classification (NCBI taxonomy): domain Eukaryota; kingdom Viridiplantae; phylum Streptophyta; class Magnoliopsida; order Malpighiales; family Erythroxylaceae; genus Erythroxylum; species Erythroxylum flavicans. The sequence continues at coordinate 36,513,864 of JANZXP010000006.1, forward strand.
AAGATTTTGTTAATTTTTTACGGAATTATTTATATTTAAATTATTATAAATGTAAATTTATTTATGTAATTCTCAGGTCATTTTTTAATTAAACTTAATTTTGTCCCTAAATGAAAAGGGCGAACTTGTAATTTTTTGGGATAAAGAGGAGGCTAATGACCTGGATACTGTCTACATTAGAGAAGACAAAAATGAGGTACAGAAATCTCAAAAGATATCTCCGTTGAGAAATGGCAACGGAATGGTACGAGTCTCCTCGGTGGTTAGTTAAGCTGCTCGTAGTGGACGTGTAGGAAAAACCCATAATTAGGCAACCAGTTTGTACAATTATTGCCCTCCCGATACACATGCTAGACTCGAATGACTATGTCCTTACTCAATTCCTCCTGTATGGCCCAAACGCACCCCGTCAAGAACTGCCCAAAGCTCAGGCTCAATTGCGGTAATAACGTCAATTCGACGGGAGAATCCCTTCTACCATCTTCCCCTCTGTCGTTGTAAAGATACGTTATCACATGCTCTATTATTTTAATTTGTGAAGATACGTTGTTACGTGCTCTATTATATTATTTTTTTATTGAGGTCGAACTTAAACCAATTCTTAAGAGAGTTTTTGATATGCCAATAAAAGATGTATGAATTCTCGAAAAGAGAGGTGAACCTTTCAAATTTTACAAATAAATAGAAAGTTGAATCTACATCGAATTTAACTTTAATCACTTCATCTTGCTTGTGATAAATTGGATGAACAAATCTTGATTGAACCTACATTTAGTCGATAGATATAATCTGCATATGGTAAAACTTCTTATTACTTCACTGCACTTTTATCTTCAACGAATAGTTCAGCTTTTAATACGGGCCGAAGCATACAGTTGTCGGATTTGTTAACTTGTAAATAAAATCTTTTACATATATCTATACTTTTATTGATATAATTTTCAATTTTTTATTCTTTCATGCATGTCAATAATTAATAATGTACCCAATCAAATCAGTAAAAATTTCTAACATCCCTTTGCAAAATAAAAAATTCTAACATGGTCAATAAAATGATGTTAATTTGACCTTTAAGTTACCCCCTCCCTGAAGGCATTGACCCTGAGCAATGGTATTGCAGTTCCAATTCCACCAATGGCGTCCGGACCTGAGATCTTGAACTAAGCAGTTGAGATAACGAACACGATCACATGTAAAAACAGTTGAAAGTCGGGTGTGGAAATCGGATCATCCGGAAATGTCGTGTAAGAAACTATGCTTTGTCGATCTTGGACCTATTCAATACGTAAGCTGGTCAGAATTATGAATTAGACTTTTTTGAACGTTCTTGACTTCAAACCTTTTAAGTTTTTCTTTGAAAACTTTCAAACCTTTTCGTTTTTTTTCTTGAGAATTTCAAACCTTTTGTTGATAACGAGAGTCCTCCATGACATTGGTATTTTAGAATATTTGACAATAAAACCTAACTTTGATTAATTAGTTCATGCATCTCTATGTTATTTCATCGTAGTTATCATTTTCAATTTGAGTCTCACATTAAAACGGAGTTTGAAAAAGTTTGATAGTTCACAGTCTTATCTCTACAGAATAAAGAGGTTGTTTTCGGTAGACCCATATATAAATATAACAATAAAAAAATGATGCAAGTTAAAAGAGTAAATATGAAAACTGATATATTAAAAAAATAGGTAAATAAAATTAAATATGTAAATAAATAAATAAAACCATAGAGAATACTTGATATGGTGCTTATATCTGCTAATATATGATAAGTTGCAAAGTACAGCTCTTCCTGCCTCTAATTGTGTTACGGTTCCTTGTTCAGTAACTATGAGAGTATGATAATCATATGATAATAGATGGCCTCGTGGGACCTTTTCCCATACACCCAAATTGAAAAGTCAAATAGTATGATAGAAAGACTTATCTACAACTCGCAATTAGAAAAAACAAATTGAATATTAAGGTTGGACTTTCTGAGCAATAGATACATCGTTATTTCATTAACTCAATATTTTAAAGATTACAGACCACATTAATCATTTATTTTTAAATTCCGGTCTATTTGGTTTACTTAAAGGAATGGTAATAAAAATTATAATAAATATGGTGAAGGATAGAAATAGATATAAATTCTATAAGATATAAAGTATTGTCTTAAAAATAATATAAAAATATCATTCATCTGAACATTATATATCACCGAGGATTTTTTTTCATTCCTTACTCGTTCTTATCTTCCAATAGTAACTAACCAAGAAACTCCGCCGATACTCTTAATAATATTTTATTATTTGTATTTTCTTGAATAATTCATAATTTTGCATAATCAACTCTCTTTAGTCAAAAACAGAAATATCAAATTCTGAGCTTCCGGTTCATTTACGATTGGGTGGAAGGCTGTCCGCGCGGTAAAAGTAACGACCACGCGTGACGTATATTCACATGCGAATGCACTTGAGTTTTGTCTATAAAATGATCCTTAGTTTCGAGTTATGGCATCGGTTTCCATTCAAGTGAACATCATGAGTTCTAACAGCAATCCTCGCTACAATGTTTCAGACATCCATGAAAACATCATGGGAGTGCTTAAGCTTGGCGATAATCCTGGCCAAGCTAAGGTAGATCCTCGCAAGCACCTCCAGGTCATTCAGCACTCCGACGGGACGATCACACGCCAGTTTAAAACTCCAGAAGTTCCAGCTATGTTCGATCCCAGCTCACCAACCGATGTTCTCACCAAGGACATCATAGTCAACCCAAAAAAGAACACTTGGGTGCGAGTGTATTTGCCCCGAGAAGCGCTTGATTCACCTGCCATCAACAAGCTACCTCTTGTAGTGTACATTCATGGCGGAGGGTTCGTTCTCTTCAGTGCTTCCTCGAAGATAATTCACGATTACTGCTTTCTAATGGCTCGTGAACTTCCCTGCATCGTTGTTTCCTTAGAGTACCGTCTCGCTCCGGAACACAGACTTCCGGCGGCCTACGAAGACGCTGTTGAGGCCTTATATTGGGTGAAAACCTCCGACGAGGAGTGGCTGACCAAATACTGTGATTACAGCAAGTGTTTTATCATGGGCTCAAGCGCAGGGGGTAACATAGCGTATCACACGGGCTTACGTAGCGCTATGATAGCCGCTGATCTTGAGCCATTGAAGATCAAAGGGCTGGTATTGCAGCATGCGTTCTTTGGTGGTGTCGAGAGGACTGAGTCCGAGATTCGATACGCCAATGACATAGTTATGCCAATGACTGTTACTGATTACCTGTGGGAGTTATCACTGCCCGATGGAGCTGACCGTGATCACGAGTATTCGAATCCAACGGTGGGAGGTGGGTCAAAGGCACTAGACCAAGTCAAGTCATTGGAGTGGATGGTGATGATTGTTGGAAGTGAGAACGATCCCGTAGTCGACCGAGAGAGAGACTTGGTGAAGTTGATGAAAGAAAAGGGCATACCAGTTGTGGATCATTTCAGCGAAGGAGGGTATCATGGAGATTTCATTGAGAGTCTAAGGGCTCAGGACTTTTTTGTGTCCATGAAAAAATATATTTAGCTAGTTTAAATTAATTAATTAAATAAAACTCCAAATAAATAAAAAAAGTCGATGGGATTTTGAGAAAATTAAACATAAATAACATTTTACTTTTTTTTATTTTATGTGTACGATATTTTTATGACTTTTAATTATTGTCCGTAATTGTACCAATTACAAATTCATTTTTACTGTCTAATTTTAAAATTAATATATAAATAAAATCGCAAGTTTATGTTTTTATACAAACTTATAAGTGTTTTTATCTTCATTACATTATGAACGCTTCCATCACTTCAAAACAACAATCTTCTAATATTACATTTATTTACATTCTATTTTATTATAAATTATTTCATTCCAATAAAAACCTGACGTCCAACTAAACATATTCTAAAAAAATTATAATTTTTTTCACTAAAAGAGTTGTAATTTCTTATAAGAAAAAGATTCATAATTAAATTATTTGTGCGTATTAATAATTATTAATATACAATTATATTTCAAAATTCAATTTTATTTAGTAACAATACCTACTAAAATCTATTAAATAAAGATTATATAGTTCCTTTTTAATATTCTTTATCAAACTCTTCTCTTTTCACAGGAAATAGATGTTGTAATGTTGGCATTCATATCAGTTCTAAGCAAATTCGAGATTAGTAGAACCAATTTTCGCCTGCCATTCATTGAGTTCCTTGTAAGGAAGACAATTGGGCTCGAGCCCGATCCGAGATCAACAAGCTAAGACCATGTTGATAAGGTGTCCTAAAACCATTTTTTTGTGTTACATTCATTGACTTCCTTGTACGGAAAGGGATTTGCACTCGAGCCCGGCTAGCCCCATCCGGTTCCAATTTTAATGGGCCAGGCTCATATTGACAGCTCGAAGCCCAGACTCCAGTAAAAATTGTCGATTGGGCTCTGTAGTTTCTTGGGCTCAGCAAAAATAAAGGTACAACCTTTCGAAAAAGAAAAGGTCGGTTGTCTTTAGTGATTAGTGGAGGGGACCATTATGCCACGATTCTGAGTATGGTGTCATAAAATGATTCTTAGTTTCGAGTTGAAGCATTGATTGAGGCTATCAGTTCCGTGAACATCATGAGTTCTAGCAACCACCATCACTACAATGTGTCGGATATCCAAGAAACCATCATCGGCGTGCTTAAGCTTGACGATAATCCCGGCCAAGCTTCGACGTTAGATCCTTACAAGCACCTCCAGATCGTTCAGAACTCCGACGGAACGATCACACGTCAACTCAAAACTCCAGAAGTTCCGGCTATGCCCGATCCCAGCTCACCGACCGCAGTTCTCACCAAAGACATCACAGTCAACCCATCAAAGAACACTTGGGTGCGATTGTACCTGCCGCGAGAAGCACTTGATTCACCTACCATCAACGAGCTTCCACTTATATTGTACTTTCATGGCGGAGGGTTCGTTCTCTTCAGTGCAGCCTCGAAGATAGTTCACGATTACTGCTTTCTAATGGCTCGTGAACTTCCTGCCATTGTTGTTTCCTTAGAGTACCGTCTCGCGCCGGAACACAGACTTCCGGCTGCCTACGACGACGCCGTTGAGGCCTTATATTGGGTGGCAACCTCCGACGAGGAGTGGCTGACGAAATACGGTGATTGCAGCAAGTGTTTTATCATGGGCTCAAGTGCAGGGGGTAACTTAGCGTATCACACGGGCTTACGTGGCGCTATGATAGCAGCTAACCTTGAACCATTGAAGATCAAAGGGCTGATATTGCAGCAACCGTTCTTCGGAGGGGTGAAGAGGACGGAGTCAGAGGTGCGATTGGCCAATGACATAATTTTGCCCTTGTCTGTTGCTGATCTCATGTGGGACCTCTCTTTGCCGATTGGAGCTGATCGTGATCACCAGTATTCAAATCCAACGGTGGGAGAAGGGTCAAATAATTTGGACCCATTAAAGTCGTTGGAGTGCACGGTGATGATAACTGCCTGCGAGGGTGATCCCTTAGTTGACCGACAGAGAGATTTGGTGAAGATAATGAAAGAAAAGGGCATACAAGTAAATTACTTTGGTGAAGGAGGGTATCATGGGGATTTCGTCGACCCTCTAAAGAGTAAGGAATTTTTCAAGATCGTGAAAAATTTTATTAATTGATATATTCGTTTTAACGGTAAAAACTTTAAATTTGCTGACTTTTCAATTTAGTTTATTACTTTATTTTGATAATCAAATAAAAATAAAAATACTTATTAAATAAATATTTTCAATAAATACCTACCATTTAAAAATACAAAAGTCAACTGTTCTTGTTGGCTTTGGACTTATTAAATTGCTTTAACAAACTTTGGGCCATCATTCATTGTCCGTTCTTACAATGAGTATCGAGAGTCAAGGCAACTTCTAGAAGAAGATGTAATTAAAATTATTCAAATAGATGAAATAATATGTTCCAGTATTAGGACAAATCAGAAGACTTCTTTATCAAGTAATGACTTTTTTTTTTAAACGGAGAGATTGCGGTTGTTATTTTTTAGATACGTATTGAATAAGTTTTTAAATTAACGTAATAGTCTATAAATTATATTAATTGGGTACTCTATACTAAATAAATTCTATATGACAGACTCGTTTAAAAGAATGTAAGTAGAAGGATTTAAACACATGATGTTTTACCCTATATCTACCACTTTACCAAGCAACTATCGACTTGTTAATAAATGATAGTGATTTTACCGTGATATACAAAACCTTGAAGTTAACCAGCAATTATATAAATTTCTATTCAGTATCTCTAAGCATTATAAATAAATAAAGAAAAGCTAAAAATATATTTGAAAGTTTTAATTAGTCTAGGATCGTTTAGTTTTACTTTTGTTTTTTCTGTTGTAGTCTTTAATTTAGGGGCTGTTTAATTACACCTCTGTTTCTTGTTATATTTTTTAGTTTTTATTTTCTGTTTTTCTTTTAAATAAAAACAAAATTTTGTTTAATTGTTAATATTTATGTAGTTGTAACATATTAGATAAAATTTAAAGATAATTTTTTTAATTAATTGAATTTATTTTAATCTCTTAAATCATATTTATTAATAAAAATTAACATTTTATTTTAAATATATTTCAGTTATTTAATTAATTTTTATTTGAAATTTATATATTTTAAAGATATTTTAAATGTAACTATATTTATTAATAATTAATTTAATTATAATAATTAAATTAAATTATTCACAATTTTATTTAAAAAATAATTTAAATTAATTAAATATATAATATTAAGTTAAATTATTTTAAATCTTATTAATAATTAATATATTAAATAATTAAATAATATATTTTTAGTTGATATTAAACTAGATTATGAAAAAAACAAAAACAAAATTTATGAAAACCTCTTTGTAGTTTTCATAAATTTTAAAAACAAAAAAAAATCAAAATTAAAAACAAAAATCAAAACACAAACAAACAATTTTTGTTACTAAATTTGAAAATAAAAACAGAAAATCAAAAATAACTAGAGAAGCAGACAATTAGGTTCTTAATGTCAACAAAGTTATATTTTTATCACCAATATAATTACATATTAGATAAAATTTAGAGAGATCTTATTTTAATTAAATAAGTTTAGTTTAATCTCTTAGATAATATTTATTAATACATTTATTGAAATTAATATTTATTTTAACTATATTTTAATTATTAAATCCAATTTATTTGAAATTTATATATTTTGAAAATATTTTTAATTTAACTATATTTATTAATAATAATTAATTAGAAAATTTGAATAAAAATAATCATAATTCACATTAATAATTATTTTTAGTTGATTAAATACATATATTAAATTTAATTAGTCATAGCTCTTATTAATAGTTAATGTATTCAATAATTAAACAATATATGTTTAGTAGATTAGTACATCAAATATGAAAACACAAAAACAAAAACCAAAATAAGCTAAAAAAATTCAAATAACTCAAATAAACACATTTTTTTACTTAATTTAAAAATCAAAACAAAAAAATAAAATTAAAAGTGAAAACAAGCAATCCCTTAAATTAATATCAACTTTATTTAAATAAAAATAATTAAAAAGACAAACTAACTTATCTTAAAATTTAAAAAAATGTAATTATTTTTAAAACTTAGTTAAGATTTGGTTTACACAACTTATAGGGATAAGAAAATTTTTTAAATGCAGTCAAAGTCCATTATTTGTCATGCCTAGAAATTAGTATATCTTGTATTTATTTAAATATATTAAATTTTAAAATAAAAACCAATTATTCTACAATCGTGACTGCCAATTTATCATACAGACTTTTCGATTAATAAACGACGGCCAGAAAAGTCCTGCGGTCGGCGGTCCTGCCATTTAGTCTATAAAAATGGTTATTACAATGTAGTAACATCAATTCAAGCGTCGGTTTAGCGAACACCATGAGTTCTAACAACCACCTCCGCGAAACCGAAAATGTTCCAGACTACCTTGAAAACATGAAAACCCTGCTTAAGCTTGACGGTGTTTCTGATCAAGCTTCCATTATAGATCCTTTCGAGCATCTCAAAATCGTCAAGAACTCGGACGGAACGATCACTCGCCTGCTCGAGTTTCCTGAAGCCCCACCGACACCTGATCCCAACTCTGCAACAGAAGTTCTCAGCAAAGACATTACGGTCAACCCATCAAACAACACATGGGTCCGAGTATACTTACCCCGAGAAGCGCTTGTTTCACCTACCATCAACAAGCTTCCCCTTTTTGTGTACCTTCATGGCGGAGGGTTCGCTTTCTTAAGTGCAGGGTCAAAGATAACGCATGATCATTGCTTTCAAATGGCTCGTGAACTTACGGCTATAGTTGTTTCCATGGAGTATCGTCTCACGCCGGAACACAAGCTACCTGCGGCCTACGACGACACGTTTGAAGCTTTACACTGGTTGAAAACCTCCGACGAGGAGTGGCTGAGAAAATACGGTGATTACAGTAAGTGCTTTCTCGTTGGGAATAGCGCAGGAGGTAACATAGCGTATCATGTTGGCTTACGTGCCGCTATGGCAGCCGCTGATCTTGAGCCTTTGAAGATCAAAGGACTGATATTGCAGCATCCGTTCTTTGGGGGGGTCGAGAGGTCGGAGTCAGAGTTACGGTCGGTCAATGACATGATTTTGCCGTTGTCTGTGACTGATCTCATGTGGGACTTTTCCCTGCCGATTGGGGCTGACCGTGATCACGAGTATTCGAATCCTACGGTTGGAGATGGGTCAAAGGGATTAGACAAAATCCGGTGGTTGAACTGGACGGTGATGATACTGGTTAGCGATGGCGATGTCTTATTCGACCGACAGAGAGATTTGGGCAAGTTTATGAAAGAAAAGGGCATACAAGTCGTAGAGTGTTTTCGTGGAGGGTATCATGGAGACGTGATGGAACCTGCGAAGGCTACGGAATTTTTCATGTTCATGAAAAATTTTATTTAGCCATATATATGTAGTGATTAAGGTTAATTAATTAAATGAAATACAAAATAAGAAATAATATAAATAGAAAAGCAAACTCCTATGATGTGTTATTCTTATTCTTAATACTAATAAAAAAAACAAGATGTCATCTTGTTTAAAGCTTGAGAACCTGATGAATGTGGTACAAACCTCCAAGACTCGCATGGATTCCACCCAATTCAATGAATTCATATACTATTGATGTAATATCATAAAATAAAATATAGTGGCCCGCCGAAGCACGGGGTGGGATGAGCCAGCGAGTAACTCTGCCCTGCTTATTTATTTTTAAAAAAAAATTTAAAACAACATCGTTTAGAAAAAAATGACAAATTATGAGTCAGCACAGTCTGATTACGGTCAACTTGTGACTCAACTCTAGTGGATCGTGATCGATCCGTAACCCGTCGCCCAACCAACTTAGGCCGAAATCGGACGGACCGAAATATAATTGTTATCCCTAAAAACTATTTAAAATATTGGTGACACTTTCAAGTCATTAGATTATTCCACGCTCCTAACTTGTGAGATCCCATAAGCAGCTTAGCACTACCGTCAACTATTTACGCAAGTGAGTCTACTCTCCAACAAAGACCAACCCAAACCCCAACTCCGGACTTCGATACTCGGTGGTAATTTATCCATTACTTCAGTGTTACCTTCGTTTATTTAACTGTCTCGGAAAGGGAGTTTAGAGCTTCAGTTCATTGCCTAAACGCGAACTTTTAAGCAGACTCTGATACCTTGTTTCTTGCATAAAGCTTTCTGCGACATGTCAACTCAACCTCCAAACATGGAAGCTTACACGAAACTCCAAATCGTCCCCAACCCTGACGGCACAATCACACGCCTGCTTAAACTTGAACAAGTGCCACCAACACCGGATCTGAGCGATCCCACCCTGGTTTTCTCCAAAGACGTGACCATCAACCAGTCAAACAACACTTGGGCTCGAATATATTTACCCCGGCAGGCTATTGATTCACCCAACACCATCACCACCAACAAACTTCCTCTCCTTGTGTTTTTTCACGGTGGAGGGTTCGTTATTCTGTTTAGTCCGTCCGCAAGCCCGGTTCATGGCTTTTGCTTCAAGATGGCTTCTGAACTCAACGCTATTGTACTGTCGTTCGAGTATCGTAACG
>JANZXP010000006.1:36555770-36587574 GCA_027576715.1 Erythroxylum flavicans
TATCCTTAACTAAAAATAGTATGTAATCAATGTGTGTGTGTTTTGTAGTAATTTGTATATTTATGATGTGTATATTTAGAAAAAGAATTGACTCTTCAATTCACACACTAAATCGGACCATTTCAGATGTGAATTAAATTCATAAAGAAAATAAGTTTTAATCATGTAGTTAATTCAAATAATCTCTTTTTTAACATTCCAAACGCATGAATTGAATCCAATTCATTGGATTCTAAACGGCTTGTTAGAAGAATTAGATTTCGGGCAAGCCTAGGCTTAGGTAATTCAAAAATCAGACTTAGTTAAAAAAAATATTGTTTAACACATTTAATTTTAAAAAAATTATTTTAAAAAATAACAAGACCGGCCCAAGGGCTGACATATTTTTATCTTATATTCTTATAAAGAACATGATAATTTAAGAAGTGGGGTACTTGCAAAAATTGCTGAAAAACCATGTTATTCAATTATCACATTTATTGAGTACATAAATTTCCCAATAATAAATTTAAAAAATGCTTTTCTCATAAAAAATTTAAAAATTTTCACCAAAAGAATGGACCTTAAGCTTCCTTTACCATTGAGTATTTAGAGTTCGATTATACTATAAAAAAAGGAGTATTGTATATCGTAATTTTTATATTTTAAAGTTATCATTTACTCTTTATAGTATTATTTAATTATTAAACAATCTCTTTTATTATATTCCGTTAGCTTTATATCTTTTTTTGTGCTCAAAATAAAGAAAAATAATTAAATACTATAAAAAGAGTCTAGACAATAGTAAAATAACACTGTATAAAGCAATGCTTTAAAAATTAGACTATAAGTTAGATCGGTGAGATAAGAAGTTTAAGATTTGAAAGGTTCAACCAATATTGGACCTTCTTAAAATAATTGAATAAAATTAAAATATAATTAAAAAATATTGTCTTTATTAATAAAAGAATTTGAAATTTAATTAAAAACAGAAATTATTAAATAAAAATTAATTGGTTTATAAAAAATAATTAATTTACATAACTGATCAATTAATTAATAAACTAATCGATTTTTAACAATAGGAGATATTATCGTATATCAAATCGAAAAATAAAAAACTGAACCACCCAGTCAATTCAAGGTCTTCACTATTAAACCGACTGAATTAGTTGAATAAAGAGGTAAATAATAATTTTTAAAATATAAAAATTGAAAATCACACAAAATTTATAATCTAAATAATAAAAAAAAGTAGCTTAATGACATTGGAAATAGACAAGATTAAAGCAGGACAAGTGTTGGTGTAGTAATGAGAAGAACAATGGAAGTGTTTGAAGTGTGATGGCTCCAACTGTTTTTAACCGTGAAACATGAATATTACATAATACATGTGTTTTGGAGTTGACTTATACAGTTTTTGCATGTAAAGCACTAACTAAGCACTTCTCCATTATCATATTTACAAGTGTGTATGATCAGCTAAGTGGAAAGACTTTAAGCATCAAGCACATGATTTTTTTTCATTATCAATGGAATGTGTTGAGGATTAGTGGGACCAATGCATATCAATCTCTTTTGTTTTTTTAAGATTCAACCCTTTAATAAGTGTTAATTGAACTTTCATGATTCTCCAACACATTTTATTTTTTTCCTAAAATATTTTTACTTATGTGATTTTTTTTATTCAACTCTTTAATAAGTGATAATTGAACCAACATAATTCTCCAACACAATATTCTATTATTTTGTTGTAAATAGAATTGAATTATTAAGTTATTTAATAATTTATTTAAACTATGCATTACAGAATAATGCATAATTCTAATTAATATCATATTTCTTAAATAATTTTTTGAACATATTTTAATCATAAATAGTAATTGTTTTACTAAAACTCACTTTTGAATGTAAAATTTTGATTATTCACAAATATTCTCATTATATTATTATAAGAGATTTTTTTCTAAAATAACAATATATTTTTAATTTTTAAAATATTAATTTATTAAATAGTGACTTTAAATTTAATGTCAATTCAATTGGTATGATCGAATATTCCACTCAATCAATTTTTTTACTAAAGTAAGAATATTTTTCTTAAAATTTTGTTTTATATTTAAAGATCTTCTCCTTATTTCTAATAATATGGTTCGGTAAGAAATAATAACTTCTTAATTAGCGTGATTTGGTATTCTTTCTAAATATAATCAACCGAATGGAATGTGTTTCAGGTATTATAATTATAGGAGAATCAACCCTACTCATATGATACCTGTAACAATTGATATCAGAGCTAACATCACTCTTTCAAATCTTCGTGCTACGTTTATAAGTGGTGACGCCAACATTGCGGTATTTACTTGGGGTTAGAAAAGATTCAACGCACAGTCAATTTGTAGGTACGTGGATGGTGACGTCTATATGGCGGTCTTTGCCTGAGATTAAAAATGGTCTAGTATACAGCAAATTCGCTAGTGCTTGGGTTACAAAGTGTGATGAGATGTAATGGTCTAATTGTCTCACATCTGTGACAAAAAAGACTGATGTAGAATTTACATGCTTATGAATTTTTCCAACCTTCAAGCTAATTTACGAGGTTGGTTCTTCCTAAAACTTGTAACAGAATGCAAATTGACACCAAAAATGATCATCCGATTCAACTTCTTGCGCGTATCGAGAAGAAGAAGAAGAGGAGGAATAAAAATAAAGTAGAAAATAAAATAAAACCGGCAATTTGGGTCGTCGAGAGCTTGCCTTAACCCTTAGGCCTCTCAACGACTTTGACGATATCTCCGAGAAGCTTGATGTGATCATGAGGAGGCAATTTGGGTCGGTTGTGTAGGATTTCGTGAAGTCTGAATTGAAAGTCACCAAAAATCCTGAAGTTGACCATTCTCTCGGGATTTGTCAAATGAGTAAAGTAATACAGTAGGACAAGTACAAGTGCTGAGTCAGATTGAAGACATGCCTGTCTCGTCCCACTTTCGATCCTTCAAGACTTCGATTGTTACTAGAAATCAATTCTATTATGACTAATTTAATTATAAAAGTTTAAATTAGTCAATTTTTAATTAAATTTATTTTTATATGTTTATATTAAAAACTAACAAATTTTTATAAATTAGAATAATTATTTAATTTTTAATTATCAGTCTCCTTTAAATAAATTTCGAATGTTTTAATAAACATAAATATTATTGATTCTTTCATCAAAATGCTCGACTTTTCATTGTTTATATCTATCTAACAACATAATCACTTTAGTATTCTTGATACAAAATAATAAAAATTATTAAAAGAGAATTATTATTATTAATTTATTATACATTAATAGATTGAAATTTCAAGAAATTATCTTATTTTATTATATTTTTACTTCTTTTATAATTTATATTTTATTTACTATATACTAATTTTATAATATTATGATTTTGGATAGTTTTTAAAATTTTATTTTATCGGTCTAATTTTTAAAACATTAATTATTACTGAGTCTAGTGGCTTAATTACCAAATTTGCTATATTACTTAAATAAAATAACTCCACATGTTTAGTTTTTTTGGAGTCAATGGTTGATTAACAATGAGGAATGTTTTGGAATTCGAGGAGGATGAGTTTTAAGCCCCTAAATTTTCTGTTACAGCTACTTTGTTTTAATCCTATTTTATTAAATCTCATCTATACATTTACGTGAAATTTACATAAATGTGTGAATGAGATTTAATAGAATATAATAGAAAGACCATAACCAAAACAAAAGATCTCATCCCAATTTAAAGACAAGTCTTAGTATTACTTGAAAATTGGTTGATTTATTAAACTATTCAATGTAACCATTTTCGTACGGAGAGATTTGGCATGTCCCTTCAGCCTAGAGACTGAGAAGACGAAGATGATCATAAGAATGCCCGCAAGGCAAAGGTGTCATGTTCTTATTATTGAAGGCTAGGGTACAATGTAGGAGGAAACAATACCATTGTTTCACGTGCATCGTTTAGAAGTGCACTTATCATAGTAATTAGAGATGTTTAATAAATTAAGTTTACACTAATCAGATTTTAGGTTGGATTTAAGTTTAGGAGCTAGTCCGAGACCTAATTTAAACAGCTTAATCTCTATTTTAAAATAATATTAATTTGTTCAATTTAAATTTAACAGAATTTCAAACGATAATAAACCTGATTTATTATTATATTTAATAGTAAAAACTAATAAAAAATATAACTAGAAATGACGAAGTAATTATACCATTTTATAAATTTATGGTAACATATATAGTATATTCAAAATTTTAATCAAACTTACAATATTGACAAGAAATATAAAAATATCATCACTATCAATTATTAAGGTATTAATTAAAAATATTAAAGTTTTAAAAATATTCCACCAATAATAACCATGCAAGTTGATTTTTTATTTTGAGTCATACATTTTTATCTAAAATAATAACGATTTGTTAATTAAAAATTATACTTAAAAAATTAACATGAATAAACCTAATTTGACCTATATTGTTTCCTTTTTTCTCTTTACTCTCCAAAGACAACTTTCACTATGTAACGTGCACTAACTTCTGAAGTATCCTTGAGAGATATTTATGTGTTTTTGGTTGATAACCTATCAGTAGTATATAGTATTTGGAGTGCCCAAAGATAGATACAACCAATTAAAAAATCTAATTGGTTCGATTGGTTCAATTATAAAAATTTTAAATAGGTCAATATTTTAGTTTGATTTAGATTCAATTTATTTCAATAACTTTTGTTGTTAAAAATAATAAATTATAAACAAATTTTTTCTCAATCAATTTATTAATTAATAAGTTAATTTTTGTAAATTAATAGTTCTTATAAATTATAATTAATTAATTAATTAATTTTTATTTAACAATTTCTTTTTTAATTAAACTTCAAATTTTTCGATTGGTAAAGATAATCTTTTTCGATCATATTTTAAATTCTTTAACTTTGTTCACTTTCACGATAGTAGAATTTTAATTAGAACTTTTAAATCTTAAATTTCTTTATTTACTAGTTTAACTTTCAATCTGATTTTTAAAATATTAAATACAAGAAAGCATAGTCATTTACGTGTCAATTTCCCCAAGTTAGCAGCAGTCAATATCAGTTAAATAGTATATAATAAGTTCTAACTTAAATTGGGAAGTTTCCAAATTCTGATATATATTTCTTTCCTATATAAATAGAGTAGGTGGAGGAGGAGGGTAGGAAACACAAGGGGTCCATCACTAGAGGCAACTAACATGATGGTGGAGTTGTCACAAACCTGCAATGTCATGCAGATAAAAGTGGGGCAAAAATGGAGTTTTTTTCTTCTTTTTTTTAAATTTTAAAATAAATATTTTCATTATACTTTTTTGATGTGTGTGTTTGTGTTTCCGTTCAAGGCCTGACCAAATCCCATGAAATTGATAGACCCAACAAGGTTGGATCTATGCACAAACTACAGCTAAAGTGTGTGTATCAGTGAGGACAAACACAGTTCCATCCTCTTGTTATGCACTAAAAGCTTGCTTACTTTTTTCCTTGTCTGTACAATTATTTGATGGTGGGTCTGGTGGAGGATTTAAAGTCACATTAATAAATGGGGGGCAGAGACAATCCGGATTGATCTTGGCTTTGGATCTTTGAGAAAAAGGTTGGATTCCATTGAAATGGTGTTAAAAAAAAAAGTATATTATGTTCTTCTACTTAGCCAAATGAAACAAAACTATTGAAACATTCGTCCAATTCTGCAGAAACTTTATGTGCCCATTTCAGGAACAGTCGAAGAACAAGGTAACTAAAGACATTAATGCTTTTGGTCTCGAATTTTAACCATGTTCTAGTAATCCTAAATTGGTTATGCAGCTACAATGTTGATTAAAGTTGTTTTTAGAAGATTTGGCCAAAAGGGTTTCTTCACATTGTTCATTTCTGATAAGCCCTAATGCATTAAAGGGACTTACATGAACGTATGATACAAAAAAATATAAGTAATTCTGCTCCTCATCAGGCTATGTTCATTTGAAAAGAAGGAACAATTTTAAGGTCCTTTTTTCTTTAAAAGTTTTTCTTCTTCTTAGTGAAGTTGGGAATGTAGTTAGACAATGTCACGTCGTAGGAAAGTGAAAAAAAGAAGAAAAGAAAGCAGCTTCGCAGAGAGAGCGAGAGAGAGAGAGAGAGAGTGACCAGAAATGGTGTCCCAACATGTCCTCTCATGTTGAATGCTTGCTGTGCCATTATACACAAAATGGGGCTGCAAGAGAATTTGTTGGGTTGCATATTTTTGAGAAGACTAGAGAGGTATATCAAGGACAATATCTCAACCATTATAGCTTTTGGGTGGTCATGCCTGTCTTAGTTGTACACTCAGCTCCCACAAATGGCGGTCGGAACCTGCAATTGGATATGGTTTATCATCATGGAGATCTGATCGAGCTAAAGCTCTACTTAAAAGGATAAAACCCTTGACTTATTAACATATTAGATACTTTGCTTTGCATAGAGACACCACCCATTTTAATGCTTTCTCAACACATGTCCATGACCATGCAACTAGGCCTCTTTTACATGTTCTTTCTAGTACCAGTCAAATATTCTTCACTGATCCTTTTAGCCTCTGAATACTGTATGAATAGTGACACACCCCGTAACAGTGTCCCTAACTGACTTACAATCTAAATAAGTCAATGATTTAAGTGATATTTTCACCATCTGGAACGTAAGCCATAAAGCTTGCAAGTTGCCATGTAAATATATCTATATATGGAGTAGTTCACCTTGCACACCTACCAGAATCTTAAGTTGGTACTTTTGAAATTTGAACTGTTATCCTTGTCAGGTTCTAAACCGTGTTATGTAATAACTGGTACTCTTGGAACTTTTATCCTTTTCAGGTTCTAAACCGTGTCATCTAATGACAGATGAGGTACTTCGTTGAAGTTGCACGTTTAAATGCTCAAGTTGCTGCTTTTATCATTTGGCACTTTCAATTTCCACCACCATTTGGATGTCACTTCCATCACTTTTACCACCTGTCGAAGAGATATTAGATGCAGAACAAGGATAGTGAAAGAAACTAGGAAACACACAAACATGGGAAACTTTATATCCTTATCAGCACAAAGTGTGTTACATTCTATCATTCTATGTAGATCAACACAATAAGAGAACTACTAGCTAACACTAACTAGTAATTGGTAGTTAGTCAGTTGTTTGAAAAGACGCAATCAGCTAACTCAAAATGAAAAACTCCTATATTTTCCGTATATATAGATGTATATGCATATGTTAATAATGCTCGAACTACAGTCATAAGACAGGAAGATGATGCAAGTTTGTTTCTCATGATACATACCGGATGATTGTCTGAACAAAAAGAGAAGCCTAACTCCTTTCTTTAGAATACGTTTGATTTACATGGTCTTTTGTGTCCACTGAACCACTAACTCTTAACCAGAAATGGAAATCATCGTATTCTCTAAAAACTGGAAGGAAAAGAAGAACAGACAAGAGAACAGGTTGCGGCTGGTTGTGATATTAAAGCTACATGTTATGGGTACGAACCATATAGGGGCCTGGAGTTGAGCAACTACATTCATTATCTAGACAAAGTAATAAGCGCCAACTCACCTTGATGCCCCAATCATATCAAGGCTCTCCAAGCTTACGGCTTGCACTCATTATGAATCCACCATTTGCATATAGCTGTAAAGAAATATTTTTCCAAGTAATTAATAAGAGGGAAAAACTAAGTACACTTAGAATTGCAAATTTTTTGTTAAACACACGTAGACTGTTCTTACATTCCTCTTTCAAATTACAGCAGAAACAGCTGAGGTAGATAGAGTGCCTTCTCTGCAATAACAGACTATTAATGGGCCAAGCATATAACCAAAGAGTCAAAAATGTGGTTAGGAAAAATATGAAAGACATTGTTTTTGTTGACTACAATTAAAGGGTGCCATAAGAAATTAATAATTTCTGCCATCATGTCTATAGTCATTGTTCAACTTAACAAGAATTTTAGCCGGCCGCCAAAGTCCTAAGAAATGGATGCACCAAAATCTTGAAGTTATTCAAGTAACATTATTCTATAACAATGAAATACCACAATTAGGGTGTACATTGCGCAACAATAAAATAGTCTTTCTGCACAACCCTCAGCTCATTCAAGGTAACTGGTAGAATTATGTCCCACCATAGTTGATATTTCCCAATTTGGCACAAATTCCAAATCTTTTCTTGTTGAATGTCATGTTGCATGAGATGGCAATCTAAGACTTTTAAAGCCAACAAGGGATATACTGTGTGTTCTGTTCAAAAGACGCCATGCAAAAGAAACAAAACTACGCCAAGGTATCTGGTTTTCGGGGCAACCATGAAGCAAATTTGTCATCCACTAAAGATTCAACAATTTCAATGATGATTAGCAAATAAAAGCTTGAGACATTGGACCTAGCACTCTGTCGTAAGATTTAGTCTTTTCCCTCTCATCACATTTGTTATCTATTACTAGTTTTTCAACCAAAATTGAATACAAGGCCATAAAAATACTTACTTGCCAACCAGGATTTGCCAACACCATTTCCTAAAGCAACTTTGATGAGAGTCTACAATTTGAATTTGGAAAGAAACCATGGAGAGATGGTAGTACTCCAATAGCTGATGTCATGTTCCACATGTCTTAAAACCCACAAGAAGAGATTTGATCCAAAGATTCTTCTAGAATTCTTGCTAAAATTCTAGAAAAAAAAGGAAGTTTTTTGAACCTTCTAGAATATTGTAGAATCTTATAGAAGATCTTTGACCTTTCAAAAATATGGTAGAAGCTTATATAACATTGTGGAACATTATAGAACCTTATGTAAAATTGTAGAATGTTGTAGATTAGAGCATGATGTACATAATATATGTAGAATAGTATAGAGCATTATAAAGGATCATTGTAGGCTATTAGATCAAATAAATCTTGTAAGTCCATTTTAGGGAAGGTTTTAGATGTATAACCCGTAAGGGTTTGCCTCTTTTGATCATAAAAGAAAAAAGTTCTTCAATAAAAGTATCTTTGTATTTCCCCGTACTCCTTTTTCTTTATAGTATATGTCAGTGTAGTAAAGTTGAATTGGGAGCAAGAATATACTCTAAGTACCAAATCAGCATTGATTAAAGTCCAAGCATATTACAAGTAGTAATGTCAAAACCGGCCCGGCACTGGGCCATAGGCAGGCCCGACCGTTGCTTCTAAAACGACATCATTTTCATTTTGTCAAAAACAACATCGTTTTAGACGTTTTTTTATTTAAAAAATAAATGATGGGCAGGCCGGGGGCCATAGCCCGAGCCACGGGCTAACAATTGACATCCCTAATTACAAGCGTTATTAGAGTGTAGACTTGCTTTAAACACTCTAATTTCTTCAAAGTAACAATCGACCAGCATTTAATAGCAACCTTTGACCCCCCACACTTTTGCTACTGATTATAGTGGCAAAAGCTTTAGAGTCCACTTGTTTGTTAAGAGTTGGCATGAAAAGACCGATATGGCAAGGACACACTTGAACCGAGACGCTAAGAAGATGAAGAAATAGGCAAATAAGAAGAGACTATATTTGAAGTTTGATGAAGGTGATTTGGTGATGGTAAATCTCCTTTCCCATAGAGGTGTCGACGACGGATCAGTCAAATGTCTACCCTATCAACTTTCTACCTGATTGATCCTTTCCTATCAAATCTTTTCCCGTGTTGACCTTTTATCTAACAAATACATCCCCTCCAAAAGTTGGGGTTTGTTGCACGTATTAGCTCTACAATTATTACGATTACGCAAGTATCAGGTACCATCAAACAAACTATAACCAATTTAATGGGTCGTTTGCAATTTCAGTCTGAATTTGTTCATACTTGCACATGCATGGCTTAATCTTTGAGACAAACATATGAATGAATATTGGCATGATCAACCAGATAGAAAGTTGATAGGGCTAAATTTTGAATGATGCATCGAACGTTTATGGAAAAGGAGATTTATATTACCAAGTCGTCTTCATCAAACTCCAAACGTTGTCTCTTCTTGTTTGCCCATTTCCTCATCTTCTTAGCCATTAGGTTCAAGTATGCCCTTGCCATGTCTGGCTTCTCATGCCTACTCTAAATGAACAAGTAAGCTCTAGGACTTTTGCCACTATAACTCGTAGCAAGAGTGTGTAGTGTCAAAGATTGTTGTCTAGTTATTGGTCGAATCGTTCCTCTAGTGCTGTTACTTTGAAGAAATTAGAGTGCTTAAAGCAAGTCTACACTCTGATACCACTTATAACATGCTTGGACTTTAACCAACACTTGTTTAGCACTTGAGTGTGCTCTCGCCTCTCGCGCTTAAGTCAACCTTACTACACTAACACTTACTAAAGAAAAGCAAGAATATAAGGGAATGCAAGGATATTTTTATTGAAGAACTCTCTCTTTTATGATACAAATGAGGCAAACTTTCAAAGAGTATATATACAAGTCCCTACCTAAAATGGATGTACAAGATCTATTTGATCTAAGGACCTACAATGGTTCTCTAGAATGCTCTATACTATTCTACATACATCATGTACATCATGCACTTATCTACAACATTCTACAAGCTTCCATAAGGTTCCACAATGTTCCAAAATATTCTATAAGCTTCCACCACGTTTTTGAAGGTTCTAACGTCTTTCATAAGATTCCACAATATTCTACAAAGTTCTAGAGACTTCTTTATTCTTTTAGAATTTTAGAAAATTTCTAGAAGACATTTCAGATCAAACCTCTTCTTGTGAGCTTTGAAACATGTGAAACATGACACCAAGCATGAGGTATACAATACAAGTTTAATATCTATTCTTGTAATCTTCAGAGGCAATAAGTTAATGAGTGCCTAGATATACAAAGATTCAAATTTTTAACAAATTTAGGGCATCTCAAATACTAACTCATAAAATTTCTGTCGTGAGACATGTAAAAGGATGAAACGTGGATCCATTTTGCTGGGTAATTGTCTTGCATGAAAAATTTAACCTGCAGTACACAAAAAGTTTCCAGAATAAATACATTGCTCCCAATATAAGCAATAATCAATTAAACAAAGACTTCATTTTTATTATACAAAAGCAGTATTGTGTTAAACCCAAAATTCACTTTCATCTTCCTTTGTCAATAAAACAAGCAATAAATCAAAACGGCCAAGAAAAAAACCCAAAGATAACTGCCAACAAATGAAAGCTACCTTCTTTCTAAGCCCGCTTATTCCTTTCTTTCGGCCCTCAATCAGTTTCGTTGAGGTTTTATAGAATCAATCCGCAAAATCCCACACCAGATCATTAATACTTTAAATGACTGTACATATGCATATAGAGTACAAAAAAGGGTTGATTGGGGATTTAAAAAGATTATACCTTGACGCCTTCTAGTTAACGATGGCCTTGGAAGACGACGCTCTGTGGAGAGAATCTATGACTGATTCTGTGAACGGGGCATTGAAGCTTTTGAAAGAGAGAATTCAGTAGAGAAGAAAAGGAAAGTTCTATACATTTATATTTTATTCTTTATTTTGCATAACAATCCTTTCAATACAATACTTTTATGAAAATTCATAAAATTAAAGATATGTACAAAGGATATTGATGTCTAAATTTCTCGAAAGATACCATAAAAACAAAAGAAACTCTTTTTTTCAGATTACTAGGTGTCACCATATGAAGATTCAGAATGCTTCATCTATGCTGTGTTTGATTTTGTTTCTCAAATAAAATCAACAACGGAAAAACGTAATTAGGCATCGGTCTTGGGGGAAATCACAATTTGAATGATGAATCAAATGAACATGAGAATTTGCATACTGAAAGTAAAATTTGAACATTTATGCTTATTCATACTCAGAAGAAAGAAAGGATAAAAAGAAGGGTACCAGTCCAGAGAGGGAGAAGAATGATGAAGAGACGAAAATGGAAGACCATCGACGAATATCATAGTTCTCGGACAACTGCACACAGCTCGCAGCAACAGAATCTTTTTTCTTCGTCCTCTCCATTCGTCCGAGAGATTTGGAGCCAGTAAGAGCAGTAGTATTCTCTGCCCGACCCGATTCATTTCAAATTTATTTGACCAGATTTGAACCACCTTGATCCGAAATAATTTTAACCCGACTTGGTTAGGCCCAAGTTGAATAGATCTGAAAATGATCCAGCCCATTAGTTAGAGAAGGCCGGCAACAATTTGCTCTTGTCCCCACTTCCCTCCAGCAGATTACAAATTCACACAGACAACCTTACTTGACTCGGCCCGATCCATATAAACTTAACTTACCCCAATCTGATTTGATCCGAATCCAACCCGATCCGGTCTAAGGTGGTCGGATCACGACGGTGGACACCATGAACCTCCGCGAAACGGAGCTTTTCGGCTTCTTCAATACTTGCGAATTCATCGTTAATAACACCGGCGGGGTGCGTCAGAGGTGTTGTTCTTTTGACCAGGTCAAGAAAATCTACTAAACTAAGCTTAATTCAAGCAGATTTCCCGCTATCTATCTCCTTTCTTCTTAACATATTCAATTAACTGGACCAATATATCTACCAAAAGCTCAACGTTTAATCACCTCCAATTTGTACCTATTTCTCAAAGAATATCAAGTTTCCACGGAAGTAAAAGGAAAGAAAGAATACTCTGGAAAACGAGCAAACACACTTAAAGTAACCTGTCAACCTCAAAAAAATTCTTTCGTAGATATCTCATCAAACAGAAGACGCGCGCAATTTCAACCGTGCAAGATGAACCAAAAAAAAATCGAAAAAACGCATTAGGGAGAGAGGATGAGAGAATTACATCGAAGGGAATTCGCAGACTTCGATTCTTGATTCTTGAATAATGAGGAAACTGAGGAAAGCGAGCAAATCGAGGCTGCACTATTCAAAATTTCAGATAAACGTCGTTATGTCACTTCTCTAATTTAGAATATCCAATGTTACAAAAGCTAGGAAGAATTGAGAATGTGGACAAGAGGAAGAGAGAAGTCAATATTCTATTTATACATCAGTCATGGTAGTAATAAGGAAATCTAGCAACAAATTAAGTTAAATCTAAGTTGATTACAATCAAATCATATCACTAAATCTAAGTTAAATACAATCAAATCATATCAATACAATTTAGGATAATATTACGTTAACAACTCCCTTCTTCAAACTGAAGGTAGCACGGTAGAGGCTAACTTGAGTTTGGAAACAAGATCCTGAAGTCTCCCACGTAAGTGTGTATTGGTAAAGATATCAATTGTTTGATGGGAAGAGGAGACAAATGCAAGATGTATAGTGTCTTGTGCAACATGATGGCGTACAAAATGACAATCAATTTCAATATATTTGGTACGTTACTGGAAAACGTCATTATGTGCAATTTAAATTGCACTATGATTGTCACAATGAAGAATAATTGCTGAAGATGAAGTGACATTCGTGTCTTCTAGTAATCGACGGAGCCACAATAGTTTTTCAGTGGCATCAGTAAAAGCATGACATGTGACCACGGTGTTAGAACGAGCAATAACTATCTGTTTCTTGCTTTGCCATGAAATAAGAGAATCTCCCAAGAAAAAACAATATCTAGTGATGGAGCGCCGATTAGTGGGATCGCCAGCCCAATCGCTATCAAACAAGAGAAAAATGTGCAGAGAAATGAAGGCCATGAAATAGTGCGGCTTTGACATATCGAAGAATCCGAAGGATAGTAGAGAAATGTAAGGATCAAGAGGCAGTCATGAATTGACTAACCAATACACAACATATGCCAAATCAGGTATGGTAACAGTGAGATAAAACAAGCTACCAACAAGTTGCCGATACAGAGTGGGATCATCAAGCGGGGTGCCTTCAAATGGAATCAATTTGACATTGGAGTGGAGACAATTTTATTGTTAGTGATGCCAGCTCAAGATATGAGATCAAACGCATATTTTGCTTGCGAGAGATGATAACCATCAGAAATAGATGAAACTTGAAGACCCAAAAAATAGTCAAGAGGACTAAATTTCAAAGTGGTGGCTAAGGTATCCATGAAACTTTGTAATACAAGCAGCATCATCCCCAGTAATGACCATATCGTCCATATAAAGAAGAAGAATGACAATTCCTTGATTAGTGTGACAAATGAACATAGCATAATCGTGAGGACTGGAATGAAAGACGAATTGGATAATGGTGGAACTGAACTTTGCAAACCAAATCCGTGGAGCTTGTTTTAGCCCATACAAGGTTTTTCATAGCTTACCAACCTTATGTGTAGGATGAGAGTAATCAGTTGGAGGTAACATATAAACTTCCTCTTGCAGGTCCCCATTAAGAAAGACATTTTTCACATCCATTTGAAGAAGTTTCCAACATTTAACAGCGGTAATAGCTAAAAGACCGCATTTAGAAGTGACGCTGGCAATTGGGGCAAAGGTTTCTTCATAATCTATCCCATACTTTTGAGTGTAGCCTTTAGTCACTAGACAAGCCTTATACCGCTCAATAGAACCATCTGAATGGGTTTTGATTTTATAAACCCCATTTACATCCAATTGTAGTTTACCTGAAGGAAGATCAACTAAGTCCTAAATATGAGTTTTCTCAAGAGCTTGAAGTTCTTCATTTATAACTTGTTGCCAATGAGGGTTAGAGCTAGCTTTTTGATAAAAGTTAGGTTCATACAATTTGACAATAACAAAAAACAATGATAATCTTGTAGATGAGAAGGGTTCATTCTTACTCGAGAAGATTGTCGAAGCAGAATAGTAGAATTTGGTACATTTTCAACAGGAGGAGCAGACTCCACAAGTGCAGGATCAAAAGGTGGAGGATGATTGAACGCATGAGATAAATCTGTTTCAAAGCTTGGAAATAGTGTTACAGTACTATCAGTAAAGAATTTAGAAGAATTGATATGAGATTAATGAAACGTGGACAAGGAGGAAAATGAGGTATCTTCCCAAAAGATAACATGTCTTGAAATATGAACCTTATTAGAGATCGGATCCCAACAACGATAACCTTTATGTTCTATCGCATACCCAAGAAAGCAACAGAGACGGGCACGGGGTTCTAGTTTATTATGCTCATGAGGTTGTAGAAAAACAAAACTAACATACCCAAAAGGTTTAAAAAGATGGCAATTAAGAGGCTTACCGAAAAAATGTTCATAAGGGGAAAGATTATTAAGGATGGAGGTGGGAGTGTGATTGATAGTATACACAGCTGTTAAAGCAGCTTCTTCCTATAGTTTTTCAGGACAGAAGGCATATTGAAAAAGGACACGGACAAAATCAAAGATGTGGCGGTGTTTTCATTCAGCTTTATCATTTTGTTGAGATGTATCAGGATAAGAATGTTGAACCATGGTACCTTATTGGTACAAGAAAGCAAGGAGTATAAAAGATTCTTTATATTCCATTGCATTATCTGTTCTGAGAGTTTTGACGATATGGAAAAATTGGGTTTTGACCATGATAGCAAATTTGATGTATATCTGTGATAGTTCATATCTATGTTTCAAAAAAGAAATCCAGGTATATCGAGAAAAATCATCAATAAAAATTACATAATATTGATAGCCACTGATGGATAAAATAGGAGAAAGTTCCAAATATCAATATGAATAAGATCAGAAAGAGAATGTGAAACAAATGCATTATTATTAAAGGAAAGAGCAAGTTGTTTAGCTAGTTGACACCGAAGACACTGAAAAGACTCGTTTTTAGTTGAACCTAACAATCCACGAGAAACTAAGGGATGAAGTTTGCTAGTAGAAGCATGCCCTAAGCGAAGATGCCACTGATAAAGAGAGGAGTTAGAGTTGGTCACAGTTGAGACTAGTTTAGGAAGCTCAATAGAGATGAGTTCAAACAATCTTCCAACCTTCTTCCCGCCCCAAGAGACTACCCTGTTTGCGGATCTTGTACCTAACAACCAAAAGGAGAAAAAATAACATGGAACCCAAGGCTCATAATTGTCCAATAGAAATAAGATTGAAGGCTAAGGTAGGTACACAATAGGTGTCAGGGAGACTAAAGGTATGCTTGTTTAGTAGGTATGAAAAAGGAGGAATGGGTATGAAATGAAATATTGAGTTTGGTAAAGGACTATAATTATAGAGTCATTATTTTGATTACCTATTTTTGGGTAACACCTCATTCCTCTCGTAATCTAGAAGAATGAGTATCATTGTTTTGTACATGTTCGTGATAATTTCGTTCAAGCAGAGAATGTTGACTTGCTTTGGCTAGCTATATCTTATTTAGCTTTTATGTGATTGTTTTATCGTATAACATGAGTGCCCCATTATGAATAACTTAGTGGTTATTTTTAAAAATATTTTAAATATTAATTAATTAATTACAATTAATTAATTAAAATATAATTAATTAAAATATTATTATTTGTTAATTATATTATAATAAATTAAAATATAATTAATTAATTACAATATAATTAATCAAAATATAATTCATTAATTAATTAAATTATTATTATTATTAATTACATTATAATTAATTAAATTATAATTATTCATTAATTAAAATATTATAATAAATAAATAAATTACAATATAATTAATTACAGTATATTTAATTAAAATATTATTAATAATTAATTAACTACAATATAATTACTTAAAATATTTTAATTAATTAATTAAAATATAATAAATTACAATATTATTATTAATTAATTAATTAATTAAAGTATAATAATAATTAATTAATTATAATATTTTAATTAATTAATTAGTTACAATATAATTAATTAATTAATTAAAATATAATAATTTTTATTTTTCAATATTTTTTACAAACCAACCACTGTCAATGGTAATGGTAATTATTCATTCCTCTTAACCAACCATCATAATTATAATGATAATATTCATTCTCATTCCTCATTATATTCATTCACATTCTTATTATCATTCTCCCATGCGAATCAACTGCCCCCTAATATTAGAACTAGATGCATGACAGAAATATGCATTATAGTATCATTGGCTGTATGAATAGGAGGAAGAGATGAAATGGATGTTTTAAAAGAAAAGAAAGAAGAATCAGAGGTCATATGGTTATGACAAATAGAATAAAAAAGCCAAGAAGAAGTACCTGTAGTGAAAAAGAGTGTAGTGAGAGAAGAATTGGTAGAGATAACCTGTTTAAGTAAGGGCTTAGGATCACTCATGGTAAAATTGGCAGACTCTCATAAGCAACAACAACTACAGATGAAGAACCAGACTAAGAGACGATGTCCAGTCTTATGACAGTAACGACATTCAATCTCAGGACAGGTAGAAAAATGATGTCCGGATTGTCGATAATTTTTGCATAAAGGAGGACCTGACTTTTGAGATGAGGGGCAAGCAACAGCAAGAGCAACATCAAATTGGAAGGATTTGTCTAGGCCAAGATGAGTCTCCTCAAAGATAATTTCTTTAATTGCTTCATTTAGAGTAGGCAATGGAGTGCAATGCAGTGAGGAGGAACGAACGGACTCATATACAGGACTAAGAGCCATAAGAACTTGGATCAACTGAAGATGTTCTACACTGATCTTAGCTTGAGTGATCTGATTCTAAATTAGTTGAATTTGGCCTAAGAAGGCATTAATTGACTGGCCAGGAGCTTGCTTTAAGGAATGAAGAGTATTCTACAATTGATAATAATGAGCAAGACCAGAAGTTGTTAAACGAGTTGCTAAGAATCCCAAACCTCTTTTGCCATATCGAGAGTTTCAAATTGGATATAGATGTCGGGAATTGAGGTGTTGTAAAACTAGGTGATAATCTGATGATTTTTGACATCCCAATCTTCAAGATATTCAGCAATTTTGGCATAACTTTCTTCTGGACTCTGTTTAGGTTAAACGATGACACCAGTAACAATACGTCAGAGTTTACATCCAGCGAGGAAGTGTTTCATACCCTGGATCCACAAATTATAATTGCTACCATCCAAAATTGTTGAGATTGGTCGGGAAATATCCAGTTTCTCCATATTCAAGGGAAAAGTAGGCTAAATAGATAGCAAAATTAGATTCAAGAGGTTAAAATTAAGCAGAAGAGCTGCTTACAAAAAAAGCCAATGATCAACGATCAACGTGGCAAAATGCGGTCAAAATCAATGAACAAAGATGGTGTGGCAACCAACGGTCAAGGTCAACGGTCAACACTAACGTGGAAGTTGATTGCTGACGTGTCAGGTCAAAGTTGACATGTCAGGTCAAGTTGCAACTAACTGGATGCTGACGTGGTCAGGGGCAGTGAAGCCTAGAAATCAACGATTGGAAAAGATTTCGGAAGGATTAAAGACCAGAAAAAATTTTAAACCTAAGATTTGATACCATGTTACAAAAGCTAGAAGAAGAATTGAGAATGTAGACAAGAGGGAGAGAGAAGTTTATTGTATATTGAGGTGTGCTTGTAAAGTGTACATGAGTGAGGTATTTATACATGAGTCATAAGTACTAATAAGGAAACCTAGCAACAAATTAGGCTAAATCTAAGCTAATTACAATCAAATCATATCACTAAATCTAAGATAAAATACAATCAAAGCATATCACTACAATTTAGGATAATATTATGTTAACATCCAAAATCAACCCATTCAAACTTCAAATTAGATGGTTCAAGAAAAATTATATCGAGTTTAGGTAATTGCCACACCATCCCTAACTCATAATTATTATTATTTAAATAAATAATTTAGGATAATAAGTTGGTCTAAATCCGACTTAGTCCAAAGTTAATAGGTTCAATCCGAGTGAACTTAGAGTTCGACTCATATTTTTGTTTTAAATTTTCAACCTTCGAATTAGATTGATCTTAAGTTCAAACAATTTCAAGCTTGTCATTTAGAAGAGTTTATCATGTCCTGTATATTCCAACATCTTTCGATCAATAGTCCACCTCATTATATCCAATGTGCAATATAGGCTAACAGGAGTTAAACCTGGTTCACTACTTTTACATTTCAATTAAGACAATCGAAAATTAATTGATAAAAATTGTTTAAAAATATGTAAAGTGTAGTTTTAGTCTTTTTCATAATTAAAAAAAAGAAAAATTAGGTTTGATCATGACTTGTTTGTGTTTTAGGGTTAAGCTCGATCAATTTTGAACTTGGGTAGTAAGCTTTAGATCTAATAAAACTTTGAGTCAAAGTTAAAAAGTATAAATTTTGGCTCAAGCCCAATAGTAAGCTTAAATATTGTTCTAAGAAAAATGTATTTAAGGAAATAAACAGCACTCAAAGTTTCCCCATGCCAAACATGGTTTGGCTTCAAAATAAAAGAAAAAAAGAGTAAGAAAAGATAATAGAAAGCACAAATCATCAATTTATATAAAATATTCAATACCAGTACTATGAAACAAATAAAGGTTCTTCACATGACAATCCATTCAATACAATACTACAATATAAATTCATAAAATTAAAGATAATCAGAGAGGATATTAAATTCTAAATTGGTTTTTCAATACTCTCGAATTTTTGTATTTACAAAAATGGTATTAATATAAAAAGGAAGCATAAATTTTCAAGCTAAAACTAACTTGTTAAATAGTAAGAACCTTAATCAAACCGGGCAAATCACAAGATTTACCCGACTCGACCCGAAGACAACAGATTCTGTTCGAGTTAATTAGAATTTGGGCCGGGTCAAAGAAGAAGTAAGTTTAAACAAACTAAGAAAAGAAAAACAAAAAGAGTAACAGGACTAGAACATACATAACATTACGATGCAAACAAAACCCAACAAAAGAAACTAGGTAAAGCATCCTGGATACTAAACGACACGCCGTTCCAGGATCCTCATCCGAAATCTAGAAACTGTGCCCACAGACCAGAGTTATTCTCTACGGTAATCTATTTTGGAACTTAAAATTCAATTTAAATAGTTTAAATTTCTTCTTCAAAATAAATGTTAATTTAATTTAATTTGAATATTATGCTTTATTTGATAAATTTTATAAAATTAAAATTTAAATAATATTATTTTAAAACGGTTTAAATTCAGTAAAATTTTACGTATCAATTTTGTGTTATAAAAAATTAATATATTTTTTATTTTTTAAAATGAAGTGTCGTTTTGATAGAAGAGAACATTTCCAACGTATGAGGGAAAGTAATCCACCAATTAATTACAACTAAGATACGATTGATTACTAATTCCTACGTACCTTTTATCTAACATTTGGGAAGTAGCGTCGTTTTAGTTTAGCTATAAAAGTTGGTGGAACAAAACTAAACATGAACACACCCTAACTACTAGTTCGGATTAATTTTTACTAATTTCTTATCGGAAAATTTTGCATCAATTCTATTAATACTTTACAAATCAATTTTTTTTTAAACAAAAGAATTCGCAGTCGCTATCCTTTAAATGTACATTAGGTAAATCTTCATATTAACACAACAGCCTACAAATCAGGTCAATTGAGTACTCTGCATTAGGCAAATTCTGTACAATAGGCTCGATCGAGAGAGTGTAGATAAGAGAATTCGAACGCAGGACCTTTTAGTTTCATGCTTCTCTACTCCACCAACTCGACCACCCCCTATATGGCTATAAATCACGTTTATATAATAACTTATTTGATAAATTGATAATTTAAAATTAAATAATAAATAATTTTAATAAATAAAATTATACTATGTTATATGAAATTTAGCAATTTATAGCCAAAAACTTATTTTGAAGATTAAGTTTACCAACTTCTCTACAACAAGTTAAGTCACTTTTTATAAATTAATATGTCTTAAAAATTCAATTATCTTAATCATCAACATGATACAAATCAAGTTAAATCAATTATAATTATTTTAAGATCAAGAAAAAAGGTGTTTAGAAAATAAAGAAAGAGGGTAATATTATAATAAAAATATATGAATTTAAGTCAAATAACATACTTAATTCAACTAGTGGATAATAAACCCTAATATAAAGTAAATGACCATATTGTTATTTTAAAATAAAGAAAAACAAGTGATTAGAAAATAAAGAAAGAGATTAATATTCTAATAAGGGTAAAAGATATGAGATATTCTCACGGCTTAAATAATTCAATTAAAAATTTAAATTTATCAATATTTGCATAGTTTTAAATTATTTAAAGAAGTTTTATTTTCAATATTTTATAAAAATAATAACGAAATATATGTGATATGAATATTATACGTGATTCTTCACATTAATACGACGACTTAATATACGTCTTAAACTCATATCTAAATTAAATTTAATAATTTAATATAATTATCTTGAATTATTTATTTAATTTAAATTTAATTAATTCAGATTAAATTTAAAATTGTGTTAAATTATATTTAAAAGTAGTATTATTTATATCACACTTATTTCATTGTTATTTGTAAAAAAATTGAGAGAAAAATTTTCCAAAAATTTAAAAATTGTAAGGATTTTTTTCAAAAATTAAAAATTTAAGGATTTTTAAAATTATTTAAACCATATAAAACTCTTTATATTTTATAATTCTAATAAAATAAATCAAAAGAAAGAAAAATGATTAGAAGGATTGTGGTGACACATGTCACTTCTATCTCCGTCAACTTTGAACGATGAACGATCCTTCAAACATGAATAGAAAAGTCCAACAACAACAACGACCTCCCACCATTGTATTCGCCTCCTCCTCCTGAATCTGACTTCCTACATATATAACACCGTCTCACCCAACATTCCCTGCTCTTGTTTTTGCTGCTGTTCTCTTCACGGTTTCGACACTTTGATAATGGCTAAAGTCCACTCTCAAGGTACTTTTTTTTCCCTTTTCTTTTCTGTTTCTTGGGTTTTGCTGTTGTTCGATTCTTGATTATTCACGTGTTATAGGGATTTGGTGTTTTTTTTCCTCTTTCATTTGAGGGTGAGTTGGACGTGGGTTTTTGCTGGTTTTGTGTTTTTGTGTCATGGTTCTTTTCTTTTTTCTCGTCATTATTTGACCACTGGTTTCTATACACTCCTCTGGATCTCTCTCAGTTTGCTTTAGTAGGATATAGGCGCTGGGGTTCTTGATGTTTTAGTCCTTTTCTTAGGATTTATCAGACCGTGTTTTTCTGGTGGAAAAGTGACACATTTGCTTATTGATGTTCGCTAACAAGACTTTCACGAGATGTGATTGTTTGTTTGATCTCACAATTCTCGGATCAAGATCAAATTCTGTTCCCCTTTTTTTTTTGTTGCATAGTTGTTCACTAATGTTAGGCTTTGCATAAAGATTATGCACTTGATCCGCAAATCATTGCGGCAATTATGTTTTAACAGGATTTTAGCTTTCTTCTTATTTAACAACGGACAAATGTTTGCTTGGTGAAAGTTCAGAAGAATGATCTGGATGCAGCGAGCTCCTTTTCACCTGCATGGAAGATTTATGATTTTTAACCATGTTACAAACAATCTTATTCGAAGGGGATAAGGGGAAAGAGCAACGTTGTATGAGCTTGCTTTACAATGACATAATTTTGGTGATTATCCTGAAATCAAATAATTGCAGATTTGTGGGTGATTGTAATGACCGTGTCTCTCATATAGATGCAGGGCCTAGAAGAAACAGTTCATTGGTTGTTTGCTTTGGGGAAATGTTGATCGACTTTGTACCGACTGTTGGTGGAGTTTCACTAGCCGAAGCACCAGCTTTCAAGAAGGCTCCTGGTGGTGCTCCTGCTAATGTGGCTGTTTGCATAGCTAGACTAGGTGGTTCATCAGCTTTTATAGGCAAGGTATGTTTCAATCCTGTTTGGCGTTATGTATGGCTTATCATTTTGACTTATATGTTCTGCCCATCAGGTGGTTAATGGTAGAATATCTTGAAACAGAGAATTGTTTTGTTCAAGTTTTATCAAATTAGAACTAGCCAACTCCTTAACCACCTCCCTATTCTCAAAACAAGGGAAGTGAATATTAGATATTAGTGTTTGTCCATGTTACATGCTGCTAATTTGTTTGAAATCCCTTCATTTTATTGTCTTATACATAATCCATTTGTAGGAAACATCTGCTGCTTTCTTGGCTGATGACATTAAACATCATTTTGCAACATATTACGAGTTAACATTAATATAGATGTAGTTCCCTTTTGAAAATTTCCTTTATATCTCTAATTCTGCTCCTGAAACATCTAACATTAA
The DNA here is from genome assembly GCA_027576715.1 of Erythroxylum flavicans. Lineage (NCBI taxonomy): Eukaryota > Viridiplantae > Streptophyta > Magnoliopsida > Malpighiales > Erythroxylaceae > Erythroxylum > Erythroxylum flavicans. Next base: position 36,578,948 of record JANZXP010000006.1, read on the forward strand.
GCTGTTTACTTTAGTTCTTCAGGGGACGTTAATGAGCATAAATGAAACTTATTTGGAAAGCAATTGGACTTCAGTCCAATCTGTTTCAAACTGTCCATTTAGAATCTGTTTCAAACCATCAGTACTCTGCTTGTCTTCACAATACAAGCAATTGTAGTGACCAAGGTCTCTCACCTGTTTTTAGACATGGGTCCAACCCAAACTGTTTGCCATTTGTATCTCAGCTTGGTGACGATGAATTTGGCTACATGTTGTCTAACATTTTAAAACAAAACAATGTTGACAATTCTGGGGTGCGATTTGACCCTAATGCAAGGACTGCCTTGGCATTTGTTACACTCAGAGCTGATGGTGAACGTGAATTCTTGTTTTTCCGTCATCCAAGTGCAGACATGCTTCTTCGTGAATCAGAATTGAGCATAAACCTCCTAGAGCAGGTCTCTTTCTTTTTGTAATCCAGGGCAAGGTTTACTAATTTGAGTATGCTATCCATTTTTAGAAACTCATCTCTGAATCATACTGATTGTAGGCCAAGATATTTCATTATGGTTCTATTAGCCTGATATCAGAACCATGCAGATCAACCCACCTCGCTGCTATGAAAATTGCCAAAAAGTTTGGTAGTATTCTCTCTTATGATCCAAATTTGAGATTAGCATTATGGCCATCAGCTGAGGCTGCTCGGAAAGAGATAATGGGTATATGGGATCAAGCTGATCTTATTAAGGTGTAGTTGCTCAAATCTTTTATAAACTGCCACATGTCCCCAAATATACTATACCATCCCTTGTTTTCTAGAACCAAGAAATTATTAGCAAATGTTGCTGTGATCTTGAATAATGGCAGATAAGTGAGGAAGAAATCACATTCTTAACTGAAGGCGATGACCCCAGCGATGATGATGTAGTCTTAAAGAAGCTTTTTCATCCTAATTTGAAGCTTTTGATTGTAACTGAAGGGTCAGAGGGTTGTAGATACTACACCAAGGTAAGTTTCAGTTTCTGTCTCTGGATATTCATAAACTATGATGTTCATTGTCCTCATGGCCACAGGCCCCTCTCCCCTCCCTACTTCTGCTTGCAAAAATTTTGACAGAATCCTCCTAAATCTTTTTCTTTCGACTCAACTAGAGGCAAAAACTAAATGCTGTTTGTTGGTTAGAGAAAGATGTTTCTTCGATTGTAAAGAATTGGTTGGATTGATAATGGCAAATTTCAGGCATTTCTTTCCCACAAAGAAGTACTTCTTTCTTATCTATATCTGCATTGAAATGTAAAAAATCAAACATGATTGGTTCTTCTTTGGTAATGAAAAACCCATCTTATTAGTTGGAATTTCAGATTGTCAATCTTTTGAATGTATGAACACATTTTAATTTCAAAGATTCAGGGGTGCTTGTATCTTATGGTGGAGGTGTATGATCCATAACTTGGAGAATCTGTGGTTAGTCAGGTTACTTTTGGTTGATGTGGTATTAAGAAATTGACATCAATATGATTGCAGGAATTCAAGGGCAGGGTCGCTGGTGTGAAGGTAAAACCTGTTGACACAACTGGTGCAGGTGATGCCTTTGTTGGTGGAATTCTGAGCAACATTGCTTCTGATACTGATCTATTCAAGGTAAGTGATCTTGCATTGATAAACTCAATTTTATACTTATCCCCCTAGTCGTAAAATTGAAGGTTATGAGCTTCTCATGTTTCTGGAAAAGAGAATAGGATACATTGCATGGTCGAATCGATAATGCAGTGGTTTTTATCGGGTCTCGACTCCTGACAGCAATATATGCAGTTAACTTGATGGTGTGATAGGTTTGAACAACTGCAGTTTCTGGGAAATTTTCGACAGGCTTATATTTGACTTGTTTCACCAACTTATAAACTATGACCAACTTGCATCTCTCAATCTTTACCTCTTTCTGTTAGTGGTTTCATACTTATCATGGAAAGAAGAAAGTAACCCAGATCAATCTCCTTGATACATCAACTTCTCCCACAATTTAACAACCTCATTTTTCTTGTTTGTTTACAATGATTATGCAGGACGAGAAGCGGTTAAGAGAAGCTCTTCTTTTCGCTAACGCTTGCGGTGCTGTCACAGTAACAGAGAGGGGTGCAATCCCTGCTCTACCTACAAAAGAAGCTGTCCTTAAACTCTTAAGGAAGGTCACTTCTGATTGATGAAATCAAACAGGAAAGTCTTAAGTGTGTATCTGCTTAGTTTCTTCTATTAGGCTGGGTGAGAAAAAGTACAACTTTTTTACTTGTACTAGTTTTTGTGTTAGTGCAACGCTCAAAAGTGTTGTAGATTCAACTGATTAATAATACAAGCAGATCATTAATAAAAAGCAGGGCGAAGGTAGGCCTGGCAATGAAGCCCAGGTCTGGTCCAGCTCAAGTTGCAAGCTTCGAAATGTTCAACTTTTACAAAAATTTTTGAGTTGGATTTTGGCAGAGCCGTTCTTTAATGTTTTAATGATATGCATATACGTAAGTTTTAAAAGTATATTTTTGTTATTAAAATTTAGGGTTAATTATATAAAAGAGCTCAAAATTTTTTCAATTTTTTAATTATATCTCGAATTTTAAAAAGTATTAATAAAGTGTCCAAATTTTCAATATTTTTTAATTTTAGACGAACTTCAAAAAGTAACAATAAAATATTCAAACTTTCAATTTTTTTCAATTTTAACCTGACGCTAGTATTTCCGTTAAGTTTAAAAATGATTTAAATCAGATTGTGCAGTCCTGATGATCTTACTAATGTAGTATGCTATAATGCAAAAGTAATTTGAAGTGTCAGAAGAATAGACATAACACAAATGACTAAGGACATCGGGAGAACAACAGATAATATCGGGTTAAAATTAAAGAAAATTAAAAGTCTAAACATTTTATTATCACTTTTTGAAGTTTGGGCTAGAGTTAAAAAAATTGAAAAATTGAACATTTTATTTTTACTTTTTAAAGTTCGAGTGTAACTAACCCTAAAGTTTAATATCCATATATAACTTGTGGATAAGATTTAATATCCAATGATAATTTATTTATTATAAAATTTAATTAATTAATTAATAAGAGGCTTATAATTTATAGTTAATATTAACTTAAATAATATTTTTATACAAAATTTTGATTTTTTATGTTCAAATAATTTCTTAATATGTTGCACTGATCTTATAATTGAGCTGATATGTTTTTATCTTCAGTAAAAAATTTTAATCATGTTTTAAATACAAAAATAATATTCTTTTAATTTTAAATTGGAAAATGACCTACAACTTAAGTATCCCTAATTTTAAATTGAATCCCAAAATTTGTTGCATCACGTTCTCTCTCAACTCCACCCACGTGACCACCATGTGCAATAAACCGAGGAGTCAATCACCTTCCTAACCATAATCTCACCATTAAGAAGGGCAGTTTCGATATTACAGCCAAATCAGCTTACAGAGACGAAGCACAAAACCGGCGGGTTACCGGAAATACCAAAACTCGAGTTTGGTGTTCCATAGCCAATTCTACTCGATAATGGCTTCGAATCCATCGCTTGTACCTGAGATCGGACCTGACGGCCTCCCTAGAGAAGCTCCTGTCATTAGCTACACCGAGAAGGTACTCTCTGTTCCGAATTCACGTAATGCTAATGCCGTTCTTTTTTCTTAACTGTTTTTGATGTTTGTGAATTTTGGTGGTTCTGTTTGGGTACAGATAATCGAGGCGGAGCAGCTTCAATTAAGAAAGTATCACTTTTTTTTTTCCCCATTAGTCGATCTCTCTCATTCTTTGATATTCTTTGTTTACTGAGAAATTGTCTTTAATTTTTGCTTGCAGATACATTGATGAGAATTACTCCAAGATTCGCGATGTCGAGAGAGAACTTGCCAATCTTTCCATGGAGATGAAACTAACCGCTGGACCTAAAAAAGCAGGTTGCTTTACTTTTTAATTTCTTGCCTTTTCTTTTCTTTTGTTTTGTTCCTTGTTTTTGTGTTTAGTGACTTTTTGGAATTTACATTTTAAGCACTCGAACACTTGAGGAAAAAAATTGAGATGTCAACCGAACGAATTCGTGCTGCCAAGCTCAAGGAAGAACAAGCACATAAGGTTTGTAACTCTTGATTGGAAAATGGAAGGTGGACTTTATATTTTCCGTTAGTCTGAATTCTTTAAGCTGTGTCTTAATGGTCCAATTCAAGATTTGATCTTGCTAACTAATGGAAGACAATATTTGGATTGCATTTAGGCTTGGGAAGCAGCCTCAAAGGCTGTTAAGGATGAGGAAGCACTTAAAGAAAAGTTATGTGAAGACTTGAACAAATTGGTACATTCTTTACTAAATGGATTTGCATCTTTTGCTGTTTGATATGAACTTTTATTGATGTTATTGTCTTAATAGGTCCAAGAAAGCAGTAATGCTCAATTTTCTAGACTTGAGGAACTAAAAAGACGATTGGAAGCTTTAAACCTTGGTCGAGCTTCTACCTCTTCTCCTGCTGTAAGCTTTTCTTCTAAACTATTGCTCCTTTTATTTTCATATATTCAGCTGTTTGTCTGGTCAGCATTTCTATGGTTATGATTATCTGGAATTTTAATGTTTCGTGGGTCATCTATAATTGATGACATTTCTTTTGTAGTTCATTTGTTTGTCTCCCTGTGATCTACACAGATACTGCCCTCTGTAACAGTAATGTTGGTTTATTTAGATAACACAAAATTGCAGCTGCAACTAAGAATCCAAATCTCCGTATGGGGTTGATTAACTTGATGTGAATAGTCCAACCAAATCTATATGGAAGCACATTACTTGTTTACTTTTTGACTAACCTCAAACCTGTTGAGGTCCAAGGTTCTTGAGGAACCTTTTTGTTATTAAGATTAGGTGCTATTTAATTTTTTTTACTTGTTTGTTATACCCAATGGAAAAGGAAAGAACTTTTGGTTACCTCTGTAATTTTTGGTAAAAATGCATAAACAGTCAACAATTTAGAGCACAAGATCCTCCAAAAAAAAAAAACCAAAAGAAATTTTAGTATTCATGAAGTATGTTGTTTGCTGTGACTCTGAACCGCTGACTTTTGAAGTTACCCGGGCAGTGGCTTCCATTAGATCAAATCCCTTCAGTGTTCTATGCACATTGTATCATGCGTGGAGGGAGAGTTGATAGTTTGCTATTGTATTATGTTTAGGAGGGGAAATCAATGGGCCACTTGCCAAACAACGCTCAAGATACTTCTTCAGCTGTTCTTACAGCACGAACTGTTGATGGAATTGTTGAAAATGTATCTGATCAAGCAAAAGATGGAAACACCAAAGTTGCAAATGGGCTAGCTCAACCTAGTATTGAAGGAGAAGGAAGAGCAAAAAGAAAAGTTCAGTTCCAAGGGAGAGGAAGGGGTATTGGTGCCGTGCCTAAGGGTAGAGGATCTGCCTCTCCTGGTTGGACAGGAGCTGGGTTTGATGTGGATGCTAGAAGTTGACTTCAGCCTAATGATGCCATGGGACTCAGACTAGCAGTTTTCCATTTTCTGTTCGTATCTTTGGTCTCTATTCATTCCTTTACATGATGATTTCTGTCTTTTATATTCATTCAATTCGCGATAATTGTTCATACAGAAAATGTGGTGTTGCAATTTGTGACACTAATGAAACTTGTCACCTATAAACTTTATCCTTTGAGTTAGTAATTTTCAAGAATCTCACTAGGTTTTTTGTGTTCAAGTTCCTTACATTTTCTATTCTAAGTGAACTGATAAGCTTCCTCCATACTCATGGTGGAATTGAAAAGTTATTATCAAATATTATCAATAGCAAAGGTGGATAGCATGAGTTACTTTCGGAATGTTTGTTACGTTTTTCCTGTTAAGGTAAACCTCTGATACGGTATGTAACATCTCATAGCTTTTGCCTCCATAATTCTTCTTTGGAATGGCTTCCTCTCCACAATTCTGCTTTCAATTACTTCCCAATGCCAGGAAAGATAGAGAAGGGGCCTGGTTCGTTTTTTATCACTGTAATGGTAATCATTTTCATATTCTTCCTGTCGTACCGTAATCATATGCTTGTTTGACACTGAATGTACGTCTCTGTTGCTTCTATTATGAGAGATTCCCAAATTTCATGTTTTCTTGTATTCTGAGAGAATCATGCAGGTCAGAGAGAAAACAAAGAAGCATCTTTAAGTTGCATATACTTGATTCCAGGTATACCCTTGGACAATCCAAAAGCCAGTTAGGAACTTTTAGGAGATTGGATGATACAAATCTTCTGTTTAGATGGACACCAACTTGCACATGTTTGTACGTTGTATAACACTTTGTCACCTTATTCTTCAGAATTTGGAGAGCAACCCTTTTGAAGAACAAATTACTGTTTCAAATTCAATTTTTATACGCTATGATTTGGTATTTCTTTCTTGTGAAAAACATCCAGTGATCTGAAACGGGAGTGTAAATGCGAAAAAGTTCCAGTGATCTGAAACGGGTGTGTAAATGCAAAAAAGTCACTCTTTGGTGCAAAGCTGCTTCACATTCTAAAATGAAGCAACCATGAAAGGTGGTAGTAAATGCTCACCTTCTTCTTCAGGACCTCTTCCTTTCTTTCAAAACTTTAAAAACAATTCATGCACTTCAGAGACGTCAATGGCGACCAGTCAAAAGTTGAATGGTTTACTAAGTGCAGTGAAAGCGTACATGAGTATCATTTCAATGGTGTTTGATTACCTGACTTGACATTGAAAAGCCTCACCTAACCAAACCAACTGGGACCTGAAGTCTGAGCAGCAGTAATGTAGTTCCTGAACTACTTGGGCTATCTTGTCTCCGAATGTCGAAACCCAGAGGCCCCAAACTTGTGGCCGTTCCTTTGGTTCAACTTAATTGACAGAGATGCCGGTAATATATTCTTAGCTTCTCTATGTTCAAGGACTAGCAGGTAGAGGGATGTGTCCATTACTTCTGTTACTTATAAAATCAGTCTTGTGATGGGATTATGTAGACAAGTCACTGAGGCCATGGGATGTTGCCACTTCTGTTACCTCTCAGATTCAGCAAACTTATCGTTCAATGTGTCTGCAAGAGGGTAAGAAATCATCAGACTCTCTCATAAAGAGCTTCTAATGCATTTGAACATGTACAGAGATGCAAGAGTCCTTGTTCAATTTAAGTAAGTTCTGGCTTCAATTTAACTTCTTACATGGATAGAATCTATAATTGTTACTTTTCTTATGCGTATTAAGTAAATCTTTATATGTATATAACAGTGACTCAATCATGAATAACGAGATTGTTGGATAACTTGCAGGAGTGATTTACCATCACATAATTGTTGCTGCTAGACACAGACAAGGATTGCTTTTGTTCTTGTCATAAAAGGAACAAGATTGCAACTCTTCCTCAACATTAGGGACTTAATTATTGCATCTTCCTGTCTTAAGTATATAACTAACGGAAAAACCAAAAGATTTAAAACAAAATAAGGAATTAATCACACAAGTAACACCTTTCAAATAGGTTAAGATAAAAGGATTCTTAGTTTCAAATGAATTTTAATTAAGTACTTCTTTTTTTGTAATTTGAAACATTCTTGACTTCTTTTATGATTTAATACTAAAAAAAGGTCCTCATGCTAATTTTTATTATCTCAATAATTCCTTATGTTAACTTTTTCATTTAAAATTTGGCTAAAAGTGTATATTGAATCTTAACGTTTATGATAGAATACATAACACTCTCTAACATTTCGAAGTATTGAAATTGAACCCTCAATATTTTCAAAACATTCAAAACAAATCCTAATTAAGTAGAAAATTTAAGAAAGTTAGCTTTTTATTAGTTAAATGTCATGCTAACGCTGAAGTGGTATTATTTTTTAATTTTTAAATAAAAGTAAATTTTACTGTCGTATAATAAAACTTTACTATCACATGGCAAGTGAGACTATTATCTGAAATATATAATAATGAAAGACCTACTTCTAATTAATTTTAAAAAAACTAATTATATGACAATGAAATTTACTTTTTATTTAAAAATATGAAAATAATTGACATGACATTTAACTTATTTTTTATTCATTTAAGGTATATTCTTAATATTTTCAAAATGTTAAGCTCTAATTCGGCCGTTTCAAAATGATATAATTCAAGTTATATTCTATTATAAAAGTTGAGGTTAAAATCAAACTTTTGAGTTAATTGAGATTATTTTACTAAATATGAAAACTTTTTTGATATTAAATTATAAAAAATAACAAAAAATGAGTCCAAATACAAGTCACGGACATGTCATCTCTCTTACAAATCTGCATAAATAAATAACATGTCCCAAAAGGACACTACTACAGAGCGGAGGAAAAACCAAAGGTGAAATAGATGATATAACAGAGTTGTTTAGTCCTATGAGCTTGAGATAATATTAGAAATATTGACATTTCAAATTCTAAAATTAAGGTATTGTCTTATTAATTAACATTTAGCACCATCATCACTTCGAGAAATTCTTCAAAATGATTCAAATTAAGCTGCCATTTTTTCAGGAGAGGATGAGAATCAGCACTAACCATGGTTAGCTCGAACCAAGAGTTTCAAAGTGGATTCGTGAGAAAGAACGTCATTAGTCATTACACAGA
>JANZXP010000006.1:36587674-36603233 GCA_027576715.1 Erythroxylum flavicans
GCACTAACCATGGTTAGCTCGAACCAAGAGTTTCAAAGTGGATTCGTGAGAAAGAACGTCATTAGTCATTACACAGAACTGGTTGGTCATCTTGCAGATCCCCAACAAACCACCTCGTATTTAAAAACTCAGAGCAGAAGCTGAAACTGAGCTTCACAACAAGTTCCAATGTCTGAGATCAGAGTTAGTCTGCTGGAAAAAAATCTTGGTAGTGAGTGAAGATCAACCAGAGAGAGATATAGAGTGTGATCGAAATGAGAATCAAAAAGATGAAATCTTTCGAATGTAACAACTCCAGTAAGCAAAACCCTTTTGTTGGATCCGCTTTTTAGTGCTTCTTCTCCAAGCTTTTCAGTGTTTCTACTCTCCTCTTTGTCACTGTCACTCTGGTTGATTACTGAAGTTCTTTTCCTGTACCCAAGTCAGGTTTCTTCATAGAAACCAAAACTTTCGTTAGAAATGAGAAGAGACAAGTACTTGGGTGGTGGCAAATCTTCCAAGAGGGGAGTAGGGAGAGTTGGTGACGGTGATGCTGTTGAGGACGGCGGTGGTAGGGCGGCTACTGGTTGCATATGTTCCGTTTTTCAGTTGTTTGACTTTCATCAGTTCCACTTCGCTAATTTTCACCAACAAACTTCTTTAAAACCCAACTATTCGATTCCTAGGGACGATGATATGTCCAAAGGTAGTTTCTTTTTAATTTTCTTTTACTATCTCCTGATTTTTTCTCGGAAATTTTTGACTTGACAAGTTCAGGTATTGAAGTACCAAGGAATAACTTGGAACTGAAGAAGCCTAATTCGTTACCATCAAGTGTAATCAAAGAAGATGATGATTTAGCTATCTCTGTAAGAACAACACCATTTCAGTTGGTAGTTTATATAATCTTCTAAGCCTTTCGTTACTGATAATGTTTGTTCTGATGTTTTCTCTAGATCGGTATTCAAGTTAGAACAAATGGAGACACGACATGGAAAGCTACAAACGATTGTTGTTCCTCAGACATTAGCTCTTCACAAGGTGCTAAATCTCCGAATTTGGTTGCTAGACTCATGGGCCTGGATGTTCTTCCTGATAGCTACTCTCCTAGGTCTTCTTCTTCTTCTTCTTCTTCAAACCTCGGGACATCAGGCAATAAGTTCGATTTGCACCACCATGTCCAAGCTCGACGACTTCATCCACACAAATCAGTTAGCCCCAGAAGTAGTAGTTACATTGGTGATCATTTCACAGGTTGTCGTTCTTTGCCGGAGACACCTAGAATATCATCTGCGAGAAGATCGGACGTTGATTACCAACATCAACACCACCGTTTGTCTCTTCAAATCAACAAAGAGAACATGAGCAAAAGTGAAGAGGTGGTGATGTCTCGTGTCAGTTCTTTACGGAGAAATGAAAACAGAACTCCGAGCCACCATGCCCCGCAGATTGTGAAGCAGGTAAAAGAAAGTGTTGGCAGGAAAGTTGGGTTAGACATCACAAACACAGTTTCACACAGAGAGCAAGGAATCAGAGATGAGCTTGTTAGTCAACCCAAGTCCAGGAAAATTTCCAAGGTTTTGATCAAGAAAGTTGATGAATCAAGTTCAGGCAAGCAGTGCACATCATCTTCTTCCTCACCAAAGTTCAAAATCCTTGAACCCAAAAACGAAAAACTACTCAAGAAGCATCCTCAAACATCAAACAGTTTGCGAAAGAAGCAAGCAGAACCGTTTGTTCGGGCAACAACAGACAACGTTTCGGACAAGAAATTTAAGAAAACTCCATTGTCTAAAAACGTGACTGTCTCCAACTTGCTTCCAGTAAAGAAAGACCCTAGTCCTCCATCTCCTAGAATTTCTCAAAAACAGGTCAGATTCATTCTCATTACGTTAAAAAGCTAATATTGGTTCCATTTTTTAATCTTTTGAGAATTGAAGAATCAGAAGAATGAAAGTTTTAAAGTTTCTGAAACATATGCGTTATGTTGGTCACAGTTATCTAGTTGTTCGAGCCATTCGTACAGGCAGCAACACATCCTCGAACCTCGAGACATGAATAACAATGGTGACACTCGTCTCGGTTTTGGCAACACCACGGCCACCGGAGATAATATTGCAGCTGAATATCATGACTACGTCACAAGAATACTCAGATGTACAGGCATAGGGAAAGATACTTCTTTGTCCTTTGTTAAGTGGTTCTCTCCTTCAAATCCATTAAACCCTTCTACTTTTTACCACCTCGAACTTGAAACTTCCACAACCACCACAACCACCACCAACCGTCTGGCAAACTATAGTCATCAACTCGGTCAACGTTGGAACAGAAAGCTACTGTTTCATTTAGTTGACGAACTGTTGGTGGAAATTATAAGACCTTACATTAATCTTAAGCCATGGACAAGATCAGCCAGACATGTTCTTGTTCGTTTGACAAAAGGGTCAAATCTAGTTGATGAATTGTGTTCGAAAGTTGGAAACTTTCATGGGAAAAATTGTCAGGTTCTTGAAGATATTGATGCAATAATAGACAAAGATCTGCGACAACCGAAGATCCAAAGTGAAGTTGGGTTTGACCGAGAAGTAGAAGGGATAGTTTCCAAGTTAGAAAAGGGTTTGTTGGACATGTTAATTCATGAAACGGCAGTGATTTTGTACGGCTGCGATTGATAGTGCTTGTCGTTCAGTGATCAAGTGCGTCCGGTTCTAGTCTTACACAGTGTACTCTACAGACAATTTGTGTAATTAACTAATTATATATGAAACGGGAGTTTGAAGGCAATTAGTGTGTTTTTTTGCACTATTTAATTTGCAAGAAATTAAGATATCTTCGTAGAATCTCTTTTTTTTTAAGGAAACTAAATCTCACTTATGTTTCTATTAAGAGAATTTTAGTAAACTAAAATAAAAAAATCCGATAATACAAAAGCTCGATAGAAAAAAATGCATGTCGGGTTTTTGAAAATAATAATTTCTCATTTTTAAGTCGAGTTTCTTCATATGAAAACATAAATACTTGACATAATTCACTAAAAACAATAGTAGAATATATGTGACATAGATAATACATATAAAGTAATCAAAAATATTTTAATACGTATACTCAACACAAATTTTAATCTCGATCAGTACTAATTAAATTTAATAAAATTAATAATTTATTATAATTATTTTAAATCACTAGCCTAAGTCGAAGTTAATTAGTTTAAATTAAGTATAAGAGTTGAGTTTTGTATGATATTTTTTAATAAAAAGTATAAAAGAAGGAAATTTTAAAAATAAAAATAAAAATCTTTGATAATTATAAAATTTAGTTAAACCAAATAAGGGTTGTTGTCTTTTCACTCTTTTGCCTCTATCAATTTTTGGTTAATACAAATTTTGCATAAAAAATACTCTTGAAATCTTTTTTTTTAATTTTTAGTAAATTTAATATCATATTATCCGCATCAAAATTATTTTCGAGTATTGTGCACAATAACAAAACGATCATTGATGTTAATATTGTTAAATTATATTCGAAAGATTAAGGGGTGCTTAGTTGACGGATTTGATAAGAGATTAATAAATAAGGAATAAAAAGTGAACGGTGGTTATTGATTATCATTATAGAGGCAATAATTTGATATCCTATTTTTAAAGATTCCCTCGAACCTTTTATTTAGTATAAAAAAATGAAATTCATTATATAATAGCGGCTCTTTTTTAAATATTATTTATTCTTATATTTATATAATAAATATTAATACAGACCGGACCGCACTTACCGGTGGTTATAATCTCTTCCAAAAGTGTCTTGTTTCAGTTGGCTGTAAGGTAATACTGTAACAACGGCAGAATCAGGAATTTCTTAGGAATCATATTTAACTATTGTTTTAAAAATCGAACAAAAATGTTGAATGTTTTAAAAATTAAATTAAAAGTTAAATCAGTAAGATAAAAAATTTAAGGTTTAAAATATTCAACCGATGTTAGACTTTTATAAAAAATAATTAAATAAGAATTAATTATTTATTTTAATTTATATAAACTGAATACATAAATATTTAAAAAGGTTATTCAACATCTTTCTTTTACATAATTTTCAAATATGAAATACATAATTATCAAATATTATACTCAAAAATTATGTTGACATAAATGAAAGAGTTTGTAATCTCTCCAAATATCATTTTTGTGTGTTTTGTTAATTATATCAATAAAATATTGAAAAATTAATATTTTAAATAAAATATTAGATCTTTAAAAATTATTTTAAATTTATATCACTTATTTATCACAACTCAAATATTAAGAACTAGAAACATAATTTCATTAAGATTTAAGTTATTATTAGTATCTTTTTGAAAAAATTAAGTGTAACAAGATAAAATATACAATTAAAAAATTCAACCATAAAAATTTTGAATCGTTTAATTATTCGATTTGGTTTTCAATTTTTCGTTTCGATTTACTTTAATAACTCTTGTTGCTAAAATCAATCAATTTATTAATTAATCGGTTAATTTTTATAAATTAATAAGTTTTTATAAACTAAAATAAATCAATTATTTTTTATTTTATAATATCTTTTTTAATATCAATTGAATCTTTTAAATCTTAAACCTCTTATCTTATTAGTTTAATTTACAAACAGATTTTAAAAAAATCGATAAATTCTCATTTAAAGTTTTTGAAAATCGTAAGCATACAATTATCATTTTCCTCTTTTAAAAGCTTTTTTTTTGGATTTTCTTAAATTAATAAATTCTTATAAACTAAAATTAATTAATTTTTATTTAATATTCTTCTTTTTTAATTAAATTTCAAATATTTAGAAAGGTACAATTAATCTTTTTCAAGCATATTTAAAATTTTTTGATTTTATTCAATCTTTAATCGGTTTTATAAAAATCTAATACCGATTGTATCTTGTAAACTTTAAAATTCTATTCTTATTGGTTTTACTTCTGATCATATTTTTAATACATTAGAAATACTTATCAATTTGATTTTGATATATAGTTTATTCTACCTAAAAGGGAGATAAGTGATCAGGACCATGAAACTAATGAAAACAAATAAATGCAGCATTGTGAATTTCATAGTGTACCAACTAGGGTTATATTGGAGATATATGGTTAAATTTATAAATAAAAAATGAACAGTTAAATTAAAATATTTTAAAATAATTTATATATCTAAAATAAAATATTTTACATTAACTTTAAAAATAAAGTTAACAAGTCAAATTTTGAATTATTTTTAATTTAATTATAATAAAATTAATTATTAAATCATATAAAAATTGAACGAAAATAATAAATCCTTTTAAAATGAACGAAACCACTAAAGTGGATAAGGTTAAGTCTGTCTTGACATTCATGTTATGTTAATAAATTGTACAACCTTAATATCTCTTTGCTGCTTTCCTTACTTTGCATATTAGGTAAGCTCAGAGGAGATACAAAGAACTGATTCGTACTGAAGAAAATGGTAATGGCATTATAGAACTCCGGAAAAAGAAACTCCTAGCCCCCGAGTATATAATAGTGCGTTTGCGGTCCAGATAGTTACTACAATGTATCGTAACTGCGCATGTAATCTTGTTTTATGTGAAGTTGTATTTAAGAATTGTGAACATTTTAGAACAAAAAGAACTTAATTAGGCGTTGAACCTAACTAGATATGGCCTCGTGCACTAATACTTATATCACAGTCTCAACAGCAATGCATTCAACGCATAAAACGCAGCTTATGTGTTGTACTTAAAAACGTATGTGTAGGTTTTAAAAAAACACAAGTGAACAATAAGGTGGACGCTAAGGGGTTTATTTATCACATCAAAGCTACGGTAGCGAAGAGAAGGGAATAGACAATAGAGCAGCGTGAGGAGAACGGTGGCGGCTCAAGCAACGAAAATAGGAGAAAAAAGAACCGAGGAGAATGCGGCCGAAAACAGGAGAGTAGAACATGTCTATAGAGGGGGATAACGCCAAATAAAAAAAGAGAAAAATCAAGCAACAAGGACGGCGACCAAACAGGAAATAAAGAAGAAAATCAAGAACGCCCAAAACGTAAACAGTCCAAAATAGTTAGGAAAAATTTTGATGTTGGGTAACTAAATTCTTATTTTTTGATTTACAGAATTCTAATTATTGAACTCTGAATGTTGTGAGACTTTCGTTCTTTATTTGAATCGATTTATTAGTCAAGTATTAATTATTTTTCTGAGTTATTGTTTTATTGTTTGATTTTACAACTAGGTGTACAACTAGTTTATGATTTTATTCAATCAATTGCTAAATTAAACAGATTGACGTTCAATTCTTTTAATAAAAAATAGCAAGTAGAATTTTTGTCTACTACGTTGGGGATATAATTCTTGAAAAAATAGTTGTCCAGGCTAAATATACATCGTATGCATGCTGTCTAGTTTGTCAATTTTCTTGATTCATAAAGCTATTAATTAATTAAATATGAGATCGTATTCAAATTATTGATTAATAAGGATTAATTCAAATACATGTTTTGATTAACTAAATATAAGAAAAAATAAGTAAAGAAATTTGCTAAAAAAATTTATTACAGCAAATGCTTAACTAATAAACTGATTATTTTTTGACCAATTCAAATTCAATAATGAAAGAGACCGGAAACTAAAATTTATTCCTATTGATTGTTAAATTATCATTATTTTGCTATTAATTATTTTTTAAATTTCGTATTCTAATTAAATTATGTTTAATTTACAATTAAAAACTCCCTTTTTATTGCGTAACTACTAATTTCTGAATCCTTCGTAAAAACGATCCCTACTTTTTACTGTTACATTAATTTGTGTTTTAGGTAGTTGGTTTCTTTTTATATATGATTGCAGGCGAAATCATTCAACACTCAGTAAAAATCCAATGAAATGCAAGATATCTACAATTGAAGCTGCTTGATATTGACAGGCTCTAAACAAGTTTAAACAAAATCTATGGTAGAGAATGGCAACTCCTGAAGCATATCAGTAGATTAAACATTGAACCCAAGGCATATAGACGATAAGAAGCATAGGAACATATACATTTAAGTCACTAGGAAAAGAGACATAAAGACAAGAGTAAAGCTAACAAGTAATGGTTATGGAGATATACACGCCATCAATTATTTGAACTTCGAATTGGTTATAGAAACAGGGGCAACTTCAGCAGCTGAAATTTCCAGGAACATGCAGGAACAGCTTTTACTTGTAGCTCATATCTGGGAGTCCAATGAACAGTTGAGTCTCCACTTCCGAAGTACTGCTGCTACTGAGACTACTGAAGAATGTTACAGTTTCTCGTTGAGGAGCAGTTGCTTGCTGCCAGGATTTTGCAACCGATTAATGCAACATCAAACAACAGGTTCAGAGAATCAAAATCAATGCTAATGATTTACGAGACTCCAATAAGAATGGCAAATACTATAATCTTATATTAAAAATGAAATTAAAGATATTTTAATAAGTTCACAGATTAGGTAAACTCGAATTAGAGTTATTGTTAGTTCAATATGGACTTAAAGAGTGTTACATCAATGGTCTTAAAAGAACCAAATCAGTTTCAGGTTTGATATGATGTTTTGGAATTGGGGTAAACTAGTTTTTTGGAACCCTAAAGCAGTTTCAGGTTTGACATCATGTTGGGTTGCTAGTTTCGCAAATTTTGCTCACAGATCTTTAATTTCAGCCATTTTCTAGCCTGATCTTGTTACTGGTTTACTTGGAATTCCTTGGCTACTGTTTCTAGTTTGCCTGATTTCTTCTATTCTGCTTTCCATGTTTGTATTGCGTTTTTTGAAAGAAAAGTAAAACATAGATGCAGAAAAGGGACCTGTTCACATAATCTTGCATTCTCTTCCAACAACAGCCTTTCCTGAAATCATCATTTTGAGAAGAAAAAAAAATCAAGAATGAACTGAATTATGATTAAAAAACCCCTAGCCTCATGCACTAACTCATATATCATAACATACCTTTGCTCTTAGTTGTTCTACCTGTTCCGAGAACAACTGTGCCTGAATTGTGTATCCAATGTCAAGTTCATTAGCATTAATTAAAAACATAATTAAAACCCTTAAGTTTTACTCCATAGTTGCAGAAAAAAAAGCTAACCCTTCACAAGAACATGACTTCAGAGATGGAAATTCTTGGCATTATCAAGTAATAGTATATACCTTTCTTTCCCTGATAATCCTCAAGCTTTTCTCGATCTGGTAGATAATGTCTTGGAGTTCTTCTACCGAACATGAACTTACACTTTGTCCCAAAAGCTTACTAAATAACATCTAGGGTTCAGATTATAATAACGTATAAGAGAATCAAAATTAAAGATGTATCAGATTTTATTCCAATACCGCTTTGATGTTTCAAGCAGCTCAATCTTGGCAACCATAGTTGCAGCTTCACTCTTTAGTTGCTGCATATGTAATTTATGTACTGTAAGCCAATCAGAACAACATTTTGTACAAGATGAAGCTCTCGAAATTTCATGGAAGGTATATATAGACCTTGGCAAATTTCTCCACAAGAATATACATAAATTTAGCTACATATCAAATAGGGTTTTAATATTTACTAGTTTTGTGTGAACTTTTCGATTGATTATAGTTAACAAAGAACAAAATAGTTGAATCAAAGATAAGGGTTTGCCTCTAAATATGGTTCCTTGCAGATTCCACCAATTTGCTTTTCCTTTGCATGTCTGCAGTAGCGATTCAATGTCTTGTGCATTCTTCAACAACCCAATCACAACACTTGGTTAATACTAATTTTACTTGGTAAGTGTCAAGAAAAAAAATCAAAAGACAATCAATAGGCTAAATTGTTTATATGATCCATTAAATTATTGATTCTCATATCAAATGTTCTCATTTAAGCACCACACAAAATGCAATTACTGTAAAAATTTAAACACACATTATTGGTATCGAGTGTAAGGGATAGACTTGATTTATTCGACACAAGTCATCATTTTTATTTAGGTTAAAGGACTTCAAGTTCATTTATGAGCTATAACAATTTAAAAAAAAATGAAAATAATCAAGATAATATTCATCAACATGTGAAAATAGAGTGTTAACCATATAGTAATTAAATTTATTGGTTGAATTATATATGAATTCTATAAGAATAGTTAAGAATCTAATTCTATTTATGGAAAGATTTAACTAATAAGCAGAAAATATTCTAAAGTAAGTTTTTATAATCATAAATTCAATTAAAAAAATTCTATATATACTTAGCACCTCCAACCTATTCCAAATGTAATCTACTAAATTATTTGCCTTCACAAGCAACTTTTCTGTTCTTAGTTCTTCCTATGAACTTGGATATAAACATACCTATCGATATTGCTCATAAGATGTCTTAGCAAGCACATATCATTGACCATTGAGTTTCTTCATGTGATACCATAGCTAGTTAGAACATTATCAATACCATAGCTAGTTAGATCATTATCAATCTTAACAAAAATGGGGTTGCCTCTTTCTATACTTCGCAAAGAAGTACCTAATGAACAACGAGCACATCCCCCTCTAGCACCACTCCCGACGTTCTTGGATTAGACATAATGCACGCAGCACCAAGAAAGTACGATGAGAGAACACATCTGACACAAAACGATGAGCCCATCAAGCATACATTGCACTAACTAAAACCTTAAAACCAGTTATCAAGAAGATCATCCAGCCCTTGGATATTCAGATGGAAAGTTAAGTTACTAAGGATTAGGTGTACTTGAAGAAAGATTCCGTGGGCTAGGAAAATTTCAAGCAGCAGTCTGGCTCTAAATACAACTCGAAAAGCTTGACGATGAGGAGACATGTATATGGATAAAGAAATCAACGATGGTACACCAACAAAGTGGGGTGCAAATCTGTAAGAACTGTTGAAGAATCTATAAGGTACGAAATGAAATCTGAAAGATGGGATCGAGATTTACGAATCGACCAGTGCAACTACTCATGGTTCACGATCAGCTCAATTTCATTGATACTTTTACATACAAATCAAGAACTAGGCACTAGCACAGCATTCAATCTCAAAAAAACTACTTGCAAATCAATTTGTTTGGTTTAGGGAGATGATGTAAGAACATACTCATGGCTTGAGAACTCGTAGACCTTTCCCCTTTGGGAAATGATAATCACTGCAACTTCTGCATCGCACAAAACTGATAGCTCATAAGCTTTCTTCAACAGCCCGTTTCTTCGTTTGGAGAAGGTCACCTGCCGGCTCGCAGCATTTTCGATCCGCTTCATTTGAACCTTTCCTCTCACCATTTTTTCCTAGTAAGAATCAGTTGACCATATCATGAACAAAAGATTCCAGGAACCCTAATCAGTGTCAAGAGTTGATTCAAGTTTTGTGAACTCAGTAAGACCAAATCTTACCAGATATTGAGCAAGACCCTGAAACTTCTGTGTCTCAACTCAAGAAATTTTGGATTTACCACTCCAAAACATACAAGCAAAAGACTTCAAACTCTTATGGAACGGACAAAAACTTGTAGAAAGTGAATACTCTCATGAACATTACAAAGCCCCAGAAACCTCAGAAGACTTGTAAGTGTAAAAAGACTTAAGATTGACTCAAAATCACAAACTTAGGTATACGTAAAACAGAAAAGAACGCAACAATGATTCACAGAGAGAAGAATCTCTCTAGGGAATTTTTTCTTCTCCCAAATTATTGATGTATCAACCTCTTTACTTTCAGACCGCAAAACCCTGTTGAGCAGTCTTATCCTTATTCCATTATCTGCAACTGTTCACAATCCTTCAAAAACCATAGCCCCACAAAAATGGAAAAAGGCATATACCTAAACAGAAACTATGATTATGTGAAAGTGAAACAAGAAAGGGACCAGATAAGAAAATTTAAAAAGATGTGATCAAGAAATTGAAAACGTTATTGCTTATCCAATTTTAGTAAAAATAAGAACAGAAGATGATAGGTAAGAAGAAAAGAGCAGTGAAAAGAAATTGGTACATTTTCTATGTTTGGAGGGGTTGTTCTATAAAAAGGCTAAACCTTTATCGCAAGTGTAAAGGATGTCCGAAGAAGAGAAGGTACAGCGAATGAGAACTAGACACATTTACACGACAGTCTCATGGACCAATGGCACTGAGGGATTGACCAATAGATGAGGAGGAGGACCCGTCACGTGGCTCGATTTGTACGACGAGTGGGCGTGCTCGTGTCTTGTCTGAACTCAAGCACGTAATACGGTGACGCTTCTGTCCTTTTATCTTTTTAATTAGGGTTAAATATATTTGAATTTTTTAAAATTTAAAATTTATCATTTAATAATATTATTTAATTATCATATATTTTTATTATATATTATATATTTTATTAAAAAATATAATATTAAAATTCTTAAATTTAAATATAATATTATTTTAAAATAATCAATAAACGAAAAATTGATAAAATATGACATACATATTTATTTAGTAGCTAAATAATATTACATGATGTACATGACAGTGTTCAATAACAACAATTCTAATATACTATCAACAAGAATTCCAGCAATCCAGGGAAAGCCTAAGAGTTCTATACATACATACATATATGCACATATCATAAACACTTTCAAAATCTAATAATATGGAAGAAATCACCCCTAACTTTGAGTAGTTAGGTGGGGAAGTAAAATTAATCCTTGTTCATATCAACTTTTTTGGTACGAAGTGAGCCACTTCAAATAAGTTTATTGTTTCGCCCCAGAATATAATTAATTCAACAAAGGCTACATGAGCTTTCAATAGTTTACCGGATAAATTAATAAGTTGGGCATTTTCGATCAACCAAGCGAAACCGGTAGTTTCTTGGTCGCGATCGGCTAAAGCTAAAGTTTCATTAAAAAGCATTTCTATGGGGTAGAACCTCCTCGGAGAATATGGACGTGATGCCCTGCTCAAGAAAGATATTTAAGTCTTAATAGCCCTACTAAATGATAATTTAACATAGATTCTACATCTTCGAGTCAAGCTAATTTTGGAGCAGCTTTGTGATAATGGAACTAACCAGTAAAAAACATTAAGATTGTAAAAACCAATGAACCAATTGTAGTACAATATAGTTGTAATTCCTTAGTTATTCTATACGCTCTCCAAATCTTAAAAAAATAGGAGGCTATTTGTAATCCTCTAAAACCCCCGCCCACATATGCATATATATGTATATATTTCATGTGAGATTATTAAAAATAGTCTTTAAATTAGTTAGGTGTGTATATATATATATAGTAATAATAAATAAATAAATACATGTATATATATAAATATAAAAATAAGTAATGACATAAATAATACAATAAATATATAAAATGTAAAGAATAAAAATTAAAGATAAAAGATAAAATAAATAAATAAACAAAAACAAGAAATCAAACAAGTAAATAAATAAATCAAACAAGTCATTGTAACAAAATATGCAGGGTAAGGAACGAAATGTTTAACCTAAATAACTAAGAGAGAAGTATTACATATTAAATGTTTAAGCTAAATACAAAATATAAGACTAAAAAGAAAATATTTAAAAGACCCAAGAGAACGAGAAGGAGCTCACAACGTGAGATCTTTTATCCGTATCCTATTACGTTAAAATCTTCGACTAAAGATCATGTCCTTGGTAAATTTTACAGAGATATATCTTTTTTTATAAACTCTCTTCAATTCTTCTCGGGCCTTCATTTGTTTATCTTAAAGTCTTTAACTACAATCTTTTCATATTTTGTTAATTAACTTGCCCTATATTTGAGATTCCCATCTTTTAGAAATTTTAGGTTTGTTTTGATAATAAAATTGGCACTCACGTTGTAATTTTTAATGTGATTATACTTTTCTTTGTGGGGTTTTGTTTAATACTTGATTAATTTATTTTTAAAGCTGTTATTTGATTTTAATTTGAGTTTTAATGAACAATACCATATATGGGCGGATTACTCTTAATTTCTTTTCCTAAACGACAATTTGGATGTGAGGTCTCAAGTTGAACTATGAACTCCTACTTCACAAATAAAATTAGACATGCATTCATATTCCAAAATTTTAAGGTAAAAGATATAAGATATTTGTATAATATAATTTAGTATAAACATATTTTTATTATTTAAACTATTTTAACAAATACTTGGTAGTATTATAAACTTAAATTTTTTTATTTATTGATTTTAAATTTAAATTTCAAACAATCATTGCAAGCTAGAGAAGTAAACAAAGGAAGAAATATCATTTGAAATTAATGTAAAAAAAGGAGAAAAATATTATCAATTATAACTTTAAAAAATAACATAATTTTATGTTTACTCTTTTTCCAAAAATGAAGAAAAATTTTCTATTTATATATTTTGAAATAATTTAATAGATATTAATCAGAAAAGTTTATTTGTAAGAAATTTAACATTATAATGTATATTTAGTAATTTAAAATAAATAAAATTAAAGTAAGAACAAGTCTTTTACTCAAATTTTTATAACAAATTCAAAAGACATATATCTAACATTGTAATTCATATCGTGATCATGACACTACCGTTTACTCTTTTCAACGAGTTAAAAGATACAATCATTAGATAAAGTTTGTCAATAGATTTTAACCTCAAAAGCATCGAACGAAGACTTTGGTAAAGTAAAGACAATGTTATTAGAAAGAGACTACAAAAAGTAAAAATTGGACATGCGCAAATATATACAAATATTAGTTAATAGAAAGTAAAACAAAAGACAATCAATAACATAATAATATTGAACGGTTTTAAGAAAGCATAGGAATACAATTAAAATATTACATCTCAACAAAAAAACTTTTAAATAGTGAGTTATGAGTCTTCAACCTTAATATCAATAAAAGGTTTTGAGATGACTCGAGAATGAAGACATTTATAGGTCGATTAATAATACTGTAAAGCAAACTTGAATTTATGATATTTGAAGTTCTTGATGAAATTTTTTATTCCCTCTCTGTCTTATTTTCTATAATACGTTTTCGCAATGGTTCAAAAATTTTGTTAATAGTTTTCTAAAACATATGAACAACTTACTTACGTGTCTGTTGTTGCATGTTATATTTAAAGGAGAGAGGGAAATGATCTTGGACCCATTTGAGCTCAACTCTTTAATACTTAATAATCATTATCTTAGGCTCTTTTTATTGGACTCAAATTTATAAGTAACATGGCTACTAAAAAATCTAACAATCTCTTACTTGGTCCATATTACGTCTTGGTGATTCAACAATAAAACTTTAAACGCACACAATACATGGAATCGATCAAGTCATCCTTAATTAAATTGAGATGATGAGATCATGACGGTCACAAGTTATACAACATGATTTCTTCCGTGTATCACATAATCAACTCAATTCATAAAACCTTAAGTGGGTAATTAGATAATTGTTATCTCACAGAAACAATTATTGTATACAACATAATATGGATAATAAGTAAGTGAGCAAAAATATGACTGTAATTGAATTCACAAGTGTCATGGCAATTTGAGCAAGACAATTATATGTATGTATATATGTCAGAACACTATGCTAATAAGGACTTATCTATAATGCCTATTCGTTCAATGTGGCCAACAAATGTTTTGGACGGTATGCCTTTAATTAACAGATTCGCTATCATTAGATCTATACCAATATGCTTAATTGACACTTTATGTTTTTTCATTTATTCTTTCACAGACAAGTACTTCAAATCTATGTGTTTCGCAACCTTTGAATACTTGTCATCCTTAGAGAAGAAAATGGCTGCGGAATTATCACAATAAATTCTTAACGGTCTAGCAATACTATTGACAATGCCAAGACCTAAGATAAAGTTCCGCAACTACAATCCATGAGTCGTGGCCTCAAAGCACGTCACAAACTCACCCTCCATAGTTGAAGTAGCAATGATGGACAACTTTTCACTTTTCTATGAAATTGCTCCTCCAGCTAATAGGAACATATAACTGAATGTAGATTTCTGTGAGTCTACACAACTAACATAGTCTAAATCCGAGTAACTTATCACTTCGAGATGGGTTGATTTTCTAAATGTGAGCATATATTCCGTTGTGCCTTGTAAATATCTAAGGATTTTCTTTGCAGATTTCCAGTGGTTCAATCCAGGATTGCTTTGATATCGACCTAGCATTTCAACAACAAAACTTATATCTGGCCGAGTGCATGCTTGAGCATATATTAAGCTCCCAACTATTGACGCATAAGGCATAGACTCCATTTCCTTATGTTCTAAATCATTTTGTGGACATTACATTTGACTAAATTTGTCCCCTTTCTAAACTGAAACTATCCCTGTGGAGCACTTTTCTATTTTAAATCTTTCTAATACTTTCTCGATATAACCTTTATGAGACAATCCTAACAATCCTTGTAATCTATCACAAAATAATTCAATTCCTATCACATAGGATGCCTCACCCATATTTTTCATTTCGAAATTATTAGAGAGAAAATTCTTTACATCATGTAACAAAATCATACTATTAGCAACAAGAAGGATATCGTCAACATATAACTAATATAATGAATTTGCTCCAACTGATCT
>JANZXP010000006.1:36603333-36616959 GCA_027576715.1 Erythroxylum flavicans
AATTAATAGATTCAGACAATAACAAACTTTAATATATATATTTAAGTCCACCTTTGGGTGATACTTAAACACATATCTGCAATCCATGATGATGCTAACATATATATACACACTTTGATAGACAATCAATCATACTCAAGGTAGTATGTATGCTATCTTTGGATATGCAAACATATTCACCAAACAAGTCGATAAGTCTTTGTAATGTTATTAATTAAGCAATGATCCACCTTTAGGTGACCTCCTAGCGTTATAATTAATAATCTCAATTCTTCAGTACAACCTTTATGTCATTTTAATAGCATCATATCAACATGAAAAATAGAAACATTCGCAATTAAATGTTTAATATTTTCAAGCTAGGCCACTTTGGTGACTAACAAGTTTTCCATGTAATAAGCATTTAATTAATTATCATACATGACAAATTTTAATTTAATTATTTAGTCACTTTGGCGACTAACAAACTATTATAAATTACCATTATGTTATGTAGCACATTCAACATATAAGAAGAAATTTTAATATCAAATATTGCATAATATAAAATATTCAAAGTACCAAATAAAACATATAATATGACACTGATTTTCAAAATTATATTATGCATAGAAAAATAAACCAATTCTGAATTAAACAATCCATTATGACCCATCACAAAATTGTTTTACTTAGGGTCAAAATCTATAATTTAATTTCTTAATAATCAAGGTTTCATAATATAACCCAAATTTAATATCCATAAAGTTAGTCCAAAATCATTTAATAACCCAATCTGATCCTCTGATGGCCCAAAGGTCCAAAAAAATAGCCCAAACATAATTCTTGGGCCAAAAAAATAAGGCAACCCATCTGGCGTGTGCAGAGCACATGCCAGTATCTGTCCAGGGTCTGTCCAATGGTCTCCTCTGCGTTAGATTTCACGCTCCCCATCTTCCTCCATGCGCCGATTCTGGTTTATTCGTTTTTTTTATTATGTCGTTCTCGTTAATGGGTTCTCTCCATACTAAAAGCCATCCAAAACCCTAAATCCATGAGCATCCCTTGCAAACGTTATAGTCAACAGAAACATGTTTGTTACAGACATTGAAATAGAAAACTCGAATTGTTTTAAGCCAAAATCATCAAGACATCATATTTGAGTTTTCGTTTCTTTTCAACAACTGTAAACACAAATAGTAACGATTGCATTATTTCCAAGTTGAAACATCCAACAATACAAAATAAAACACAAGAAAACGATGAAATCACCGTTAACACCAAAAAACAATTTGAGAAATGTAAGGGAATATAAGAACAAAATCAAAAGTTTATGGTTCATTTCTAAATCTGTGTTCTTGTTTATGATAGTTCCATTTATGATAGTTCCATTTATGGTTGTTGAAGATGTCGTATATGAAGAAAGCAATGCCATTACAATATAGAAAATAACCATTCTAGAAACGAAACGAATAGTTGATGACGGTAGACAACAAATAATGCAACTCCTTGCTCTAATACCATTTGAAGACATGTATGGATCGATTAATAACACTGTAAAGCAAACTTGAATCTATGATGTTTGAAGTTCTTAATGAAGTTTTATTCCTTCTCTGCCTTATCTTCTATAATCTATTTCTGTAATGGTTCAAAAACTCTCTTAATAGTTTTCTAAAACATATGAACAATTTACTTACATGTCTATTGTTGCATGTTATTTTTAAAGGCGAGAGGGAAAGGGTCTTGGACCCATTTGAGCCCAACTCCTTAATACCTAATAACCATTATCTTAGGCTCTTTTCATTGGACTCAAATCTATAAATGACATGGGCCACTAAAGAATCTAACAGAGAAGAGATTGAATTAAGTTCAAGTGAATAGGCAATTAAGATATCATATTTTAACTCAAAATCAATTATAAGTTATATCTTTGTATATAACTTATTTCATCTATGTGTCTCTTTTCAATATGAGATTATATCACTTGTGAATTTTTAAAAAATATTATGTAAATAATTGAATGTTATTTGAGATAATTTTAATGTCTTTTTTTTAATTACAGATAATGCGAAATGATTAGTGTCATTAACCAATATCAAGATGAGAAAATGCAAATTGATTGTTCACCAACTTGATTCCAATTAAAAAATCTTGTTAGTGTTCATAAAAGGTTCTATCATCTTTGAATCTAGTTGGATGATAAGACTTTACATAATATGCTCATCCAATGAATGTGAATAAGTGTTGGATGATTCAATTTTTATCGGATGCCTCTGAAATGACATAAAGGAACAGAAATAACTTCAAGTGATTGATCATTAGCGCTTGGCATCTAAAGAAAAGAGACATAAACCTAGTAAGATACAAAGAGCATACGACGAGCATGATTGTGTTGGCCATTCATCTTTATTCTCAGTCCACAACAAAAGGTAACTTCTTTTTTTGAAAAATAAAAGGTAAGTTCTTAAACGAGACATCCATGGCAGCGTCCTTTGCTCTCATGCTTTTGTCGAGTCCTTTCACCCGGTAGGACGCAAAAGAAAATAAAAGAGTGTTCCAAGAGTTTGAATTGGAGCTTAGATAAAAATTGAATTAGCTTCAAGTCAACTCGTATGTATCTCAATTTTAAATCTTAGGTCAATAAATTATGATTCGTTTTCTTATGTATAATTTTTTAAAATTAATTATAAAAAATTAAAATTTACCCAATTTTATAATACTAATTGGAATCTTAAAAAGTGGCATTATGTCATATTAATATTTTTACCACGTGATTACCACATATTATATTTATAGAACATATAAACTTTATTATTTAATAAATTAAAAGTTAAAAAAAATCCTAAAATAATATATACTCTTTCTTATAATTTGCTTCATAATTATTTTATCCTGATTGATATATTAATTTATTAAAGCATTAATTATATAAAAAAGTCCAAATTTTCTTCAACTTTTCAATTATAGCCTGAGCTTTAAAAAGTAGCAATAAAATGTCTAAACTTTCATCAATTTTTCAATTCTAATCCGAACTTCAAAAAGTAGCAATAAAATGTTCAAACTTTCACTTTTTTTCAATTCTAATTTGACATTAGTATTTCCGTTAAGTTTAAAAATGACCTAAATTAGATTACATAACCCTAACGACCTTACTAGTGCAGTACACTGTAATGCGAAATTAGTTTGGGGTGTCAAAAGATCAAACAGAAAATAAATAGCTGAGGGCATCGAAAAAACAACAGATAACATCAGATTAAAATTGAAAAAATTGAAAATTTGAACATTTTATTACCATTTTTTGAAAATTGGGCTAGAATTGAAAAAAATTTAAAATTTAAGCATTTTATTACTACTTTTTAAAGTTCAAATTATAATTAAAGAATTGATGAAAGTTTGAGTTTTTTTACAATTAACCCTTTATTAAATAATAAAATGTACAAATGGAACAAATACAACATATAATTGTTATATAATAAAAACATTAATCTAATGTGGTCATTAACGGAGAACTCAATATCGAATTATTTTATTAAAATTATAATATTTTAGCTATTTTTTAAAAATTCAAGTTAATATTATAAAATTGAGTTAAGTGTAAAATTTTTATAATTAATTCTTTATTTTTGTATGTCTCTTTTTGATATAATAACTCCAATGGATATTTAACAAAAATGTTGAAGTAAAAATACAAAGTATGATTTTTCCATGATTATAGTATGAGTATGAATGCCATATGAAAAGGGTGTTTTTTACAAAAAAGAGTATTACCGTGATTCCAACAAGTCTTCCTAGGCTCCTCTTGTATTTATAAAATATTATATATAATTAATAATTTATTTATATAATCTAAAAATAGCTAAGCTTAACAGAATATAAATAAATGGGCCCAAAACAAACTCAACTAATTTGGGAAACAATTGGGCTTGGGCCTCCGATTTAACCAAACATCTGTCAGATTCAAGACGGAGACAAATATGGAGACAGATTTCACGATGGCAGAGTCGGGAAAACCAGCGAGAAGCAAGAGGAAGATGGGAGACAGAAGAAGAAGAGACGAAAATGCTTCAAAGAAAGCATCCTTAAAGTCGAATTGGCCACCCATTAAACCCAAGAAGAATCTCCAACTTACTCGTCTCAAAGATAACGATCTTTTCACTGTACGTATGTTCTCCAATTATCGTTGTTTGTTGTACTTTCCAATTATCGCGATGTTTAAGATTTTAAATCAAACCTAGTCCTCCTTTTCAATTGTTTGCTCCTGGATTGTGTTAATGTGATGATTATGATAGCTGAATTTGGAGTTTGAAGTGATTCTTGGGCTACTTAGAGGTATCTTTTGTTATTGTAATCTAGTTCGGCTTCTTTTGAGCTCCTTAAGTCAACCAGGTTTTGATTATGAAAGAAATAGAAAGATCTAAAGTATTTAATAGCTCATTTCCACCCTTGTGAAACAAAGCTTTGCTATACTGTCTTCTTTCATTGTAGGTTGTTATGGTTTTAAATTTTCCTAGATATTCAGGTACAGGATTTCTTAACACCTGCTGAATCAAAGGCATTTGTTAAAATAGCAGAAGCTATGGGGTTTGCTCATCAAGGAAGTCTTGGACCGACAAAAGGGGAAGCTTATCGGGATAATGACAGAATAGCTGTTGATGATCCTGTTCTAGCCAATGCAGTGTGGGAGGCTGGACTCAACAAATTATTTTCTGATATTAAGATTCGGGGGAAGGTTGTGATGGGCTTGAATCCCAACATCAGATTCTATAGGTTTGTTTACCAAATCATTCTTACTTTGGTTGCAAAAGACTAGAGGAGGTAGCTGAGCCATCTGCTTTATTAAGTCTCAATTTCTATTTAGACTGAACAATTATGAGCTTTATGCTAGTTGGCTTAGCTAGGAATATGACTCTCATGCCTTTGATATCCCCAGCTGGATTGGAACTAAGGTAGTGAGATTAAGTTGATGTTGAGTTGAGTTTTTGATCCGGATGTACTGCCGAAGTTTATCCTTCTTTGAGTAATCCGCTGACATAATAAAGGAACTGGTAAAATCTGTTGCTTTGTTGATGGTATTTACATCTGCAGGTACAAGGTTGGCCAGCGATTTGGAAGACATATCGATGAAAGTATCAACCTTGGGAATGGGAAGCGCACCCATTATACTCTCTTAATATATTTAAGTGGCATTTCGAGTGCTAAATCTAAAACTGATGCAAAGGATTCTTCCTTGGAGCCTCTTGTAGGAGGAGAGACTGTATTCTATGGCTCTAGGAACGGAGTTGTGGCGGAAGTATCTCCTTTGAGTCTTATTCTAACACTTGCACAAATTCATTTTGTCATTTGAATCTTAATTCTTCCATACATGTTAGCTGAATATGTTACTTTTTCTGTAATTGAATTGACTAGGTGGCTCCTACAGAAGGTATGGCTCTTCTACACATTCATGGTTATAAGTGTATGCTACATGAAGCCCGAAATGTTGCAAAAGGCGTTAAATATGTGCTCCGTTCAGATGTAGTCTTTGCTTGAAGAAGGCCCTTCCTGTTGTAAATCGAGCTAACTTTGCAAGTGTCTTAATTTGGCTGGTCGACCTCATTTCTCGCTATTAGCTTCTTCTACATTTTCTTATCCAGCTTTATTTTCATTATATACTGGTTTAGTCTCTGGTAGAATACTACATCAGCTAATCTCTGATCAGTACATGGGCTTGTTCTTTATTCAAACTCGATAATGAAACAGAGGGTGCAATTACGGGTTTTCATAAACATTTAATGTTACAAAAAATTAATGCCAACGTCAGTCTCTCAGTTCACTACCCGGCATTTGAGTCTAACTTCTCCATTTTCAATAATCCCAACATTTCCAATCCTAACCATTGAGGCTGCGAATTGTTTAAAGAACAAACTTTGATCCTTGGAAAATGATTCAACAATCCATTTTGTCCTGCAATCATCAAACAGTGTTTGATCAGACACGAACATACCTCTTCTTGCCGTCAGTTGCTTGTAATAGACATTGTCAAAGGTCGAGGAGGACGAGTCTAGGAACTGTCCTGCATTACGATCTTTGTTCGGTTTCGGGCACTTACTCTTCAGCTTCTCAGCGAACAATGGATCCATACTCGGATCAATGTCATGCTGTGAACTGAAGTTTCGCAGCCGACCCTCAAAAGATGAACAATGAGAGAAGCCAAGAGTGTGTCCACCTGACAAAGCCACCAAATCCCAAACTCCTAAACCTCTCTTACCAAAGTTTTGAATAAGCTGCGATGCATTAAACGTTGGACCTGGTAAGTTAATGGTTACATTAGCTCTAGACACACGTCCATCTTTCCTTCCTTTCAATACGTTCCAGTACGGTCCTCCAGACTGAAAGAAGCATGATAATAAGAGCAGACAAGATAAGACTTTGAAAGTTCTATGAAGAAAAGATCAGTTAGTGATAGTTCATTACCATAGACACTACGTCCCTTGCTGCTATGGCTATTATATCAGAGCAAGAAACTGTGCGAGGGCAAGCCATTTCAAGCTTAGCTTTGGCTTTGTCGATTACATAGAATGACCGCACCGAAATGTTAGGAGGTCCATCTTTCTCTGCTTGGTTAGTGGGAGTAGAATCCAACAAAATCGATGCATCACATCCCTGTAACAACAGATAACCAAACAAGAGCACATACAATTATGTATATATATATTTCCTCGAGCCAGCTTCTGTTCATAAATGGAGTGAGGTAAGGAACATGAGGAGATGATATATACCCTTATGAAACAGTCATGGAAGAACATTCTCAGGATACGAGCAGGGACTTTAGGGTCATGCATGGAAGCTTTACGAACTGTGTCAAGGATGAGTTTCTCAGCTTGTGGACACGTTTGATCATAATAATGAACATCAAGTGCGGCTTCTGATTCTGAAAGCAGGATAATAATTGCTATAAGAAGAACTCTTGATACAAAATCAGCCATTAGTTTATGCTTAAGATTAATAGCTACAGAAAGACAGAAACCTGATATGAACTTTCACATACATGGAGCTATATATATGAGAAACCATCAAACCAACTTCCATAAATTGTTCACACATTAAGTCATATGCTTCGAAGTTACTCGTGGAAAGGGACGACGTACAGGGGAACAAGGGAACGAAGTACTTGTACCAAAGTGATGGTGGCCTTGAACCAATCGAAAGCTACTTTGATGTGTAGAAAGTAGAAATTAAATGGTTGGTGTTGGTGTAATTTTCAGACATGATTCTGGAACATGAAGATTGCTAAAAGATGCATTGAAAAGTTTGATCATTCATGAAAAAAAGGTCAAAAAAAGAAGTGTTGTAAGAAAGTTCTTATAGTTGTCTTCGATAATGACTTTATACCATACCATTATTAAAATTACGACTTAGATCTTTTATGACATATGGAAGTGTAACTCGAAAGTTTGGTTAATATTTAAAGTAAAGCAAATTAAAATATTTTGAGTTTGACTCAAATTTAATAAATAAGATGAGTTTTGACCCTGATTCAAATTGGGTTTAAGTTCAAAATTTTATTTTTCAAATTTTTAAGGCATGTTCGAACATGGTTCGAAATGATTCTAGCTCATTATTCGCTATATGTAGATTCTTTAGATGAAATTAACAATTCAATTTTTAAAAATTAAATGCAATTAAAGACTTATTTAAACCTTAAAAAAAGGTTAAGATGTAATTGACATTTGGCCACTAGAAAACTCAAACCATCCGTTATCAGCAAAGTTAGGAACAAGTTTTAACAAAAGACGTTTACAATATAATACAACTTGAACTTAACGTTTTCAAACATATAAATTAAATTTTAACATTTTCAAAACATTCAAAAGAAATTTTAAATGAGCAAAAAATTTTACGAAATTAACTATTTGCCAGTAAAAT
Organism: Erythroxylum flavicans; assembly: GCA_027576715.1. Classification (NCBI taxonomy): domain Eukaryota; kingdom Viridiplantae; phylum Streptophyta; class Magnoliopsida; order Malpighiales; family Erythroxylaceae; genus Erythroxylum; species Erythroxylum flavicans. Next base: position 36,611,218 of record JANZXP010000006.1, read on the forward strand.
GTCATATTAATATTGAGACTCATTGTTATATATTTCACAAGGTAAATCTCACTTGTTACGGTACCAATGAGATCTACTATTATACATTTCAAACAACATATTTTACTTGCCATTTCATTCATTTAGGACTTGTTTTTAATATTTTGAAAACACTGAGATTCAATTTAAACGTTTCGAACATTTAGTTTCTGTTCTATACTTCTATATTATATCGTAAACTTGAGATTTAAAGTGTTCTTTTTAAAAAATTAATATTTGGTCTATTGTTCGCTTATGCCTGTCAAAGTTGGTCAATGCAAGGTTGGTGATAACTTTGAGTACTTAATTCCTGTTGTACTCCCCAAAATTTAGCTACAAACAGAAGCAAAAGCCCTTATTCTTATGTAGGCTTCCTGGTTTGATACTATAGTTTTTAATAAGACAAATTAATTCCTAAAATATAAAGTTGAAATTCCAACTTTTATTATCAAAATTCGACTCAGTTTTCACTAAAAATGTAATTATTATTAATATAAAACGACTGAACTTATTTATATTGCATATTAATGAGAGAATTTCTAATAAATATTGTATAATCCTATGATCATGTTATAATCTTTTTATCAAAAGTAAGATACCTCATATAATCCCTTAATTTTCCAATTAATCCTAAAATTAAATATTTATAACTATATTTGAATTTTATGGCCTATGTATAGATTAGTAATATAAATTTCGAAAATGAGTTCAAATACCAATTTTACAAATTACGATGGATCTTGATCAAATTTAAATAAATGAAAATTAAAAGTTTTAAACATATTTGAACATTTTCTCTCAAATACAAGTTTTTGACATTTTATCTCAAATACAACCTAATTTATATAAAAGATTCCTTCAAAAAAATATCTTCTTTAAATGAAATTAGACCTTGTGTAATTAAAAAACCAATTCTTGCTTATCAACTACATATTATCTAAAATTCAATTATATCTCAATATGTTTCCCAAAAAATTCAATTTGTGCAAATTGATTTTTTCTAATGTTTTCAAAACTTTACCAAAAGTTAAACAGATAAGAGAAAAAGTTTAAAGTTTAAAAGGTTCAACAGGTATTAAATCGTGGGTTAAAAATGAATAAAATTGAAGAATTTAAAAAAGATTAAAAAATTATCCTCACCCTTAAATTTTTTGATAGAATTTAATTGATTTATTTTAATTTATAAAAATCAATGTTATAAATACCATACTGACCCTAGTACTAGATTAAGTTCTAACACGACATTGTATCGATATCAGTCAATATAGGATATCGTTTTTGGCAATTTTTAAAAATTTTAAAATAGTCTCTGAATTTTTTCAAAATTGCAAAATAGTCCATCAGTATATTGTATTGTATACTTTATAATTTTACACTAACCTTGTCTAAAAAAATCATAATAATAAAAATTTAAAATAACAACAATTTATTTATTTATTAACATTAATTTTCAGATATTTCACATATGAATAAAAACTAAAATTAATATAAAAAAAGATAATCATAATACAAATATAAAATTAAGCACGAAATAAAGTATTTAAAATATTAAAATTTCAACATATAGTAAATAATAATTTCATCAAAACATTAAATAAAAAACAATACATATCCTTAAGTCTCTAACTATCACAATTTACAACAAGACTTCCTAATGAGGAAATAACCAAGTAGAAGTGAAACCTGAAATAAAAACATTTTATAGTTATATTACATTTATAGAATTTAACATATACTCAAATACAAGTAAAGTTAAAAGAAGAGAAGAAACAAAAACTTAAAATTTCATTCAATCATCTACGAGAGGATACCCGTCATAACTGTATTGATCTCAATTATTATTTGGTACAAAATTCTCATCACTGAGAGGAGCCTCATCATCATCATCATCATTTAAATTCAATGCATTAAATGACATGTTAATGCTTTTCTCATCCAAGATTATCTTTCAAGTCACTCACATCTACCAAACCTGGTTCCTCAGAAACTCAATCCACTAAAAGATCTATATTATCAATGTAAATTAGATCTACTAAACTAATTGTTTTATTAAGAGTCCTAAAAAATAATAAAATTTAATTATTAAAAAATTATAAAAAATTATATCTAAATTAATAATGATAATAACATACCATATCCTAAAGCTTTAAATTGTAATGAACAAAAATTAAGTTATTTAATCTCTTGAGCTTTAATATATTCTTTTCCTTAGAATGGATGAATTCAAATATGCTCCAGTTCCTTTCACAACTTGCTGCACTCACACATTGACTTAAAATTCGAATTGTAAACTTTTGTTATTCTGGAACACCAATTTCAAATTGATTCCACTAAGAAACTGTAATTCGTAAGATATAAAAGTATCATTATAAACAAAATAAAGTGATTCTACTCGGTGTTTGAATATGCATCTAAGTGAGTAAGGGTTGAAGAAGAGAGAGCGCTTGGAATTCTCAAGCCTTGCACTCCATCTTCAATGCAGTTGATGAAGATCGCTTTGTTATGATATCAGCTTGTGAATCGATGAAAGAAGCGTGAGATACTTTGCAGATTATACATGAAGGATCGAAATCTGTGAAAGTCTCAAAACTTTAAATGTTGGCTGTGAGATTTGAAGAGCTGAAGATGGATGAGAGTGAAACCATTGGAAACTTCCATGAGAAACTGCGTGACATAGCAAACCAAGCACATCAACTCGAAAATTTGGACTTAATTTAGGCTTGAATGGAGCTGAAGTGAACCTAGAATGATGCTTGGATTAGATGACTAAATGTGTGATATGTATGAAGTGATAATTGAGTTATGACTTAGTGATTAAATTGTTGATATCAAAGTACTAAAGGCATGAGTATAATGGGAATGAAGATGTTCATATGATTGTATTTGTGACTCGAAGGAGATGAGTAACATGTATTAAGTAAAGGTGAATGAGAATTGGATATTATGTGATCACATGATGCCATAAAACAAATAATGACTGATTGAGTTGTGATGCTTGAATAACCAAGATCTTTGAGATATAAACCTAAGTGCAAGTTAGTCATATTCAAGTGAAAGTGTTTGAATGATGAGATATGAAATTAAAGAAACATACCCGGAATAGTCAATATGAGCATGCATTATACATTACACATATACATATGTGTATAATTGAATGTTTATGTGATTATGCAATTAATAATGTGTGTGCAATATGTGTATTGCATAATGTTGATTTACAAGATAGAACGATAGCATCTAATCGTTTTTGGATCATGGAAGTTAATGCTAATCTGGAGCGTACTGTGAGTCGAACTAGATGGTCTCACTTTCATTATTTTTTTTATTTTAAATTTCTATATTGAATTACTACTGAATGTGAATTTGATTGATACAATTCTGGACATTAAAAGTCCGAGGAGTTTGATAAATGTGAGAATATAGGAAGTGCTCATTGTATGTGAATTGGACTGAAATAAGTGATTCTTAACATTATTGTTGAATGCCAAACATCGATCTGATGAATATATATGAATGTAAATGTGAAAAATTGGGCACTAGTGATTGTTTGAAAATATGTGAATATAGTGCATTTCATTTCATGAATGCATAAAAGATAAAGGTTGTTGTGTCCAGAGTAGCCATCGAAAAAGAGCTTAAAGCTCAGAAATTGAAAAAGAGCTTAAAGCTCAGAGTGTGGTAAGAGCCTCTCGCTCACTATGTAAAATGAGTCATGTATCCCCAACGGATAAGAGACAGTTAATAATGAGCTCGATATTCACAATGAATACGGGACAGTTATATGCACTCGGTCACAACAATAACAATTAAAAGTGAGTCTCATGTACATTGCATATATAATTGATATGTATGTTTAAATGATTGAAATGCACTGCTTGAATGACTTCTGAATGTGAAATATGAAGTATATGGATTCAATTTGTTAATTAGTGAAATGATGTGAATTAAGTGATAACATGTAATAATGTGTTATGTGATTGGGTGAACCATCGAGGATGGTCCACTCACTGAGTTTGCAAAAGTCACCCTAAAATTTGCAACATTTTTTAGGCTTAGAGGAGATCTCCAATTAGATAAATTGGAGAATATCCATTACATTCAGATAAAAGATAGAGATCAGGATTAGTTGGCTTTTGCACTTGTACTTTCTGTTATTTTTATCTTAAAAATTGTATTCCATAAATATTGTACAGCATTCATGCGAACTGAAAAGTGTAATGACTGTATAACTGGAAATGTTTTGTATTGGGCCCAGATGATTATTGAAATATATTACAATGTGTAAATTGTTTGTAACAATTGTGATCGAAAATGTTTATGAATAAAATGGGCCGAAATTGATTATTGATTTTTCTGAGAAATTCATTTGATGTTTGAGAAAACAAAATTATAATGAGAGTTGTTTGACTGCTCTAGTGCATCGCTTTCACAGGGTGCGTGTCTGAATATCCTCGGGATGTGCAGATACGTACTCGGTGGGAGTGTGGTGCTACATGCAATTTAATCATATCCCAGTTGACGGAAATTTACATTGAAAACATTACAAAAAAACTGTTACTTCACAATATATAGGTCTATACATTATAAATCCATTAGTACTATACATTTTTATATGGTTGCAACATATTTTATTTTATATTTTATATTTTCAAGCATTCATCATTTACCACAATTAAAGAAATATTGAACTTTTCAAAATTTCATGTTTTAAACAATAAGGTAATAGTAAATAAATGTCAGGGTTCAAATTAATAAAAAGGGTTCATGAAAAATTAGATAAAGGTTACTAATGTGGTTATAATCAATGAAAAAGGCTAAGGCTCAAAATTGATTGCTCCGAAATGATAAACTATGGTAAGGTGCTTATCAAAGAAATAGGTTTAAACAATTGTTGAATCTAAGTGCCGTTTTAACTTTAATGCTTCTAATTTAACAAGATATGTTCTCAATATGCATAATAAAATCAAGTTCTAGAATCATTCAACTATCTATGATAACACACATGAAAGAATTAAAAAGTTTAATTTTTTTGGAAATTTTTGCTCTTAGTCTCAAAAGTTCAAAAAAATTAATGTGGTGTGAAAATAATATGAAAATTTCTTTAAATTGACTATTTCAATGATTACTAACAGTATGACTTATAAAAGTAAGTTTATTCTATCTTCCTTTTGCATACTAATTCCTATAAATAATCAATAATGAAATAAATTATTTATGGACATACTTCAACTTGTTTAGAATATCCATTCATAAAAATTAATAACAAAGATTATAATAAGCTTTAGAAAATTATAATCCCTTTCCCCACACTTAAAACTGTACATTATCTCCAATGTACACAATATAAGCATATCAGAAAAAAGGAAGAAAAGATAAGAAATTTGGTACTTCCCTGAGGAATAAGATATTTAGATTCTGATTTCGATGAGAGATCCATCCGATGTTAGATAAAATCATTCTTGCAAAATATAAATAAAAAGGGGATAAAAAGATAAAAGAAAATAAAAATAGATAAAATAAAATAAATAAAAATAATGCTTAGATTAATAAAAGCTAGGCTTTCCTAATATTACAATTGCTGAAAATGGTACCAAAAACTTGATTGACTTGGATTAGATTGACAGTGGTAGATTGCACAATGTTTTAGGTCCTTCCTCCTATTTTTCTTTTGCCTACCAGACTTCCTCTCAATAACAGGTGATATAAGAGCTGGTTTACCACTTT
>JANZXP010000006.1:36638558-36659691 GCA_027576715.1 Erythroxylum flavicans
TGCATGTACAATTATTTTAATGTATCAAAAATAAATATTCACATGTGTGTGAATATACAATGATGCATGAGCATGCAATATACTTCTAATTTCTCACCGTACTCTCAATTCACTATTTTGAGGTCTAGCCCCAAACATGAGATGTTACATGGTCGGTCGAAAATTCGATTCAAATGATTCAAACGACCTAAACACTCTCATTAAAATAACATCGTTTTACTTTATTGGACTTAGTTTAGGCAACGTTCTATGAAATTCAGACAAGGCCGATAATTCTTAATTAATAAAGAGTTAACAAGAATTTAAAATATCATTTGAAAGACAACAAAACCAAAGGTATATTATTTATACATAGTTATGGGATAATATGGTATGAGTTTTGATATAGTATAATTTTGATGGTCTGAACCACTTGGATTAGGATGAGGTTCTAAGTGTTGATGTAGGACTAATATGATGAGCCAAAGTTATGAGCTGAGCTTAGGTTGTGAATTCAAATGTTGAAATATATTTTGATATTTTAGGATTTAATAATCAAATTAATAAAGTTAGAAAGAAGAACTGTCCTCATTATTTAAAAGAGTTATATAATAATTTGAAAATGCGAGATGATGACAACTATATTTCAATTGTTGAAAAATCCTCCAAGTATTTAGACTTTCATGTTCTAAACATAGGTCAAATAAATTAAATCCATGTATATTAAGCTTTACCCAATTTTTTAAAAATCAAACTAGTTCGGTCGATTTAATAATGAAAATCTTGAATCGGCTCACTTTCATTTCGGTTTTCACTTTCTGGTTTAATTTAGTTTAATAATTTTTGTTGTTAAAAATTTATCAATTTATTAATTAATCGACCAGTTTTTATAAACCAAAATAAACCAATTAAACTTTATTTAACAATCTCTTTAATTAAACTTTGATTTTTAATAAGTAAAGAAAATCTTTTTCAATAATTTTTAAATTCTTCAATTTCATTCAATCTTTAACATATTTTATGACAGTTTAATGAACCTTTTCAATCTTAAACTCTCATACCTTACTGGCTTAACTTTCGATATGATTCTTAAAACATTAGTTTTACATTAATCATTGATAGGTACATATAAAACATTGGATGTTTGATAACTTTGATTGAAACATTCACAAATAAATTTCTTTGCAAAATACACTTAAATAGAATTACAATTCATACTTATTGTTTATTGAATTATAAAGACATTAAAAAATATTGTTTATGAATGATTGGTTTGTCAAATGAACCATTCATATTACATAGTTTGGATGTTATTGATTTGAGTCCAGAGATTTATCTTGTCAATTACATAATTTGGATGTTATGGTTTCGAATTGAGAGATTTATGTTGTCAATTACATAATTTGGATGTTATTGTTTGTTTATCTTTTATTTAGGTTGCTTCATGTATTATTCTTTTTGTTTATAACATGTTGCATTTTTATTATTATTTAGGTAGATGGGATACTTTTACAATTTTGTTTAAATGCTTTATCATTAGCTATTTTAATTATTGCCTATTTTGATAATTTTAAGTCATTTAAAATACTTCAATTTTAAAAATTCGTTAAAGAAGTTGCTCTTCTTTTTGAATTTTTATGACTATTTCTCTTTTTCAATAAAATCAAGTTATCATCTATTCAATAAAACTACACCATTGTCAATTACACATTTTTTTAAAGCTTAAATATTCTTATTAAAGTATGTATCCTTCTTAATAACACATTTTAAATGAAGTATGAAATACTTTTATCAAAATAATTCATACAAAATTTACAACTAATTCGATTTTAAAATGATACACACTTTATAATCAATTCGTAAAATTAATAATATCCCTATATAATAATTAAAAAATGGACTTCTATAATAGCACATTTTTATTAGATAATTTTATCCCAATATCAATTTATCTTAGTTTAGAGAACATCAAAAAATCAATACAATACTCTACATCTAATTTCTCAATTTTATTTTCTTTTATAGTATCAGAGCCTAGCTCGAGTATCAATTTATCTTAGTTTAGATAACATCAGAAAATCAATACAATACTCTACTTCCAATTTCTCAACTTTATTTTCTTTCACGATATCAGAGCCTACTTGAACTACGTCTCAACTTTTATTTTCTTATCTTTCACCTCTGCTACACCTAACAACCATAAACGCAACCCTGCTACACTACTATACAAAAAAAAAAACTCACAAATGAAGACTATCAACACTTCTCTATAAATTACCAACATCACCAATTTTATTACTACAACTCTCAACAGAACTACCTCACAAATGGAGACTATCAACACTTCATTACCGATTACTAACATCACCAATTTTATATATTACAACTCTCAACGACAACAATTACCTTATCTGGTGAAATCAAGTCAAAGTCATACTTGCTTGCCTATGTATTAATTAGATATATTGACGGATCTATCACTCCGCCGTCCAAGCACCATGAATCAACCGATGACACTTCTACTCGCTTTTTGAAGTTACGTCAGAAGTTCAATATTCTTTTGAAGATTAGCTGGCAGGGTTGAAAACAACACATCTTCTATAAATCTGTTCAGATGTAATTACATTATAAATCTCTTCCTATATCAATTTATGTTAGTTTATATAACACCAAAAATTTAATATAATACTCTAATTACAATTTCTCAATTTGATTTTCTTTCAAGTTTGGATATATAACAAATCCATTACAACCTCATTTTCTTGGCATCATTAATCAAATGCTTTACCTTATTTCCTATATATCTAAAGAAAAAGAATAAAAAAATAAAACCGTAAGGAGTTTGTAAACATACCCATCTTGTCCCAACAATACACGATCGAAGCTGATATTTGAGGCTTGAGCAGATTATTTTAAGCCAAAGCAGTATCAGGGCAACTCTCCTTTGGCAAGCTAAACCATATCGGAAAAAGATACATCGCCGGTGTCCCGTGAGGATACGTGACCGATGATTAATAGCCATCCGTAGTCTGCAATACTGTAAACAGTAAAAAATATAATTTCAAGTATCGGTCCGATGAGCATTGCCGGCCAAAAAAGAGGTGCCCCGAGACTGATTTGCTCAGTTATCCATGAAGGAAAGTAGTTGCTCTTACTAGCTGCTTCTGGGTTTTTGGTTATGGCATGCATTGTACAGGTTTATAAACACATGAAAATGGAGTTGAAAGCAGAATAAACCCTAGAAGGAAATGGCATATGCCATGAATAATGCGTTCGGTGTCCTTTTTCTTACACTGGAACAGGGCTTAAAGGCATTATCTTTCCACATCCAAGTCTTTGAAAAGTGTCTCTATATATATACCACTCTAAGCATATAGATTCTCTTGGGAGGCCATAATGATAGCTACACTAAAGTAGGAGATGCTCTATGATGGATGTGAAGATGATGACATGATAATCACAGCCTTAGAAGAACATATGCTCGTAGTACTACCATGTCTTTTATATTCTTTACTTTGCTTTTAAATATCTTTGCTTGGCTTTTCATGGCTCAAAGGAGTATTTGGTATGAGTTATTACCTATCCTGTCTCGCTCTTTCACAGCCGGAGATAGTAATAGATCCAATTTGAACCATTTTTTTAATCAAAAATTTGATTGAGTTCGAGCTATTCGATATAGACCCGATGCCTTGTAATTAAGAATTGAAAAGCTTATCTAGTGCATATTTTCAACTTGTTAATTAAGAAGTTTAGAGATATTGATTAAAATGAATTGAAGAATAAAATAAGTAGATTTGATCACAAATTTAGCAAAATTAAGTATAAACAACAACAACATTTCAACAGAAGTCTTGCTCATACTCAAGGTTTGAGGAAGTTTAATTGTACTCAACCTTATCTTTAATTAATTGAGAGACTATTTTATGTTAACTCACATTAAAAAAAGATATATAAAGTAGTAAAAATAAAAAATAAAAAAGACATAAAGATAAAGATAATAATAAGAATAAAATAAATAAGTAAATAAATAAAAATAATTATGTACAAATAAAAATATAAAAATAAGTAATAAAATAAATAATACAAAAATTATGTCGAAAAATTGATAAATAAATCAAATAAATTTTCTAATTTCCATAAGATAACAAGTCTATGTAAATACATTAGTCATTATAATTTGTCATTTTAGGTCAAAATTATCAATCTTAACCTTATTTCACTAATTTGGGTGGAATAATGAAAGGGACATCTAATCTCCTAGAAGGATGTTTTTATTTTGTATGATGAATTTACTCAACAAAATGTTTCTTTGGTTCTTCCAACCAAATATTAGGAAAAAATTGGTAAGCAGTATGGGTTTTGATCTGCCTTATAAAAATGACCAAAACTTTATAGGCCCATCTTGACACAGCTTGTTATCCAAAGTATGTTAAATGAAGCTCCAAACGATGAAAGTGAAACCATCTACTAGTGACTTCAATCTTTATTTATTTATTTATTAACAAAAACTTACGTTTATTATTTAAATATAAAACTCTAAATATAAAAAATTTGTAAATTATATATTAACAATTTTAATATAAATAATATTAATAGTTTCATATGTTTTCAGTATTTGTAAAGTTTACAATTTGAATTTGATCATATTTAATTAAATTTAAAGTCATTAAATTAAACTTAAATTGATCAAATTTTAAAATAAATTGAGTTGAGCTTTAAGTAAAATAATATTGTTTTGATCGATGATTCATAATTCGTATTATACAAAATTTGATAAAAAATTTGAGTTGAATTTAAGCTCTTTTTTGCTTGAAGTTTGATTAGATTCAAAGAATGCGCGAAACCTTAATTAGAATATTAACGTTTGAGTATGGGATAATTAGAAGTCTTATCCGATCCAAGACATCTAATCTGAGCCCTAGACTGATTGGACTGGATTGACTCGACTATTTTTTAATTAAAAATTTAAAATATAAAATTTTGAAGTTTCAAATTGGGTAGAGTCGGACAACCTGAGGTTAAATCTAACCTGAGCCTAAAATTTTCAAAAAATTCTGAACCTACTTAAAATATGATCAATTTGGGTCGATCCTATTAAAACTAGGTCTGATTGGATTGGATCTAGTCGAACTTGAACCTATATCTCATCTCTAATTACCTTACCGTCTCATATTTTTCCCATTAATAAACTCAAAGATTTAAAGCAAACATTTAAAGAGTTTGCTCAATTCATGTTTTAAGTTCTTAAGTCTCTTAGAGGGTGATTGAGTTGGTGAAGTGGAGAGTATGAGGCCAAAAGGTTCTGTGTTCAAATACTCTTATCTACACTTTCTTTATCGAGCCTGTTATATAGGACTTGTCTAATATGAAGTACCCAATTAACATAATTTATAGACTATTATATTAATCCGAAAATATATGCAGTGCATATTCAAAAAATAACAATTACACATTCTTCTATTTAAAAAAAAAAATCGTACGTTAAGAGGCCAATGGGTCTTTTAAAAGTCTCCATTCACAATCTTAAGCACCCACCTGAAAGCATCCCGCCTAAGTCACTCACATTATTACTATTTATTTTGGTTCTCTCATTTGGTTATTTTGGGTGATGTGTCTTAAAATATTCTCTCAAAATCAAATCAATTTTGGATGGTTTCCTGATTTCTATATCATTAGTATTTTTGGGTCAAGTATGGTGGGTGGGTAGGACTTGTTTTGTCTATTAAGTTGACTTTTTTAGGGTTGAGGTGTATGACCTGGCATAGATAAAACACGTCAATCATCTGGGCATGCGACACGTGGACTATTCAATATTTCAATATTATTATTAACATTGATTTCGCCTATCCTTTGAAAATTATTCAAACCTCCAAACGTATCGCTTAATTTTTTTTAAATTGATTCATTTAATAAATTATTATTTATATAAAGCTGATCATTTTCTCATAAAAATTAATTTATATAAATTCAATACATTTGATAAGAAGTGACGTGTACGTATAAGATTTGTCTAATGTGAAATATCTAATTGACGTTATTTATAATTATTGTGTTAATATAAAAATTTACTCCGTACGTATATAAAAAATAAGAAATACGAGTTCTTTCATTTATAAAAAAGTGTACGTAAGATTAACAAAACTTCCAGAAATTTCTTCTTATCTTTGGCCTATAAATTCCAGCCACATATTTTGGTAATATTCTTAGTTTGCTAATTGCACTTTTATTCAACCATGTTATATAAAATATTTGATAACATATAGTGTTGTAGTTTCGTGATTGGATAAGAAAAGGTGAAATATCCGCCGACCCATCACACCACTTCCCACCGATTAAAGCAATAAACGACTAAACGTGATTCATACGGATTCTTCTTCCTTAGCCTCAAACCATAACCTAATAGGCTAATAGTAACATTTGACATCTAAATTGGTACGAACTCAAATGGGTTTTATTTAAATTTGTTAATCAATCATCAAAGCTCAAGTTCGCTAATAGATTATCACACACGTTAAATTTTGTAGACACAACGTATCGGTAAAAAAAAGTTATTATTAATCTATTAGTCATATAAATAAAAATACATTTTGAGTACTAATTTTAAAAAATTAATCACTAAATTGAAAATTTTAAAAAATTTGATACTAAATTAAAAAAAGTTAAAAGTTAAACACCCTTGTTATCTCTTTTACAAATTAATAACTTCTATAATATAAATTTTTGGAGATTCAATTAGAAATAACATACTAAATTTGTTTAGGTTTGACAACGGATAACACATGAATCTAAATTCAGGTGTTTATAATAAGTCATTTTATAAGTCAAGTTTAAGTCTAGACCAACTCGAGGTCCAATTCATCTGAGTCTCGAACAGGCCTAGACCTAAACAACTTAGAGGCTCAAACTCAATTAAAAAAGAACAGTTATTTTACATTTTTTATTTTAAGAAAATTATTTTTAAAAAATTGGTGGACTGATCATTGTCATCCCTAAATTTGTTATTAATCAATTAATATTTTTAATTAGTAAATTTTGTGTGATTATGATATTATTATTTCATAAAAAATTTACCATAATCGGATGAATATATAGCCGAACCACTTGAACAAGCACCAATTTTTAGATAAGAATATGATTTACGTTTTCTTGAAAACACAATATTAATTGCGGACGAGAATATTAAGATTGGTTAGGGTCAATCACTATAATTAAAACTACTATCAATTTGTTATTCATTCAGAAGTTGTTGAGAGAATATGTGAACACATCCCTGGAATAGTTTAATCCGATTGTCTCTAATCATCAATCCAATTTGTTCGTCTTCTTTCAAGAAATAAATACCATGATTCGTACAACATAAGTCGAATTCTTACAAGACAGGAAGACAAAAACTGGAGAAGAAAAAGACTATAATCAAAACAACTGACTTCTTATTAGCACTCAATTCCTGAGGAGAAGGTGAAGCCAAAACTGTACATGTACAAAAGGGTGAAAATTTCTCTGTTGAAGCTCGGAAAACGCTTTAATGATTCATCTTGGGTGATCGATATTCATCTATCTCAATAACTTCCTAGGTTTAGGAGTGATTTTGATGACAAGTCCAGGGAAGACATCGTCGGGATCATGTATATGCGGGTTCTGTTCCACGATATATGGGTCTCCACACTTGTCGCTGATGGTGTGCAAGGTCTCTCCTTCTCGGACAACATATATCTCTTCGCATGGCGTGTCCAAAAGCTGACTTCCTTTCACAGAGTACTCATCTGCAAAAGAAGAAGAAGAAGAAGAAGAAGAAGAAGAAGAAGAAGTGCTCTCTCTGATCGACCCGAATAGGATTAGACCTAACAGGACGATCGCACAGTACCATGAGGCAGCGTCTGCTATGGTGGCGTGGATTCGCATGTTTTTGTTGGAAGAAGAAGGGAGCTTGTGTGAGAAAAGAAAGATGGGTTTCGAAAGATTCTGAGGAGTCTTAGGGTACAGGAACTAGGAAGTGTGTGTACTTATAGACACATGTACGAGCCACCACCTTCTAGTTTGTCAAATTACTGAAGAGGACTTGATCGTTAGACTGTTAGAAATTGTCTTCTTAAAAGTGTTTTTGGTTAGGTTTGTTTATAAGATTGGAAGAGACTCTATAAAGTCTAAATGATTATAATTTTATGTAGGGGTTTGACATAAGGGGAAATTGTTGATTAGTGAAAAAGAAAATTAATTATGTATCTAATTTATAACTAATTTAGTAACTATGATCATGAATGCCCACCTAAAGACGCTTACATTAATACAAGACCTAAATAAAACTAGGAGGAGTACATAAAATTAATGTTTTAAAAACTAAACCGGAAGTTAAATTGGTAAGACAAGAATTTTAAAGTTTAAAAGATTCAACCGGTATTAGATTATCATAAAATCAGTTAAAGGTTGAATAAAATTAAATAATATGAAATATGATTAAAAGAGATTGTCTTTACATATAAAAAAATTTGAAGTTTAATTAAAAAATAGATTGTTAAATAGAAATTAATTGATTTATCTTAGTTTATAAGAATTTATAATGAATAAATATTGACTAACTAATTAATTAATAAATTGATTGATTTTTTATTATAGTAAATCGAACCGGAAAGTTAAAATTTTGATTGAAAAAATTGAACCGAATTGAAAAATTTAACGGTTCAAAATTTTTATAGTTTAACCGGCCAAGCCGATTAGGTTTTTTAATTATTGTGATAAAACTGGTTAGTTTTTTAATTATTGAATATTTTAAATAAATTCAAAAAATCTTGGAAGTATATAAGATACAAACAACATGTTAATATATTCGAATGATTCGATCGTGACGTAGTTCTTACATAAAATATGATGAGCATCCGTGGTTTCTTGTATTCTAAACCTTTGATCTTCTATGTTTCTTAACAAAATCCTTCCTTAAGATTTTTCAGGTAAGAGTTGCTTTCGACAATACTCAAAGATAAAGAGACAATAGCTTCAAGGATGATTGAAGAAACAATTGGATAAGGTGATCATGTCTAAATAGAACAAGAGGGCACTACCCTCTACACAAGACGGTTGAATTGAAGACGAGGTTACATGTTGTGGTCAAAGAGGTGGTTGGTTCCTGGGGAAGGTTGGAGGGTTTGGCTTGTTACGTGCAAGTAATTGTTCCCTCTCTACAAGGGTTTGAATCATATCAAAGACCAAACTAAACCATAAAGAAGGAAAAAGGTTAAGCTATCCTTTTCATGCTTCTTTCTTCGTTGGAGCAAGTTTTGACCAATGGCTATCTTTGATAGGGAAGGCCTTGGAAATTTCCTCTTTAGCGTGCCTAACAATTGAGCTAAGGACCAGACTGACCTAGTCAGTTTGTTGACACGTTAATTTCGTAGTATTCAACTTGTTGCAAACTTATAAAAAGTCATCATCTTAATTCTAAAAAAGATAATAAGTTACATGGTACTTAAATTTTCAATATTTTTTAAATTTAGTATTAAATTTTTAAAAATTTTCAATTTAATTACTAGTCTTTTAAATTTTGTACCGATCAAATCAAAATATTGTTTTTATTGATATAATGTATTTACTAAATGTTTCGTCAATGTCTATGTATCAACCGTATCAGTAAAAATAACATTTTAGTTTTGACTTGTACGCGTTTGAAATGCTAGACACTAAATTGAAAATTTTTAAAATTTTGACACCAAATTAAAAAATTTTGACGGTCAAAACATATTAAAAAATGGATCAATTAAGGGTTAAAACACATTATAATTTATAATTACAAATTAACTTGATCTCGTCACGATCAAACAAATTATTTATAATACTTGATTTATATATAAAAAATCATTATTTTTAGTGTCAATAAATTAAAAAAAGAAAAAATAACATTTAACTTAAGGAGATTAATTAACATTCTAATGGGTTGTGATCATTTTTCACATATTAAGACTTCTGCCACTTTTTACACATAATATTTCTAAGAATAATCAAAAGTCTTGATTTTTAATAAAAACTTTGGAAGTCTTGCAAGTTCATGATAGACAAACCCATTCTTTGGTACTTTGACTTACTTCCATTTGTGACTTAGTCTCTTCCTACCCCATAATTTGGGACGAAAGAGTCTTAGTCTCTTACTAACCCATAATTTGGGATGAAAGACTCTTTGGTTTTTCAACAACTTATTGACTTACCTATAAACTTTGAGAAGAATTGTGATGATCAAGAGTCCCCCTTTGAATTTACAAGACTTGATCATTCAAAACATGGTTTGGCCATAATCTTTCAACTAACTTATTTTAATTGCAAAAAATGCAACATGGAAATCCATGAACTTGGCATGTGAATATTTATAAATCCATGAATTTGGTACGGATATATAGATATACATCACACATTGGTCGTTTTTGTGTAGAAATGTTTAAAAAAATGATTTCAATGAGGTTCTTGTTTAATAATAGATATAAATTTAACTATATTTTTATGAAATATAAAATTTAAAAATTGTACATACGATGGTAAACTTTTTTCATTTTACCGGAGTTAAACAATATTATTTGTATTTTTCAATGTTTTAAAAATTTAAATCGATTTGATTAGTTTAAAGTGAAAATTTTGAACTGATCAACTTTTTAAGTTGGTTTTTAATTTTTTGGTTTAATTTAGTTTAATAATTTTTGTTGTTAAAAGTTGACCATTTTGTTAATTAATCAGTTAGTTTTGTAATTAATCAGTTTTTATAAACCAAAATAAACCATTTAATTTTCATTTACGAGCCTCATTTTTTAATAAAACTTTAAAATTTTCAATGAGTAAGGACAAATTTTTTAATCAATTTTCAAATTCCTTAATTTTATTCAAAGTTTAACCGATTTTATGACATTTTAATACTAGGTGAAACTTCTAAATCTTAAATCTCTTATCTTACTAATTTAACTTCAGATCTGATTTTTAAAACATTGATATTTCATGTGATATATTTGTTAAAACTTTGTAAAATTTTGGCCCTGTTTGGTTGTTAGCTGATCAGCTAAAAAAACAGCTGATTGAATAAATTTAGCTGATTGACCTTATTGATCAGTTATTCTAGTGTTTGGTAATCAACTGATTGAACCCAATCAGCTGATTTTTAAAAAACTCAGGAGTGGTGTTTTACTTCAGCTGATTTAATAAATGACAAAAGATACCCTTCATTCCCAAATGCCAGTTATTGTAGGACAGATTGTATTATACTTTCTCGAGATATCTGCCTCCTACCACCTCTCAACATGGTCTCCACCCATTGGTCCGTGAGTTTTTTTACCACTAATTTGATAACTTTCTGTAGTCAATCTTCGTTAGTTTGCCAAGTCATGTGCTGGGTATACGCCTGTTTTGTTATAAATCACACTGATTTAGTACAATTAGTAAAGTTTAAAGTAATAAATCATACTGATTTATTATTATTATATGTTATATTTTTAATAGATTTATAAACTTAATTTTTATAAAATTAAATATCTAAAATTTAAGTTCTCACGAAAATATTCAAAGAAATATTAAAATATGATACTCATATTATTATAAATTTTTTTAAAAATCATACTCTTATAAGTTATTTTACATATAAATAGCTAATATTAAACAGTTAATTTTACCAACTATCTCTAACAATCAGTTAATGCAATCTCTTAGTTAAATCAACTGATAGAATCAGCCAACAACTAAATGACAGAGCTTTTAAATTCCTTTGCATTACAATGCAAAGGATACAGTTAATATTGTCAACACCCTCATCTCTCTTTTGACCATAATTTGATTAAATACCTAGTAGAGTAAGATTTTCCTGTATTTTGTGGTCAATTTTAGGCTTTTAGCTTATAATTATTGTTCAATTACTAGTTAGGATTCCTACCTGAGTTAACTATTCATTTGGTTTTACCAACTATGAATAAGGAGTGAGATTTCATATGCTATACCTACAAAGTTGTATCTTAAAAGTTAAGTCAGTAAATGATTGATAAGTGTTCTAACTTGTAGAATTTGGTTTTTATATGTCTATTAATTTAAGGAGTGGTGGTTGGAAAATTGTTTCTTATGTTAGTGATAGAGAAATAATAGGTTAGGGGTAAAAATGTGTTAAAACTACAAATATCCGTTGCATCAATTTTGTCACTTGATTCTAAACACTTGATGAACAAGTGATTTATTCAATTTTTTCAAAACTACGTCGAAAAGTAAACCTATAAGATAAGATGTTTAAAGTTTAAAAGAATCAACTGGTAATACGTGATACCATCAATTTTTTTTAAATTTTATATGCCGATTAATAGTCAATAATTTATAGCAAGTTTGATAATGATAAATTTGATAATGATGTCTCATTAGCCATAATCACTCATTTCCAAGTTGAACAGAAAAGTGTCGAAGGCCATTGGTCTTCTTTTGGCCATATTCCATGGAGTAATCAGTTGAATCAAGTGTCAGCTTCCACTAAGACTGAGTTTAAGGGTAATATCTGATGCCTGATTCTGCTTAACATTCCATTCAAGGTGATAGTGAAAGGACAGCCACCACAATTGAAACACCATTAAGCATGAGTTGCAGCTTAAGTGATGGCCACTTTCTGAGTACCATTGTCACCAATGTCGTTGCGTCTCTAGTGTGGACTCTTGGAATTGAAAGGATGAATAGGAATATAGCTTTATTTCCATGGTTTCAGTTAAAATGAACAGAAACTTTCAAGAATCAGAACTTTCAACTTGATCAATAATGTCTAGATATTATTTTAAAGAAATCCCATTAAGTGAAACTTTGAAAATGGTTTTGAGTTGTAAAGAATCTTTGGATTATAATAAAACCAGGCAGCTTGACCGATACATATCTGTCTTTTTGCAGGGTAAACTGATATCAGGAAACAGATTTGGCAGAGCTTTCAAGTTTCCACGTTAATGGTTGAAAAGATGGAGGAAAATCCTGATATGCAAAAGCTTTCAGGTTGGAGTTTCTCAAACACACGCATGTATGCATTTAAATGTTACTCCTGCGAACAAATTATAAACAAACTGGATCCAGAAGGGAAGCTTGATATATATGCCAGTGTAAGCTCAAACCTGCTTAAACTCTCTAATTACTGTTTAGAGATTAAACATGACTTTTATAGCTTTGCCACCGCGAGCACTAGTCTCGAAGGCTTCTTCTATATCCTCCTGTGAGAAGCCAAACCTGTGCGTGATCAGAGGCTTAACATCAATCTTTCCAGTTCTTAGGAATTCAATGCAGAGAGGCCACGTGTTCCGATAGCGGAAAATCCCCATAACATCAACCTCCCTGCAGCCAACACCACCCACTGGGTTAAAAAGATATGTTTCTTTCGTGCGTGTGTGTGTGTGTGTGTCTATATATATACACAATCCGGGTGGATTTCTTACTGCTATGGTAATCCCTAAGTGAGCTCTGTGATGACCAACAAAACGTTGGAGACTAACCATCAATAGACAGTTTCATGTTAATGATAGAGTTTCACATGGAAAAGATTGGATTCCTATAGTTGGAAAGGAACACAACAGATTAGGCTCATGATCTTTTTCTTTTCTTTACAATAGAAATTGGATTACCTTGCAGCAGCAGGTGTAAGAGGAACACTCATATTGCTCAGAGCCAGTCCAATCAGACACACTCTACCACCTGAACGTGTGGCATTCAGAGCTGTAGACATGGTCTTCTCATATCCAACACAATCAAAACTCACATCAATGTGTAAACCCATTGTGATCTTAATCTTTCTTACGTCCACGTCTACATCCTGTAAGATACTAGCATATTACTCCATCCTGAGGTTTCAACTAAGGAACCTATTTGGTCCCTCTTTTCTGTTAATTCATAAGTTCACATATGTTCTGCGAATGAAAAAAAATGGGTCATGAAGTTCATTGCTGTAACCTGAATGTCTGTCGAGACCTGAAGAATCTCATCTGCACCAAGATCTTTTGCAATGGATAAGCGACAATCATCAACATCCACAATCACTACTCTAGGGGCACCAAATGCTCGGGCAGCCAACAAGGTAATCAGTCCTATCGGTCCTGCTCCTATGATCAATACGTTTGTCTCTGGGCCAACGGTTGCGCGTCGACAAGCATGGACACCAACGCTGAGGGGTTCACACATTGCACCTTCCTCCAAGCTCACATTATCTGGTAGTTTGAAACAGAGATTTGCAGGATGCACCACCTGGAGTGAAGAACATAACAATATTATGTTTTGATGCCCTTTTTAGCATCATGTGAACCTCAACAAAAGACTGACTTTCTTAACTAAAAGCTCCTGTTCCGTCACAAAATCAGTGGTGAAGTCAAGTAACTAATTAATGTAATGATATAGAACTAACTTCCCTTTCCCAAGCCTATAGTGAGTTATAGACAAAGTTCAAAAAGATATGGGAAGATCGATTAAGGAGCACATTGACAGTACTCTTATACTAGAAAGATCACAATTTTATAGTTTCAAAGCTTCCAATTAATTTGTTCTATAGACAAGATGATTCTCCAAGTGACAGGCCATGCAGTACAGGAAGGGAATATGTTCATTGTTCAAAGCTCTAGCATAGCATGAAACCTTTGCAACCTATGACAACCTGGTTGGCAAGAGATCCGTTTGTTGGTGGAGATCCAAAGAACTTCATCTCGGAACAAAGATTGTAGCGACCGTCTTTGCAGAAGTCACAACGCTGGCAACTGATACCGGGCTCCAATGCTACTCGATCACCAATGGCCAGAGACTTCACTTCACTCCCAACTTCTTCTATGATCCCAGCACATTCATGACCAATAACCATGGGCTTTTTCACAATGAAATTTGCACATCTCATTGTCTGATGGCAGATACAGCATCCGTAAGAGGTACCAAACAAAGGGAGACAAATTTAGTAAGTTCCACAACTTGCAAACTTACCCTAACCTTACCGAAAGATCATTCACCTTGAAGTGGTGAACATCACTTCCGCAGATTCCAAGAGCCTTAATCCGAACTTTAACATAATTCTCACCTATTAAAGAAAATGTTAAAAGAGATAACAGAAAGTGTGTCCTTTAGTTTTCTGGGCACTATCTCGAAAAGAAACCAAACTTGATTGGATTGATCTTCAGTTACTACCAGGTAGATGATTACAAACAGAAACAATTACTAAAAGATCAAATACTTCCCACAATTTCGACGTAAAGAACTGAACTTTAAGGAATTCACAGTCAATAAGCTTCCACAGAAAGCAGATCATTTGTCAAAGGTTGCGTCTTGGACGAAATTGGCTTTCAAAGAAGAACAGCAAGGCCTTGTAAAGGAAATAAAACAACTGGGGACAAATTTACCAAGAGGAGGAAGATGGTACGGCTGGATTTTAAGGGTCTTGACTCCAAGTAGCCAAGCTGCTTTGTTCGCTTCATCTGCCATGGGAGTGCCTGGTCTCCAGTTGAGGTTTGACTTTTCCAAAGAACTGAACTTATACTGTTATACTTATACATACTCGTTTCTTTCTTATTATCGTTATTATGATAAATCATATTAATAAATTAAATTTCTATAAATTATATAAATTAATTAAATTGTAATTTTACTTAAAAGCAAACATTATCCATGAATAGGAAAATACATCTCCTTTGTATAGAATAAAGAGAATCCAAAGGGATACAATCCTCCAACAGTAGCTCAAAATCCTCCTAATTGAACAAATATAACTCAACTAAACTAACCCACTTTTAACAGTCCTTAAAAAGACTCAACTTGGAAAGCGACTTTTCTTGCTTTAAATTTGTAAAGTTCCAGTATTGCTAACAGAATCTGATTCTTCTTGTCTTATCCTTCTGCTGGTAAATATTCCTCAGCTTCCAATATCTTCCCTCTGTTCTTGAACCTTATCTGCTGGTTAACTAGAGTAGCCTGAAGGAGTGTATCAACATCTGACGAGTATAGTAGAACCTTTGGAAGAATGGGTAAAGGAGGGATGTCTCATGAAGAGAGCAAAGTTGGAGGAGAGGAGAACATGGCTGCTTGGCTTCTTGGTGTGGACACCCTCAAGATTCAACCTTTCAAACTCCCTCTTCTTGGTACCTGTGTCTTGTCTTGTCTATATGATCTAACTTCTAATAGGAACTGGGAACTCATGCTTTCTGGTTATATGATCTCTGTTTTGTTGTTTTGAACAACACCCTTCTGTTGTTATTGTTTATCGCTTTTAGTGTTCTTATATCCTTCTTTTTCTATAGGACCTCATGATGTTAGAGTTAGAATGAAAGCTGTTGGAATCTGCGGAAGCGATGTTCACTACCTCAAGGTTTTGTAACTCTTTTTATGAATAGTTGTCTGTATAATGGTCTAATAACCCGTTTGATATCTATTTGGTTGCCAAAGTATATCTAATTGCAATCCTTAAAAATGGTGATGAGAAAGAGAAACAGAAGTAGCTTGGACCTGGGTTCATAGATTTAGCCTCTGGGATGATTAAGAAATTGGGATTTCTCACGTTCTTCAGTTTCATGTGTTCTTCTTGACTGATGAGGAATGAGTTAGGACTCATAGATAGTTTCTGTACCTATAATTGTTAATTCTGTTTCCTTATTTCAATGTCTGATCGTTAAAAGTAATGCAACTTTTGTTTTCAGACCTTGAGATGTGCACATTTTGTGGTGAAAGAGCCTATGGTCATTGGGCATGAGTGTGCTGGTATCATAGAAGAAGTTGGAACTGAGGTTAAAAGTCTTGTGCCTGGAGACCGCGTAGCACTAGAACCAGGAATCAGTTGTTGGCGTTGCAATCTTTGTAAAGAAGGTCGATACAATCTATGCCCAGACATGAAGTTCTTCGCTACACCACCAGTACACGGTTCACTTGCCAATCAGGTAAGAAAACACTTACAGCTTGAAACTTGAATTTAATAAGGAATACCGTCAAGTGATATTATCAGGAAGTAGAAGATCTGCAGATGTAGTTTATGCATCATGGAGTTGGATTTTGAAGGTGAATCCTTGTTCTAACAGGTAGTGCATCCTGCTGACCTATGTTTCAAACTACCAGACAATGTGAGCTTGGAGGAAGGGGCAATGTGTGAGCCATTGAGTGTTGGTGTACATGCTTGTCGTCGAGCTAATGTTGGTCCAGAAACAAATGTGTTGGTCATGGGAGCTGGACCGATCGGACTTGTTACGTTGCTGTCAGCTCGTGCTTTTGGAGCACCTAGAATCGTTATTGTGGATGTTGATGACTATCGCTTATCTGTTGCCAAGGATCTTGGTGCTGATGAGATTGTTAAAGTTTCAACAAACAGTCAGGTTTGTACTGTATGTTTAATCAAACTCAAAAGTTATACAAACTCATTTCATGATTGTGTTCTTGCTGTTAAATGCTATGAATCCAATCTGGAGTTTTACAGGATGTAGCTGATGAAGTTCTGCAGATAAATAAAGCTATGGTCTCTGGAGTGGATGTTACCTTTGATTGTGCAGGCTTTACCAAAACCATGTCCACAGCTCTCAGTGCCACTAGACCAGGTGGTAAAGTTTGTCTTGTTGGGATGGGACATAATGAGATGACCATCCCACTTACTCCAGCTGCTGCAAGGTAATTGAGAATGAATCTTCTGATACTATTCACAGGTTTTTCAAATCATAACCTGTGACAATGTTTCACTTGTTACTTTCACCATCTCCACTAACTCCTGCAAGTCTTTAACTACTTCTGCTCTGCAGGGAGGTGGATGTTATCGGTGTTTTCCGGTATAAGAACACATGGCCACTATGCTTAGAGTTCTTGCGGAGTGGTAAAATTGATGTGAAGCCCCTGATAACTCACAGGTACGGATTCTCTCAGAAGGAGGTTGAAGAAGCCTTCGAAACTAGTGCTCGTGGAGGCAATGCCATTAAGGTGATGTTCAATCTGTGAAATTTATCTGCAGACTCGCAAGCTCCGAACTGCTTCATAAAGGATCTTTTGGATCAGAATAAAATCCATAAACAGATGATGTACTTCATATTTCACGTTCACGTTATTAAGATTATAGCCTTTGGATGTATTTGAAACTCTATAACTCGATTCTATATGATTTATATATTCAAAGGTGCTATCTTTGTAGCTGCTGAGTTGATTCGTTAGGATGTATTAGCCTAGTCTTGCCGACTGGCAAGTTCACGGCATCTTTCACTATGGAAGCAGATAATATCTCCATTGACATGGCTAATCTCTCTGTTGATGATGATAACGAGGAGGGAATAGTCTTTAGGGCTGATGAGATCAACAAGGTGGAGGAGGAGGAAGTTAACCCTAAACTTTGCTTGGTGGGGCGTTTCTTGACTGATAGATCAATTAACTCTATGGCAATGAAGCTCACCTTAGCCCCGTTGATGAAGCCAGTAATGGGAATGCTGATCAGGGAGTTAGAAGGGGGAATATAAACGTTTCAATTCTATCATAGAATTGACATGGAGAGAGTATTTGGCATGTGCCCATGGTTGTTTAACAACCAGATTCTGATTTTAGATAGAATGGAGGCGTATTCCCATCCATATGAAGTACCTTTGAATGGGTTGTATTTATGGGTGCATCTGTATGGTTTAGGGCCTGGATATAAGTCAGATTATGTATAGGAAAGGTTGGCGAATGGTTTGGGAATGTTTGTGAAAACTGACCCTGAGAATTTCACAAAAAAGAGAGACTATTTTAGGGTTCGTGTTTAACGGGACATTAACAAACCCATTCGTGAAGCGCTGAAGTTGAGGAAAGAAGATGATTCAGATTGGTTTTGGGTTAATCTTGAATATGAACGTATTCCTGGCTTTTGTTTTATCTGTGGATTAATTGGCTACAGTGAGAAATTCTGCCCATTACCAGTTTTAAACGATGGTTCTCCATCCCATTTGAGGGCTACTCCTCGACGTCAAAATTCTGCAATGGGATCAAAGTGGCTGCGGGGTGAAAGTTATGTTGGGTATGGCGGCGTCCATGGCAGTGGTAATCGGAGTCCGGAGGTGCGGCGAAACGGTGATAGAGAGTCCACGATGGGAAGGATGCAGCCTGCTGATTTTTCGAAACAGAATCCTAATCAAGGCGAATTTGTGGGAGAAGATAAGGAAATAGATGCTGCAACGGTTATGGATGAGAATTCAAATTCGAATATTCCTGATGGAATTTTATTAAATGACCCAAAAACGAAGAAGAATGGGCCAAGGGGAGGGGAGTTCTAAGGCTCAGGAACATGCCATCGAGGATGAGTTTACAAAAGATCCAAAATCTGGAAAGGATTCAAAAAACGAGAAAGCGGCGGGTTCTGGTATTCAGGCCCACCAACAGAAATGAGTCTGTTAAGTTGGAACTACCGAGGACTCGGTAAGACCAAGGCAGTTTAGAATTTGTGGTAGCTTGTTTATGAAAAGCGGCCTAATTTTATTTTCCTTATTGAGACTATTTGTAACTCAAATAAAATTAATGAAATAAAGTCTTTTTTAGACTATGATGACTTTTATTCTGTTGATAGTAGTGGTCGCAGTGGTAGGCTGGCATTGCTTTAGAAGGGGGTCAGTAATATAAATATTTTGGGCTCTTCCTTTAATTTTATTGATGTGCAAGTTCACATTCAGGGATTAGAGACTTGGCGATTAACAGGTTTTTACAGGCAAGCTAATAGGAATAGAAGGCATGAAACGTGGGAATTATAGGAAATCTTGCAGTGGTATCTTCTCTCCCGTGAGTTTGCATTGGGGACTTTAATGTGTCCTATATAGTTCTGAGAAAAGAGGAGGGCTCCCCCAACCTACTAATTTACCTCATGGGTTCCAGAATGTTGTTTCGGGGGTTGGTCTCTCGGATTTAAAATTGGACGGTTATCAGTTTACTTGGGATAATGGACATATTGGGGTGGATCATGTGGAAGCAAGATTAGATTGGTGTTTAGTTTCTAAGGGCTAGAGGAATTTATTTCCGATGTCTAAAGGGACGGTCCTTGATTTAACTACTTCTGATCATTTACCTTTATTTGTTCAAATTTAGATTTATGTTCCCAGGTAGAGAGTGCACTTGTTTCGGTATGAAAATCACTGATCAAAAGAACCAGAATGTCGCCAGGTGGTGGAGGATTGTTGGAGTTCTAATAGGAGTGCTAGCTTAGTAGAAAAGCTTGCGGTTTGTAGTAAAGCTCTAGATGAGTAGGGGCAGAATTATCGACGCAAATTTAAGGAGGAGCTAGATGTTTGTAGACAAAAACTAAAACTGCTGAGGGTAGGAGATCACAATTGGACCGTCGGAACTTTTTGCAGGCGAGGGAGAGGTTGGCTGAAATTTATGAGCGGCGTGAATTGTTCTGGAAGCAAAGGGCGAAGGAAGAATAGCTGAAAGGAGGCAATCGGAACACACGTTACTTTCATCCTAAGGCTTCTGCTAGACAAAAGAGGAACCACATTAATCAGCTGAAAGATGAGAATGGGCATTGGAAGAATTGGGATACAGGTTTGGGAGAAGTGATTTCGAAATATTTTAGCGATGTATATTCGGCATAAGCATGTTCACCGGATAGTATTCTTAACCCGGTTCTTAATTGTGTTCTTGAAGAAGATAATAAATTCCTTGAAGAACCGTTTGTGATTGAGGAAGTGAAGTAGACTGTTTTTAGCATGGGTTGCGATAAATCTCCGGGTAGCGATGGCTTGAATCCAAGATTCTACCAACAATATTGGAATATTATTGGGGCTGATGTCACGACGTTTTGCATCAACTGTGCAAATTCAGATACTTTTCCTACCGAATTGAATGAAACTTTGCTAGTTTTAATACCAAAGAAGCAGAATCCTGAGTGTATGGCAGATTTATGGCCAATTGCCTTGTGCCAAGTGCTATATAAAATCATAGCAAAGATATACGCGAATAGATTGAAGATGATTTTCCCTTAGATTATTTCCCCTCACAGAGTGCTTTTGTGAGTGGTCGGCATATCCAGGATAATTCAATAGTAGCTTTTGAGACTCTTCATTATTTGAGAGCGCGAAGACATGAGCAGGTTGGATTTGCTGCATTGAAAATAGATATTAGTAAGGCCTATGACAGGCTTGAGTGGGGTTTCTTAAGAGCAATGATGGTAAAAATGGGATTTAGTGGGAAGTGGGTTGATTTAATTCATGTTTGTGTCTCCTCGGTGTCG
>JANZXP010000006.1:36659791-36674687 GCA_027576715.1 Erythroxylum flavicans
AAACGAGTGAATGTTCCACCTTAATGCCCATTATGTAATCAACGTGATGAAAGTGCTCTCCACTTGCTAGTTAACTGTGCTATTTTCAAACAGGTGTGGCAAAGTTCATTCTTGGGATGGTATTCACCTATTGTTGGTTCTTTTAAAGAGTGGCTTGGTAAAATTTTTGGCATTTTTAATGATAAGGATGTTGCAATGGAACTAGTTGTGTGCTGGCAAATTTGGAACTCACGAAATGATATGATATGAAAGCATACATTTTCATCGCCGATGACTATATGGTTGAGGGCATGGAGGTTTCTTGAAGACTGGTTGAAGGCGAATGTAGCTACAGGTAGAGGAGCTGCAGCTGAAGTGAAATGGCAGCGCCCTAGATTAGGCTGGGTCAAAATAAATGTGGATGCAGCAGGGGAGGTTGGAGGTTCATGTGTTGGGTATGGTGCTGTGGTGAGAGACGGTGAAGCTATTGTGTTGAGTCTGAAGATTGGTGTAAATTTGGAGCTAATTTTCGAACAAAAGAGGTTGAGGCTATGGCAGTTAAAGAAGCTCTTAGCTAGCTAAAGGGAAAAGGTTGAAGTAGAGTGGTTCTTGAAAGTGATAATCTGCCGGTAGTTAATGCATTAAACGACCACCAGTATAATGATGTCACTATTTTTACCACCAGTGTAATGATGTCATTATTTTTGGTGATATTATTTGTTCTATTCGTCAAATATCTTCACGAGCTGGATGTGAAGTTGAATTTAAGCATATTTATCGTTCCTCAAATGAGGTTGCTCATGGGCTTGCTCAAGCATCTCGGTCAATGTCAAATATAGGAGAATGGTTACATGATTTTCCCTTTTTTGTATTTCCTATTTTGAGATTAGATGATTAATATAAACATCCTGATTTCAAAAAACATATATATAATTTATTCAATAATTCATATATTTTATTTAAATAATAAATATTGCGAACTCAAATTTTTAACCTTTTAAATTGAATCCAATAATAGCCTCTTTATTTTATAAGAGTAAGATTACGTAATAGCAAATCTCTTCAAACTCTGTATTGTGCGGGATTCAATTAGATGTGACGATGAAAATAAATAGAAAATCCAAAAAAAGGGGGGAAAAAAAAAGGTTACATGATTATCCACCGCTAGTGTTGAGTGTCGACCTGTGCTGTATTGTCTTATTCCTTAAGAACCCTCGTCTGCATTAAAAAAAGGTTGCATGATTATCCACCGCTAGTGTTGAGCTGTGCCGCATTGTCTTATCCCGTAAGGACCCTCCGCTGCTTTATCTTCATCTACTCTACTGCTTTGCAACTTACCAAGAGAAAGTGATCGCATAAGTTTACAGTTTCTAAGTTTAGTGATATGGGCAAAGAAGGGATGTCAGTTGATGAAGAAGAAAACATGGCCGCTTGGCTTGTTGGCGTCAACACCATCAAGGTTCAAGCTTTCAGGCTCCCTCCTCTTGGTACCTCTCCTCTTGCTGAAAACCCATTTCACTAGTACATACGTGAATCTGCCTTTTGATTCTTAGAACCCTTTTTCCTGACTTATTGGAACTGCTGTTTTAATAACTTGTATCAGGACCTAATGATGTTAGAGTCAGGATGAAAGCTGTAGGTATCTGTGGAAGTGATGTTCACTTCCTCAAGGTAAGCTTCATAACCCGACTTCTGTTATTCTGCAACTAAGTTTCTTACAGTAGTATTTGAATGGTGATCTGTGTTCTTCAGACGTTGAGGCTTGCAGATTACGTCGTGAAAGAGCCAATGGTACTGGGACATGAATGTGCTGGTATTATAGAAGACGTTGGGACTCAGGTTAAGAACCTTGTTCCCGGAGATAGAGTAGCTCTGGAACCAGGGATCAGTTGCAACCACTGTTATCTCTGCAAGACCGGTCGTTACAATTTGTGCCCGGAGATGAGATTCTTCGCTACTCCACCTGTTCATGGTTCACTTGCCAATCAGGTCAACGTCTAGGAAACTTGAAAATCATACGAAACTTAATGTTGGTATTACTGGCACAATCGAATCAGATGAGAATAGATTTCTTGTTGGCTGACAGGTAGTGCATCCTGCAGAACTCTGCTTTAAACTTCCAGACAATCTGAGCTTGGAGGAAGGAGCTATGTGTGAACCTTTAAGTGTCGGTGTTCATGCTTGTCGCAGAGCTAACGTTGGTATAGATACTAACGTGTTAGTGTTGGGATCTGGACCTATCGGTCTTGTTACACTACTAGCAGCTCGTGCTTTTGGAGTACCTAGAATTGTAGTTGTGGATGTAGACGACTACCGTTTATCAGTTTCCAAGAATTTTGGAGCTAATGAGATTGTCAAAGTGTCAACCGATATTCAGGTTTGTTCAATCAAATCTATTACGCCTGAAACGAGCTAAACTTTTTATTTGTTTGCTTCAAGATAGCAATTTTTGCAGGACATAGATGAAGAAGTGAATCTTATACATAAAGCTATGGGAGGCCGAGTAGATGTGACTATTGATTGTGCAGGCTTGAACAAAACCATGTCCACCGCCCTCAGAGCCACCGCAGCAGGCGGTAGAGTTTGCCTTGTGGGGATGGGCCACAATGAGATGACTTTACCGCTTACTCCAGCTGCTACTAGGTACTTACTTTGATTACTAGCCTGAAATATGAGATCAAAGAAGAATTCTGAAATTTGCTTCCTTTGGTTGTTTGATAGGGAGGTCGAAGTGGTGGGTATATTCAGGTACAGAAATACATGGCCTCTGTGCCTGGAGCTTTTGAGCAGTGGTAAGATTGATGTGAAGCCTCTCATAACACATAGGTTTGGTTTCAATCAAAATGAGGTTGAAGAGGCCTTCGAAACCAGTGCTCGTGGAGGTAATGCCATTAAAGTTATGTTCAACCTGTAAAATGGCAAAGCTGCTGCCAAAGGGATGGAGAACATGATTTTGCGAATGCCACCAAAAGATGTAAGAATTAAAGCACCAGGAATAATGTTGTTTCTGTAATGTAAATATCCAGAAACAGGTTCGGAAATACCATCAATACGTACAGGTGATGCAGCAACGAAAGCAATAATAAATAAAGAATCGAACCATCCAATGTAAATATTCTTCAGGATAATTTCAATTCAGTTCTCTCTCTCTCTCCTAAAATTTCGTCATAGTTTACTTAGCATATTCTTGAATGGTATGTATGAACCTGAACTGGTATGGTTCTCTAGCATTCACACCTTCACATTCTATCGCTTCCTCCACATGGAGAGCATCAACCCTAAGGAGCAGAATACCAATTTTCCAGAAAGCACCTCGTGAAGAAGAAGCGTATCACAAAGCAAACAACTTTGAAAGATGTTATCATCTTCGTATTGGATCAACCGAATGAATGTTCTTATTACTGGAGTAAAGGCACATAATGAACAAACTTCTACCGTAATGACGAGTCCTTTGAACCATTACAACTTTGATTAGGGCCACGGAACCCTTCTTTTTATGACTCTAGCACATGCTAACACTAGAAAATCAAAACCGGAATTTTGTACTTGTAACTTATCCGGCGAACTTACATCAGTAATGGACTATAATAAATGGAATATGATCTAATAACTGAACATTGAAATACATTATAATACATTAAGCCGTAGTTATGTGGAAGTAGCTGTTGATTCAGATATGCAATTCCATACTCTTACTTGACCAGTTCCATCCCCAGTGAAAAAAAGACCACTAGGACCCGCATGAATGGCCCGAATCTCCTGCTTCCCAAAAATTTTACCTCTTTCTGAAAAACTGGTCAAGAACATACAAATATCAAAATAAAGAATGGTATGCATTGAATCAAATTACAGGGTTAAAGGAAAAAGGAGACGATTGAAACTCCAAATCTATAAAGAAACCAAGGAAACAGAAGAAAACAGTAAGCAAATCTGAATATACTCACGAAGGCAAATCATAGAGGCGGACTGAATTATCATTACAAGAACACAGCAACAAAGGTTTCCCTTCTAAATCATGCATCCCACAAAGTGTAAGCAGTCCCTGCAGCGGGCAAGCAATGGTATCATTAGCATGCACCGCAAGTGATTCTGTAAAATCAATTGCATGAAGAATGTGACGAAAATGACAAGCTTATTTACACAACCAAAAGAGGCAAATTTCCTGATTAAACTTCCTACAGCCTATTTGTCATCATAATTAAGCATCCGCTAAAGAAATTTGAATTATATTTGAAACACTTTTTCATGGATCAATATCCTACCATTATTTTTCTGGATCAAAATGAAACATCAGATTCATCAGAAACAGTGAGACTGAAAAACCTTGCTAGAAAAACACACCAGAAAGCTATAAAACATCATGCCCAGTTCAACTGGTGGATGAATGCTCACAGTTATGAAGTCATGAAATAATGCATCGCATGTGAAAAGGTGCTCAGCATCTCAAAGCAGAAACAGGATACATCATCGACACACTACAATTCAATTGATTTTGCATGATAGAGAGCAGTTGAAATTGCAAAACTTACATGTTCCTCATTATGGGTGTATGTTACCTCCAAGGTTCCACTTTCAGTGGCAGCCCACACCTGAATAAATAAATCCAAAAAAAAGCAACTAAATCAAACAGGAACCTTCAGAAACTGCTCCTTAGATTAAAAAACATGTTCCACAAACCTTTATTGTTTGATCCAACGAACACGATAAAAGAAACTGTTCCCAGCATAGAACAGACATTACGACTGAAGTGTGTTCGGAGAGGGTCTGTATACACTGCAAAGTATCAAGACTCCAAACCTGAAAGGAGATACAAGAATAAAATTATATTATACAAAGCATGTGGGAAATCCCAAAATTAGCACAAAAATGTCAATAAACAATTTACTCTTATAGAATGGTCCACTGAACCAGAGAAAAGCCTGTTGGCACCAACGACCAGGGAAACAACTGCCATAGTGTGACCCTTAAGTGATAAAGCTGGTTCAAAATTGTTAGTGCTTGCATTAAACTTCCACACCAATATTGCCCCATCCTGTACAGGAAGACAAATCTTTACACATTCATTGAACAAAAACAAATAATAGAGAAGAGGAAGAGTAGCAATTGAATGAAGTATGGGAAACAGATTTATCAACTTCTTTGTATTAAAAATAAAACATTCCTGCAATTCAAAAAACAAAATCAAATTCTAAGTTTCCAAAGACTAGGAAATTTGCGTACCAAAAGTAAAAAATTTCTAAAGACCATAATCATGCAGTCACAATTTTTAGTAAATGGAAAACAAATATGATTTTTAGCTTGGCCAGATAGTTCAGTAGGTTACCTGCGTACCAGCAAACAGCAAGTCGTTACCCGCAACCATAGCATAAACTTGTCCAACTGGTCCATTAAGACTCAGCTCAGTCTTAGTTTGTGTATTCAATGCCTGCAAAATAGTTATCTTTTGAAGAGCCGCCACTGAGGTAATAACATTCTACAAACTGCTACAGGATTACACATCTACAACCAAATTCTTGAAGAGCCAAGAACAATAAAAGCAACATAAAACTCGTGCCTAACCTTAACAAAATTCGGTATACCCACAAAAACCCATGGACCTTCAGCGATCAAGCAACCAACCTCACCTCCAAGATTAAATATACCCGCACACTGCAAAGGAATAAAAAATAAATTAGGAATGACCGTTATTTCATCACAAATCAAATTTGAAAACCGGTAAGGTGAATAAAAGTTCAGTACTGCAACCTGACCAGACTGGCAATCCCAAACTCTGACAGTCTCATCTTGACTTCCAGTGTAAAGCATGTTCGACCCAGACGGCATAGCAATCCCACTAACAAGCTGCAGAGCATCAATATCAACCCAACCCAAGTTAAGGAAACAACATGGAATCCGAAAATCATTAAAAAAATTAAAAAAAAGCATAAAACTTTCGCTATACTACCTTTTGATGACCTTCAAGCTGAGTTAACAAAGAGAAACCATCACCCAAGCTCCAAGAATGAAGAAACCTACACGTATCCCCATAACTACAATTCCCTTGAACCCAATAATTACACAATTTCTCCGTCTTTCTCAACATCCTATTATTCCCAGGACGTCCCCATCTGGGGCCATTATTAAAATTTGGACTTCTCCTCACCGAGGGGGGCCCCGAGAACCCGGCATCATTAGCAAGCCCACGCTTCGATGGCCCGCTGCCGTTGACTGTAGTCTGCGGTGGTGTAGACAATTCACGGTGGAGAAACTGACAGGGAAATCGATTACACTTTCCCGCTCTCCAAAAAGAGCAAACTTTTTGTTGCTTCGACTCGTTACCTGATTGGTTGCCCGGTCTATGAAACACACGACTATTGCCTCCGCGTGCGTTAAAATCCATCGAATCAATGGATCAGGAGAAAAACAAACACTACCCAATCTGAAACTAAGTGAAGTTCGCTTCTTTAAGGTAAAGAAATCAACGATCGCGTAGTCGAGTCTGATCATGAAAACAAAAGAATTACAATCGTGTATCTTCAGTGTTCCTATCAATCTACGGATCAAATTCGTGTACTTTTGGATAAATAAGGAGTTTGGGAATTTGAAACCCTAATTTACAGCAGAACGTGAGTTTCCGGTCCTTCTCTGTGCTGAAGTAGAAGTAGGAGGGCGATAACACTGTAGAGGGAATGCACGCGTCAGCTATACGGTAATGAATAAAATTACGATAATGCCCTTAATCAATTTATAATTATTCCTCATATATTTATTAATTTAAAGGTCTTTTATTATTTTAAAAATTTTAAAATCGTGATTAAATATAACTTCGAGGCATATTACTTCAGGCCCAATTGCCAAGTCTACGCCCAATACACCTCCACTCAAACCACAATGCATACATAATGGAAGTCATTGAAGAATGAAAAGTAATGAACATGAATCATTTGGTCAGGACTTTGTAATGAACATTGAATGGAAGAGCATTACACTGCAGAAAGCAACTAACTTGCAAGCTTAAAAGCATCAATGAAGAGGCCATAAGTGAATCCCATCTTGAAGTTGTTGAGAAGAGCAACTGGGAATGTTACCTTTGGTCTGCTGTAATAGAACTTCGTGACATACTCAGTCAACAAAACACACAGAACTGCTGCAATAACATCGTTCACTCCTAAAGCTCCAAAAGACAAGGAGATTGTCTGTGCCACATAAAACCCACCCAACAAGGAGATCCCACCAAAAAGTGCCCTCCTTGAAGGACTTCGAAAGTACCTTCTCGATCGCTCTGGTACAGTTCTGATGATATCAACTAGTCTTCTACGTCCTTCATTGTCCTGAGCAGCTCGAATACTCAAACGCCCACTTGAGGGTTTGAACACGAATCCGCCATGTTTTCCAACTCTTCTATAGGATGTTAAGCTTAATCCGGAGAAGGGTACAGTAGGAATCGAACTCAGAGACTGCGCCATTAAAGATTGGAACTTTGCTCAACCAAAACACCTACCCACGAGACAAAAAGAGTATGAACAACAAAATCCCATGAGATTCACATAAAGACAAACACCTTACCTTTCATAATCAGAGTTCTCGCAGAGATAGCTAAATTGGGGGATTTCAAGGAAAGTGTGATTTAGGACTGAAGAAGTCCAAGAACGGTGACTTTTGCCTACCTACGGATACAAAACCAGAAGCTTTACAACGTCCATCCACCATTCAATATCGGCAATGACGACGCTTGTAAACCACAGAAAAGGAGCGTCTAGTGACCCATCAAAAGGAAAGGCTTGGGCTTTCACAACCAGAAATATTTAAAAATATATTAATTTCAAATAGAATTGGTTTACATAATTAAGATATACATTAACAAATAGATATTAGTTTATAAATAGAATTTTACTTATTTAATTATTTATTTTAGTAAAAATAAATATTCCATGAAAGATTAAAATAATATTATTTACTTAATTAATTTATAAAATTATCTTTATTTCTGAATTTTATTTAATGTCTAATTATTATCAATAATAAAAGTATAACTAGCTCAAAGTTAACAATTAAATATATTTTTTTAAAATCAGAAAATCAAAAATCAAAACAGAAATATAAAAGTGAAATCAAACTGTAAGAATTTTATTTTATTTTATTAATAATTTTATTTTCATTTCTTGATTTGATTTCTATTTAACAAATAAAAATTAGA
Source organism: Erythroxylum flavicans (assembly GCA_027576715.1). Classification (NCBI taxonomy): domain Eukaryota; kingdom Viridiplantae; phylum Streptophyta; class Magnoliopsida; order Malpighiales; family Erythroxylaceae; genus Erythroxylum; species Erythroxylum flavicans. The sequence continues at coordinate 36,667,947 of JANZXP010000006.1, forward strand.
AAGAAAACAAGGGAGAGAAAGCGATTCAACCCGCGTTTGCATCAATGTCTCCTCGTACTTGTAAATGGATTCTTTTTTTCTTCTTTTGTTCTTTTCTGCTTGTCTTTGGGGACTTAGAACTCAAAATCTTACAAATTGAATAAGAGAAATGTCAAGTTACAAGCTTGTTGGCCCCCTTCGTATAATTTGTTATTGTCCCCCTCAAAACTTGCCTCATTTGAGGTGTTCATGTGATATGTAACCTCATCTATTTTGTCGTATCACCCATGTAATGTAACGAGAGATCCTTTCGGCTTAATGGATAGGGACAGAATCCCCAAACAAAACAGGGCAAGTGTTGATTGATAAGCCTATTTATAGCCCTCGTATCTGTCCATTTATTGGTCTTTCTCTGTTTAGATTAGATGCCTTTCATTGGTTGTAGTGTTGTTCTATTCTTTATCTGCAACCTACCCACTTGTACGTAACTAAAATGCCTGGCTCATGCTATATGCTTATCCTATACACACAACAAGCACTTTGCTTTTGCCACCGAACTCTTTTGTCGGACTAACATCTGAAGAACACAAGTTTAGATTGATACTATTCTTTGTTTCTTACCGTCAAAACATAGTTCCTACCCAACAAATCTTAAACTTAGATAACATATCTACTCCTGTCTTCACTCCTTGAGCTACTAAACAGACACTAAAACACACAAAACAGAGGAAACAGTTAAAAGGGCCCTGTTTTTGGGACATAAGAACATATTCGAAGCAGTCATAGAGCTACAACTAGATTAGGCTTATCCAATCCCCTCCAGCAGATCAAATCCTCTTATTTAGATACTTTGTTATAATACCGTACGATTAAATCTTGTCTATATATTTATATATATTTTATCTACATATTTATATATATAAATAAATATATAGACAAAATTTAATAGAACATGATTGAAATATTATATTTAACATGGAAAATTTGAACTTCGGATAAGGAAATCTTAACTCTAAAATGATTAAAAATTAGTATGATCGCTTAGGACACGGACAAATAGTGAAATACAGCTTACTTTCTCGTTACAAACACAACATTAAACGCCAAAGTCACTGCTACGCCTACGATGTGTAATCTCACATACATGGACGATAAAAATCGTCGTTTGAGGTAAACAGAACTTTAAATTCAAGGGGAAAAAAACAAAAGAGAAAAACAGGGGATGTCGACGGGGCGGGGGGGTTGGAGTTTGCTTCAAATATTTGAAAAGAGGAGACCAAAGAGAGCCCACAAAGGACCTGGAGGGGCTCAAAATTTCTGCTCCAACGGCCTCTCCTTGTGGTCCTCTCAGTCTCTCTTTCTCGACTAACCAGGTCATTGTCTTTCTCTTTCTCTCTGTTTCTGCGTATCTGTACTTGCTTGTTTAGTTTGGTTGCGGGTTTGGAGATGTGGGTTCAATCGCTGGTGCTGATATTCATGGTTTTTGGGAGATTTTGGGATCTGGGATGTTCGAGTCGTGGGATGAGTTTGGTGGGGGAGGGTTAAAGTTGATATCTTTGTGTATGGGGATGTAGTACATGATGCTGATGGAACACGTTTGGGAGTTTCTTTTCTGCTATAAGTGGAACTTCCTGTGAGCGTCGAAAGTTGGAGAAAATCAAAACTTTTGGTGAAAAAAGTGGGATATTTGGGTTTGGTTTGATACCCTTTTGTCATTTGAACTTGTTGATCAAAGACTTAGCTTTGTGATTTAATGTTTCTTCAGATCCAGGTGATCCAGCCAATGTTTGATGAAATTCCTGGTTTTGATTCGAAGATTTTAAGGCTATAGTGGAGGCGACTTATTGCCTAGATACATAGTACCGTATTCGTCACCATAAGCGAGCGTCGCTTTCCTTCTGCGTCTTTGGAATGCGGCCAGAAGAAGCTTCCTCGAGGGTTTGACATCCAGTGTTGTTTTGGTCAACGGTTATTTCAGCTAAATTCTAGATTTTTGACCTACTCTTCTTCTCTGTTAAGTTACTTTTCTCTTCCCATTTTTCTGAAAAGTCCTTCACACCCAGAACCCTAAAACTAGAGAATCATCTGTGTGAACTCTGATTTGAGACCTTTGGATAATTTGGGGAGTTAGATTTTGGTATGGCTGTTGCCAAGAGTAACAGCCATAATGAATTGCTTAAGCAGCCATCCAATTCTTACATAATTTCAAGCTTAAGTGGATCCATTCTGGACACCAACCAAACCTCAAGCTTGAACGATAGGTATGTTCTTGGAGAGCAGCTGGGTTGGGGACAGTTTGGTGTTATTAGAGGATGCACGGATAAGTTAACAGGGGAGGTATTGGCCTGCAAATCTATTTCAAAGGATAGATTGGTAACCTCTGATGATGCTAGAAGTGTTAAACTTGAGATTGAAATAATGACTAGGTTATCTGGGCACCCGAATGTCGTAGATCTGAAGGCGGTTTACGAGGATGAAGATTATGTTCATTTGGTAATGGAACTTTGCGCAGGAGGTGAGCTTTTTCATCAACTGGAAAGGCATGGTCGGTATCATGAGGCTGATGCTAGGGTTCTATTCAGGCATCTGATGCAAGTGATTCTGTATTGTCATGAACTTGGAGTTGTTCATAGGGATTTGAAGCCAGAGAATATCCTCTTGGCTACAAAATCGTCCTTTTCTCCAATTAAATTGGCAGATTTTGGCCTTGCGACGTACATCACACCTGGTATATTATTTCATACTATTTGTAGCCCCGTGTATTGTGTTTCTGGAGATCAGGCTTTGAGTTTTAACTGTTTCTATAATTGCTTCTGTTCAAACAGGGCAGAGTTTGCATGGGACAGTTGGGAGCCCTTTCTACATAGCTCCTGAGGTATTGGTAGGAGGCTATAACCAGGCTGCTGATGTTTGGAGTGCTGGCGTTATTCTTTACATACTCCTCAGTGGAACGCCACCATTTTGGGGTAAGACTAAATCACGTATTTTTGATGCGGTGAGGGCAGCTGATCTCCGGTTCCCATCTAATCCGTGGGATCACATAACGGAATCTGCTAAGGATTTAATCAGGGGGATGCTTTGTACCGATCCCTTGAAAAGGCTTACTGCTCAGCAGGTTTTAGGTAGGCCTTTTCTTTTCTTTAGTTCCACTGCTAGACATCAGACCCGATTATGTTGGATTGCTTACTTTGGTTTCATGTTGATTCAACCTGGTCCACAGATCATTCCTGGACGGCGAACAATGGTTCATGCGCCGGAGAACTTAGTCAATATGACAGAGAAAATTCTGAAGAATGGAATGTGGGTGGCAGCTCATTCTCTTCATTGGTGGCTAGAAATCAGGACATCAGCTTTGGGAATGGAGCATCATCAGTAATTTGTGATGATCAATCACCTACTTTTACACGTAGAGCATCCTTATCTCCGTTCTCAGTGGAACCATCAACTCCTTGCTTTATATCTGGTGGCTTTTCTTTCCGTAGCAGTGATGATTCCAAGGCCTTGGAATCATCTCCGCCTGTATCTTCAATGCCTAGCTTTGCATTCTTCAGTCCCAGTTCTGACGTTGACCAAGGCACGTTAAACTTCTCAAGCAACAATGCCAGCATATTAGATGCCATTCACACAGGTACTACACTTAACTTCTGATGCTGTATTATAGTCCTCAGAGATTGTACATCAATTGATTTGGACTTTTAACAACCTGTATGCAGAGACAAGCTGGGAGAATCTTATATTGTCTGAGTCTTCTCTATGCTGCGGCTGTGAAGCCAGAGAAATGGAACAGAAGCCAGCCGAGATTAAGAGAGCTGGAGGAACACTAGGTTCCAGGATGTTGGGCATACACAGCAGGAGGAACCACACAATCGGCTTTGGAAAGAGTGAACAACTAGATTTCTTGGTGACGGAATCAGTTATCCGTTGGGCATCTTGCACAAATCTCCCAACTGCACCTTCTCTAAGGTCTTCCCTTGTCTGCTGATAAAAGAGAAACAACTGACCGGCTGACTCTAAAAGGGGATTGATTATGAAGTATGACAGTAGCTTGAAGTGCACGAAATAGTGTTCCCTCATGGTATTACGATTGTTAATTTATTCATGATGTCATGCTGCTTAAATCTGTTGTTCAGAGTTCATGTTTAGGCTAGTTCAAAATGGTTGGTGTGATGTTTGTTTTGGTTCTGCTGGCTACTAGGTTAGTGAGTTCTGGTGTAACCCATCGATCTGAGCTTTAGTCTTGTAACCCATCGATCTGAGCTTTAGTCTTGTCAATCTTGTGTATAAAAGTGGATCTGAGCTTTAGTCTTGTCACTCTTGTGTATAAAAGCTGGAACTTATTATGAAGTTTTCCAAGTTTCAGATAACTAACTGCTGTACAAAAACAAGTTCACCCTTTTGCATTCCATGGATCTGAAGTTCATCTGCAGATATTATAGTAACTGCTAAGTTCATCTGCAGATAAGCTAGGATGAAGCTTATCCTATAGTTTTAGCAATGGAGAACTAGTGATGCATCAGATTCTAAGATATTAACATCTCCATTGAAGGAAAAGCTTAGCCAGTGGTGGGATCTTTCATTTCAGAGACATTCAGCAGTTGTTTGATGCCATCAAACGGAATCTTTTAAGAGTTCTTGGTTGGCAAGTGGAAGCCAACTGGGAAGTGGGGTAGGGCAAAGTTGGTGGCTCGTGGTTGTGGTTGTGGATGCTCCTTGTTGCTAGGTCACGAAGATCCACTTAGTGGTTGTGCACTGGCATTGACTTTAGTTTGGTTTGGCAATAATCCACAACTTCATATGATTTAGTAATTTAAATACTATTTTTATATTTAAATTTAGTTGTCTCTACATTCTATTTCATTATATATATATCAATAAATGAAGTATTAAGGTTCAATAACGAAAATATTAAATGATCATCGATTCTTCCAAGTTCTTTTTTATTATATTCTAAACATAGAAATTAAAAATAATTTTCCTTTAATCCTTAAATAATATAGACAAATTTAATCTAGTTCAAGACAAAATAAAGTTTCCATTATTTAAATTGTAGTTTATTGATTTTATAGGAATAAAAAAAGAAAAAAATATTTAAAAGAAAAAATTCTTAAATTTTATTATGAAAATAACTTCTAAAATAGTTGTAAGAATTGACAATCATTAAAAGTGTTTTTTTAGATTAAACAGTTTATAAAATAAGTATAATTAAAAATCTTTTGATAGTTGTTTATATTTTTAATTAATATTTCTTTGTATTCACAAGCAACTCATGAATCTTTTCTAACTTGATAAACCTTTGAATATATGTGTTTCATAGTTTGTTAATGGATGTATATGAATTATAACGTATTTATCATTTTTATTTTAACTAGTAAAGTTAAATTCAGCAGGCTATTTTTTACATTTAACTCATAAAATTTATTAATTATTTAAGGATTAAAGAATAAAAGACGAGTATCTTATTTTATATTGATAACATAAATAAAAATTAAAAACTAAAAATGAACAACTTGTTTATTTAAAAAACTTCATAAGAATTAAAAGTCGTCTGACTAATCAGGCTTTGAAACCTTAACATTCGAAATTGAGTTTGATTAAATATAATTTAATTTATTAATTTTGTGTTAGACTAATTAATTTTTGCAATTAATTAGATTAAAAAAATACTAATCTTGAATTTAAGATCAAACATCTAAATTTAGTTAAGTATAATTTAAATGGTTAACTTTAAATTAATCTATTCGATTTTGTCATGATTAGTTGAGTATAACAATTATGATTAATTATAATTTGACTCATTTTTTTATATCAAGTCAACTTAATTTCTTATAATTAATTTCATTAAAATTAAAATTTTATGTTTTTTAACTAATATTTTCATTAAAATTTCTTATAATTAATTACAATTTTTGCCATCTCTTAACTAATATTTTATGTTTTATTTAGTACCTTTTTGTGCTACTTAAACTTTAAGTCTAGATCCCAAACTCTACTGTCGAGACGCAAGTCGAATGTGTCGTTCCGTGACCCTGGTTTCATGGAAAGCACCATACCTGTGTTCCTTCAAGATCCAGGAGTGTATCACCTCATGTTCAATCATGGCGTCAATATATATTATCTCTTCCTGTTCTTCAGGGTTCTCACGGTCACGGGCCTACCAGGAATCAAACCTGTCACCAAATGGCAATGGGTTGTGTTATCAGGATCCCAAACCCTGGAATTCCATGCAATATATGTATAAACAAACCAGCTTTTAGTATCAAGCCCATTACTTTCGCAGCTGTTCGATTTCCAGGCACAGTACCTCTTCGACCTCTAATGAGAAGACGTCTTCCTCTTCCAATGGTAAAGCCTCCTCGCATTCCAAGGGTAAAGCCTCCTCGCCTTCCAAAAAAAAACCTTGGGAAAGGACTTGTTCCCCTTCCGAAAAGAAACCCTGGAAAGAAACTTCCTGGCCTTCTGAAACGAAAACCTGGAAAGAAACCTATTGTTAGAAGCCCTGGAAAGAAACCTCTTGGCCTTCCAAAAAGAAATCCTGGAAAGAAACCTCCAGGCCTTCCGAAAAGAAAACCTGGAAAAAATCTTCTTCGCCTTCCAAATAGGAAACCTGGAAAGAAACCTCCTGGCCTTCTGAAAAGAAAACCTGGAAAAAATCTTCTTGGCCTTCCAAAAAGAAAACCTGGGAAGAAACCTGCCAGCCTGCCAAAAACAAAACCCGGCAAAAAACCTCCTGGTCCTCCAGCCAAAAAACCTTCTACTCCAAGC
>JANZXP010000006.1:36701596-36715416 GCA_027576715.1 Erythroxylum flavicans
ATGGCTCCATTGAACGATAGAAAGCAAGGCTCGTAGCTAAAGGTTACACCTAAACCTACGGGATAGATTATACCGATACGTTTGCATCGGTAGCAAAAATCAATATTGTTTTTATTTTACTATCATTAGCAGCAAACTGGATTGGCCAGTACAACAGTTCAATGTGAAGAATGCGTTTCTCCATGGAGACCAAACTGAAGAAATTTATATAGATCTGCCACCTAGATGCAGTGGGCCAGAATGACTCAATCAAAAGGTATGCAAATTGAAGAAATCATTGTATGAGTTAAAGCAATCTCCAAGAGCATGGTTTGGGAGAACTAAGGCTATTAGGTTTTTTGGCTACAACCAAAGCAATTCAGATCATACCTTGTTCATTAAAAGGAGACAAGGTAAAATTACTGCCCTTATCGTCTATGTAGATGACATGGTAGTCACAGGCAACGATGAGGAAGAAAAAGAAGTCCTTCAGAAGTACTTGTTAATAGAGTTTGAGATGAAGGATTTGGGGGCTTTGAAATAATTTTTTAGAATCGAGGTTTCTTGATTTAAGGAAGGAATCTTCCTGTCTCAAAGGAAATATGCGTTAGATCTACTGCAAGAAACTGGGATGACAGCTTGCCAGCCAATTGACACCCCAATAGAAGAAGGATTGAAGTTTTGCATTACCTTAGACCAAATTCTGGTAGAAAAAGGAATATATCAAAGGCTCATTAGAAGATTGATGTACCTGTCACTAGATCAGACCTTACTTATGCATTGAGTCTTGTAAGTCAGTTCAAGCATAATCCTGGAGAACAACATATGACAATTGTAATGTGAATCTTAAGGTATCTAAAGTCAAACCTCGGCAAAGGAATTTTATTCTTAAAAAAGGATGAAAATTACAACAGTGTAGCAATCTATACTGATGTTGATTGGGCTGGGTCAATTAACAATAGACGCTCTACTTCAGGCTATTTTACCTTTGTGGGAGGTAATTTTGTCATGTGGAAAAGCAAAAAACAACATGTTATTGCCTGTTCAAGCGCTGAAGGAAAATATCGAGGCATGGCTCTAGGAGTATGTGAAGGACCATGGTTGAGCTTTATCTTAAGAGATTTGGGGTATCCATTACAACAGCCAATACAATTGTCCTGTGATAACAAAGCTACACGAGATATTGCTCATAACCCAGTTCAACATGATCGAACAAAGCATGTCGAGGTAGATAGGTTCTTCATCAAGGAGAAATTAAAAGATAAAAGTGTGGAAGTGCCTAACATTTGGTCAGAAGTTCAATTTGTTGATATCTAACAAAAGTTGTCTGTGGTCAAGTATTTACAAAATTCCTGAACAAGCTGGGCATGTGAGATATCTATGCACCAGCTTGAGGGAACATGTTGAGAATGTCAAATAAAACGACACCGAATGAAAGATGTCAAAGACACAATCTGCACCGTACGACAACAACATAATCCTTCCATAATCTATGGATCTATTATTTGAATTTTTAATATCTGAACTCTATAAATAATTTTAATGTATGATTTTGTGAAGTAAGAAATAAACATACTTGTTTCTTCAATGAGTATGGACTAGTCTAATCAAATATAACAGGAATGTTGCAATTGTGGAACATCTTAAAGATGTAAAAGAATTGAAGTATCAGAAGTTGATGCTTTTGAGTGATGAATTTCTACTTAATGCGTTACTAAACTCAACAATCAATTCAATCATGCAGATGTAGATATTATATTGCTTCTTGAAGAGGTCCACAATTCAGTTTCACTTTCCTATAAAATATAATGTCAAGTTGAAAAACAGAATATGCATAATCCTCAAGTTTCAGTCATGTCAAGTAGGTTTGGGATGTGCTCGTCATATATCAGAGAAACATACAAAACTCTCAAATTAATGATTGGATATAAATAGAAGTACAATTTAAAATATGTAAATGCATTTAATTTTAAATTATTAAATAATTTATATAATATTAAAGAAAATGTGAACCTTGAAATTTAAGGGGTTGATTGGTAAATGAAAGCCAAGTAGAAGGTGTGGTGGGACTAGGGTTTGGCAACATTCATTTCCCAAAACCAAATTTTGTATTTGAAGCGATCAAGTTCAAGTTTAAATACTTAAATCTAAATTTGATTAATTAAATATATTTTAATTTATTAATTTAAATTAAAATAATACAAATTTTATGACTAATTTAACTCCGAAAATTTCAAATTTAAATTAAATTAAATTATTGATAATAAATTGAATTAAATTTAAATTTAAACCTTCCCTATGCATTTAATTTTGTTTTAGTTAGGTTGCTTATAAGTTGCTTCAAAGTAACGCAAAATATGCAAATTTTATATTATGAGTTTGACTATTCTTTAATTCAATCTAATATTCTTTTTTTATTAATACATTTTTTAGTTTAACCAAAAACAAAAAAATCTAAACATACTAAAAAATAACTTTTTAATGTATAATCCAATATTATGAATACCGTACCGGACTTGCTACCGAATTGGATTCTGGTACGATACTGTACCAGTATCGGTTAATACTAGGTATCGTTCAGTAATTTTTTAAATTTATAAAATAGTCCCTGAATTTTTTAAAAATTGCAAAAATAATCTTCCAATATTGTATTATATAATTTAAACTAACCTTGTCTAAAAAAATCATAATAATAGAAAATTAAAATAAAAACAATTTATTTATTTTTCTTAATATTATTTTTACATATTCTACATATAAATAATAACTACAATTAATATTATCATCATAGAAATATAAAATCAAGGACAATACAAAATATTTAAAATATTACAATTTTATCATATAATAAATAATAATTACATCAAAATATCAAATAAAAAAATAATTATTATCAATAATAAAATATAATTTTCATCTTAATATTTAATTTTCAATAATAAAAATATATATTTATCTTAATATGTAATTGTTATTAATAATAAATTATAGTTATATATATATTAACAATTTTAAAAAGAAATAAAAATTTGAGGCCTCTTAATTTTTATTTAAACATATTTTAAAGTTTTTTTGAAAAATATAACTATTATTTACTATATGAATTTAACTATTATATTATTAATAATAGAAGGAGATGATGATGGTAGTGAAGAAAAGAGAGAGTGAGAATGGGAGAGAAAATAAAGAGAGGAAGAAGATGGCAGAGTTTGGTGGGGTGGGGTGGGGTGGGGTGGGCTGGGGTGGGCTGGGGTTTTAAAAAATTTTATTTTTTTGTAAAAATGTTCTTAGCTTTTTTAAAAATTTTTGGTATTAGACAAAACAGGTCGATATTTAGACCTGATATTAAAATACTCTATTTTGTATCATTTGTCGGTCAATACGGTACAAAATTTGTCATACTGGTATAATCATGATTTTAAATTCCGAGTCCATTGATTTTTATATGATTGAATCCAAAAATATTGTAAAATTTAAATATTTAAATACTTAAATTTAAGTTGAGTTTGAAAATTTTTAAACCCTATATACAATAAAGAAAAGGTTAATATTAGACACTTTTTTATGAGAACCACTCATAATATGACTATATGTTTCCTCTAGGAAAGGATAAGGTCCAAATCCTGAACTCCACCGTCGAAACACAAACCGAATGTCTCGTTCCTTAACCATTGGTTCATGGAAACACCATACTTGTATTGCTTCTAATTCCAGATTTTATCACCTCAGCTCCAAACCTGACGCCTTTCAGTGTTCTTTAAGAACTCGAAAACCAAACTTGGTCAAATCTTTTTCCCTTCCAAGCAAAGAAGAACTCAGATCTTCCTCCCCAACTTCAGACACCAAGATTCGGTTGAAGACTAAGGGAGGTTCCAAGCTTGGCATTTCTCGATTCCCTGACTTCGAGTATAATGCTGACGGAGGAATCGCAACTGGGATCGGTACAACGACCCAACAAGACGGTGAGATGAAAGTAACCTTCGACACTTCCAATTTCTACGTTCCACCATTGACGAGTGAAACAACCAAGTTCCTGGGTTTGCCAATGCCGCCATTCTTGAAGATTGAGGTAGTCCCGGAACAGCTTGGTGGAACTATTGAACAGTCTGGTCAGGTACAAGTGAAGATAACCTGAAGTCAGCTGTTGTCGTTCCATTCATCAAATACTTCTACCAACTACAATGTCTTCTCCGAATGTTATTGCAGGTTGACCTTGAATTTGAGGGGAAATTCTTCTTCTCTGTTGGGGAACTGTACAAAGCACCTCCACTCACGGTGAAGACGGTACTGACATCGGAGCAGTCGAGAGGGAGTGTACGTTGCGGAGAAGGGAAGAGGATGAGTAAGGACGGTACGTGCCAGTTGGTGGGAGTATCAGAAGTTGATCCTGTAAATGATGTGTTCCTCAACAACTTCCTTGGTCTTCCTACAGAGTGCATCGCCAACCTCAACATTGAAATCACCTTTGAAGATGGAGATGCAGATACAGATGTTTAGCTTTCTAACCAACAAGAGTGAAAAGAAAATTACGGAACAGTTGTTGTCTTAGTGTGGCATTGGTAAACGTATAAAACTTTGAGTTAGGTTCAAATCATTGATATTTCTAATTGAAATTTTAAATTCAATTTTTTGGATTTTGCAAATTTTTGCATAAATTACAATATTTTAAAAATCGGACAAAATTTTAAACGGACAAAAAGTTTAAAATTTAAAAAATTTAACTGATATTATATTGTAATAAAATTGAGTAAAGATTAAATAAAATTAAAAATTTTAAAATATGATTAAAAAAATTTATTTTTACTTGTTCAAAATTTTTCTAATTAAATTATTTAAACCGATTGAGTTTTTTAATTATTGTTAAATAACACGCTTGACTTAGCCCAATTTTAGCCCATGGATTGAAACAATATCGTTTTGCTAATGTTTTTTTTTTAAACGTAGATAGGTAGGCAGTCCTCAGCCCGTGCTTGGTCAAATGTGGCCCGAGCTCGACCCAGCCCACTGTCGTACTTTGGTATCGGTGCAAATTATTGGGGTTTTGTTATTAAATAAGAATGAATAGAAACTAGCCTTGACTCCATAGTATTCCAATCCAACGGCAGTTATATGAAGAAGGTGACAGCTAAACGGTGACGAAGTGTCACCGTAGCACGACGTGGAAACCGAGACGGAAACGGATCTGGTTGCTGTAAGGGGCAAAATTGTAAAAGTAGTGAAAACAATCCACACGTGTCGCGAGTTTGAAGTTGGACTCAGAGATCAGCGCTTGACCCAGATTCTGTTGTTTTTTCGCCTCTGCCTCATCGAAACCTGGAATTTGATTGAATCCCATAAACTCTCTCTCGAACAAGACGGAGTTTTTTATGTGTCAGTGATTCCATGGAGCCCTACCGATCAAATCAAGGTACAGAAGTCAATCACCTTCCGTTGATTTTGTAGAAATCTCGGGGGCTACTGGGGTCTTGGTCATTTTTTCTGATTCTTGTGTGAATCGTTATGGGTTCGTGTCATTGGATTCTGCTTTTCGTTTCACTTCTGGGTTTGTTACGTGGCCTTGAGGCGAGTGCTGGTGATGCGGATCCGATTTACAAGTGAGCTTTCTTTTTTTTTTTCTTTTAGGGTTTTTGTTACGATTTTTGTGTCGTCTTCAGTTTTAGTTGAAATTGTTGAACCTGATTAGTTGGTCACGGGATTGTAATTTCTGATTGTGGGTTCTTTTTCAGTACGACCTTTAGCTGATTATATCATAATTAAGGGTTCACGAACATGGAAATCAAGGAGGGTTTTGTGGTGGGATTAGTGGTGCGGAAGTATTTGAGACATGAGTTCAGATTTCGTAGTCGGAGGAGTAATCGGAAATTTCATCGGGAAGTGTATGGGCAGTTCTCAGTTGTCGATTGAAGTTTCTGTTTGCAGTAAATCTGCTTTCTTTAGGCCATCTTCATCTCGTTTATGAAGTTACTTGTATACTTTGACACGTACGTGGCTCCTTTTCTAGTCTTGTAAAGTTGACCGTGTGTTTCTTGGAAAAGGCATAACATGATGGTCACTGAACTTCCATTAATTCTAGTATTGAAATTTGATTTCCATTTTACAATCTGTGGCAACGGATTTTCACCAATCTTCAAGCTGTTCTTCTAGCCTAATACAAGGTCCAGGAAGATCATTTGGGCAAAAGTTCTTTTGTTCTATGTCACTAATGTAGAATTGGTTTGGTCCAATAAGTTTGTTGACATAAAAAGCGGGAAAAGGGCTTTAGAGTAGTTGAAGTTCAGAAGGCGAAAAATATTTTCATGTTAGAACCATAATAGGTCAACTGAGTCCTGTAGGATTCGAAGTCTTGAAGTGACATTAGTGTGTGCACAAGCCAATTATTTACATGCTTTGTTAGGAAGTAGAATATCTATTGCTTTTGTCTTTCCCGTGCTGTGTGATGTAACTACTGATGATAATTTACTAGTAAAATCTCTATAGTTGAACTTGTTACTCTGTTTACAGGGCTTGCTTGGAGCAGTGTGAGAAAAGTGGATGTGTTGGGGAAAAATGCTTCCAACACTGTAAATTCTCATCTGATGGTAAGCCAATTGATGGTCCATGGTACCTGCAAGAGCCGCTGTATTTGAAGTGGAAACAATGGGACTGTCGTGGTGACTGTCGATACCACTGCATGCTTGTCAGGGAGGAAGAAAGAATGAAACTTGGTGACAAGCCTGTCAAGTATCATGGGAAATGGCCATTTCAGCGTGTTTATGGGATCCAGGTTTTTCATTATTTGCTCACATAAGCGCGATTTTATCTTAATAGACTGTTGGTTTTTGCCACTAGTTCTAAATGTGTATTACATCATTTATGTTGTCAGGAACCTGTTTCTGTGGCACTTTCTGCACTTAATCTAGCTATTCAGTTTCATGGTTGGATATCTTTTTTCATCCTTGTATACTACAAGCTTCCACTGAGGCCAAATAAGAAGACTTATTATGAGTATACGGGCTTGTGGCACATTTATGCCATGCTGTCAATGAACTCCTGGTTCTGGAGTGCTGTTTTCCACAGTCGGTAAGTATCATAGCTGTTAAGAGTATGCCTTACAAAGGTGCTCAGATATTGTTCCCAATTGATTCACAGAATGAGTTTGTGCTAAAAAATTGAGAGAGGAATAGAATTATGTTCATAATTTATTGGTTGATTTTGAAGTTTTTAGCCACTACAAGCCCTTTTGATCCCTTGTTGCAAAGTCAAGATATTCAAAGAACAAACAGTTTCAGGAGGGAAAAAAAAGGTCTTTCATCTGTAATATCACTGAAATCACTGAGATGGTAGCACGCCTTTGATACCTGAAGGTTGTGTTTCCCTGTAATTTGCTCTATCACAAGAAAATATGTTTTAATGTTTTAAGTATCAGCATAATGTTTTATCATGTATTATACTCTAGTTTATGGATTCATGCACTATTAAATAATACACAAAAGGATTGTGGAAAGATTTTTGGTTTAATTCATTGCTACGTTTCTTCCTAACAGTGTCCCATTGTTCTTAATTGATTGCAGAGATGTTGAGTTGACAGAGAAACTAGATTATTCATCTGCTGTGGCACTAATTGGGTTTTCCCTTATTCTATCAATATTGCGAGCTTTCAGTGTCAGAGATGAGGCTGCTACTGTCATGGTTGCTGCTCCATTGCTTGCATTTGTTACAACACACATCATGTATCTGAATTTTTATAAACTTGATTATGGTAATTATTTATCATTGATTTACCTATTTTTTTTAATTTCAAAGCAGCATAATAATGAAATTTTAGGCCCATATTTTCTTCTTTCTTGCTCCATCTGAAGCATTGTCGATTCTGATTTTATATGGGAATTGTAGCAAATCCCCTTGTCTTATGTTTTAACCTTCTTCTACAAGGTTGAACCTAACTACCAAAGAGAAAACAAAATTTTCAAGTTATTTTGGGGTTGATAGTTGTATGGACTTGTAGAAAAAATTAAGTCGGCTAATAGTATCGAACATTTGTGCATTTGGAGATTTACATGTCAATATTTTTCTGCAGGTCTAAACATGAAAGTTTGCTTAGCCATGGGAGTGGCTCAGCTTCTCATTTGGGCAGTTTGGGCCAGGGCAAGTAATCATCCATCCAGATGGAAGCTGTGGGTGGTGGTTGTGGGAGGAGCTCTTGCTTTGCTTCTGGAAATATACGACTTCCCACCATACAAGGGTTTTGTGGATGCTCACGCTCTGTGGCATGCAACCACCATCCCACTTGCTTATCTTTGGTGGAGCTTTGTAAGGGATGATGCAGAGTTTAGAACATCAATTCTGCTCAAGAAAACAAAGTAGAACTTTGTTAAAATGCCTGCAGTAGTGAACGGTAGGTTGATGTCAAGCGCATGTAACTATCACCTCTCTTCTGCACAACTGAAAACCAGTTTGTTTTCCGCATACATGCACTTTCCTGGAGATAAAGCCAGACTCTACTAAAATTGTGGGATACATGTTGCACTTAAAAGAGTTTTAGATTAATGCTCCCCTCCCCCTTGAACCTCTATTTGTGCAGCAAATTTTTTGTGTAAAATTAGAAATTTTTGTTCATGAATATGTTTTAATTTTTCCTGGTGTGTAGTGTATTCTAATTTGGCTGAACACTAGGCATGATGTGGTAGGGCTTCAGAATCATCATCTTTCAATTTAGTTGGGTTGAGGTTTTGAGCTTGTATAACTGCATATCTTCTCCAAACTGAGCATTATGAGATATATGGCATTACAATCTGTTGTAGTCTGTATCAGTAGTAGTTGAAAGGTTAACCTATTCGGAATCTCTGAATCTCATACTGGGCTCGGCAAAAAAAACCAAGTCAGGGGACCTTCTTGTGCTGTCGGAGGAGTGAAGCGGAGTCGACGGGCCCTAGCTAAGGTAAAAGTCAAACTTAACCAGAGCAAGGAGAATTCAGCAGAGGCCAGTTGAGCGAGAGGGATGATAAAAACTTCCGAGCCAGAGACCTTCTTGTATTGCCGGAGGAGGACGATCGAAACTGACTTGATCGAGCTAGCCGGAATCGTAGTAAGTTGGTTCTTAATTGACGGTGGAAAGGCAGCAGTGCTAAAGCCGTGTATGCGGCTGCTTGTGATCCCTGTTCTTGCTTGGAACTGTGCTTTCTTCACCTTTTCACCATTTATTCACCTGGTCATTCACTGATGTCCTTTCGGATCTCTTCCTGATATTGGTTCACACCCAATAATGACCGTCTCTAAGAAGTACGGATTCGATTTGACGATGCGTAGTCAGTCATTTTCTTCTAGATAATTTGACCATTACTAATATTAGACTTGGAATCTTCTCTGAATGAAGATCACTAGAAGCACTAATTAGTAATCACTTCAACGTAATAGGAGGATTTGTGACCGTACAAGAAAAAATAGTAAGTACGGATTACGAGTCCTAAAACGTAATTGGAGGATCTGTGACCGTACAAGTAAAAATAGTAAGTACGGATTAGGAGTCCCACCTAACCCTTCTAGATTTACAAGATCAGTAACAAAAAGGGTTTTTCGAAGTTGCAACTTTCATTGCTCAAACTCATGCTAAAACGTAAAAAATCAAATGGAATAGCTCCATAATGATATGTCGGCAGTTTCCATATCATCATCATATTCACAGCCGCAGTGAGGCGGCGGTATCAACATTGCTTTAGCCATATCTGCCAACAGTCCGGGCATACCAAAAACTGCATCCTCATCCATGAAAAACATCTCCTCCTCCTCCTGTGCTGCTGCTGCCACCTTCGCCTTTGTCCTTGTACTACTCTCTTCTCTCGGTTCATCCCCCGAAACACCCTCCAACCCCGGCGGTCTAAACGCCTCAGCAGCCTCAGCAGCCGCCTTCTGAATGTCCTTAGCCTTAGAGGACGCCGGCACAGGCAGCCGGCACGCAGATTCAGCAAAATTCAAGCACGCCGACCGACCCCGCAAAGCCAAGGCGGCCACGTCATGAGCTCGGGCTGCCATCTCCGCCGTTGGAAAAGTCCCCAGCCAAATCCTCGACTTCTTCTTAGGCTCCCTAACCTCACAAACCCACTTTCCAGAATTCCTGCGACGAATTCCACGGTACACGGGGTGACGAGTCTCCCTGAACTTTTTCCTCCCCGCCCTCTTTTTTGGATAACTGGACGCCAACATGACCTCCTCGTCGGAAAAGTTTCTATGTTCGACAATAGAAGAAGACGCAGAACAAGGTTCCGAGTAATGAGAGAAGACATCCATAGTTACAGTATCAAACTACGTCGAGTGTTCGGGTTCTATAAGTGATGCAGTAGTGAGCAGTAGCAGTGACTAGCAGTAGTTTAAGGTCGGACATGGAGGGGTTATACATACTCCTATACACGGAGTAGTGACAGTGACAAGTGTATGAAACGCTCAATAAGCGAAATGAACACGGAGTCGGCGAAGGAGCCAGGCTGGGCGGTGTTTTGAGGTCGTACGGATTGAAGTGAAAGGATGGTCACGGCTCCAGCTGTCTCATTTTAGGACAAAGTTACGATTTCACGTTTAAGATTTTGTTTGGTCGACACGTGTTGATTTGACCCATTCTTCACAGATTTTGCTATCTCAGCAGAATGTATCTGTCACTGTCTCCAAGTTTGTTGTTTTTTTTATTTTGTATCTCCTCCACGGAAACGCGTGGACCACGTGCTCTTTATTAAGACAACCTTGTTTGGACCCCACGAGGAACCTAGTATTATCCAAATTTCTTTACTTGGGTCCACTTAAACTGAGCAGTATGAAACTTGGTGCCAATCGAAACTTCGCTAGACTATGAAGACTTCCAAACTTCCAATTCCGTGTATTGCGAAATGAAAGGAATGCAACTTTTTTCTCTTGTCAAATTTGCTCGGCTTCCCAATGTGGTTCGCAATCCCCTAAGTTCGGTCAAAAATTTTGTATTTGATGAGTCTGATCTTGGTCTGAAATTTTGATTGAGGAAGAAATATTAAATTTGAGTTTAAATTTTAAATTATTCAATCATAGTTAAGACTTAGTAAATTTATTTTTAACTATTAAAATTGATATTATTTTATCTAAAAAACCTTCATTTTCTCTAAGACTTTTGAGCTTCAGTTCAAACAGTCTAAGCTCGACTTCAGTCACTTTTTCTAAAATTTTCAAGCTTTAAATCGAATAGTTTCAATTCGAACCCAAGACCAACTTAAAGCTAAAAATAAAAAAAAACAAGTTTAAACTTTGCCTGAAATTCGATTAAATCAAACTGAATTTGTTGACTTTAAATTAGAACTTAATTACCAAACCTACTTTCAAACATCAAGTGGTTAAGCGCAGGGAAGTTTTATTGTAATAAGTACAAGTTCTTTTTAAACATGGAAAATGCAAAGATACAACTTAGTAGGGGTGACAACGGATCGAGCCTGACTCAAGCCTCAATCAGGTCCAAGGTTTGACTCAGCCTAAACCGGTCTGAAGTTTGACTTAGCCTAGCCTAGCACTATTTTATTTTTATTTTAAAATAAAAATAAAGAATAACATCGTTTGTTTTGCAAAATAATATCATTTTTCTTATAACTGTCGAACTTCAAACAAGACCTAATTTTAAAAAAAATTAGTACCAAGGCTCGATATGACCTGTTGACTTCAAAACGGATCGAATCTGAGCCTAAGCCCGTTGCTAAGCCTACAAGTGAATGTGAAAATGCTCGCAACCTTTGTGCGCTTAAAAGGTCAAATTTTATTGAATATTTGGTGGAGTTTCTAGTTAATTAACGACAATAGATTAATCTTGATTGTTACTTGCATCTTTTGAACTAATTAATAAATATTATAATGAGTAAGTCCTATGCTAATCACATAATAAGTTCCTTATTAGAACTAGATTAGTTAAGGATCGTATCTTTGGACTATTCCTTTCAAATCATACATTCATCAATCATTTCTTTGAAGTGTTAAAACTTAAAACTATTGCCAATGACCCATTTCAAAAAAAGAAAACAAAACTTGAGTGGTAAAAAAATTGAATTTCATTGCATTTAAGCACTCCCACATATTCAACATCCATAAGATTAGATTCATTAAAAGTAAATGATGCTTATCAACTTGTTCTTAGATTGAATTTCTATCGAGGCTATATTTTACAGTGTTTTAAAAATCAAAACAGAAGTTAAACTGATAGAACAAAAGATTTAAGGTTTAAAAGATTTAACCAAAATTAGATCATCATAAAATCGATTAAAAATTGAATAAAATTTTAAAAAATTAAAATGTAATTGAAATAAATTGTCCTTACTTATCAATGAATTTGAAGTCTAATTGAAAAAAGAGATTGTTAAATGAAAATTAATTAAATAATTTTGTTCTATAAAAGCTTATTAATTTACAAAAATTGATCGATTAATTAATAAAATAATTAATTTTAATAATAAGAGCTAATTAAAGTAAATTGAACCAAAAAGTTAAAAATTAAATTGAAAAGTTAGACAATTCAAGACTTTTACAGTAGAACTGGTTGAATCAGTTGAGTTTTTTAATCATTTGTATTTTAGATGAAAATAACGTAATTGATTGCTTTAAAATTATAAAATAACATAAGAGGATGTAATAATAACAACAACAATATCAACGGTAACATTATCACCTAATAAAAATCTTGCTGAAAAGTCTAAAAAAAGCCATGTTCCTAGTTATTAGGATGTAAATTAGTTTCAAATATAAAAGATACACGTGACCTAGTACAAGGTATGATTTGACGTAGGATAATAAATTACTCTTGGTTCTTTAACCAATTACTAAGAATGAGGGTAGAGGTGCAACAATACATTGCTTGTCAATTGGGGACAGGAGAAAGAATTTCCCTATGGTATGATAATTGGATAAGCCAAGGAGCTTTAATTCATAACCAGCTAATAAGATCCCTATTGGAGAGGTCCCAAAGAAAATCAAGCTTTATGAAATAGTTAGAAATGGAAGTTGGTTATTAACTTCAAATGAGATTAGACTCTTGTCCATTCCACATTTTAGAAGTTGCAGAGAGACAGATATCTACTTATGGAATAGGGTTCCAGTTTTAGAAATTACTATGAAGGAAGCAAAAAAGTTGAGGGATGGGTCAGCTAATAGACTGGAATGGTTTCCACTGGTTTGGAACAAGGTTTTTAGACCTAATGTCAGTTTCCTTCTCTGGCTAATTATGTTGAACAGACTCGGGACATTGGACAGACTAAAGTTCTTATTCTCTCCTAAGACATGTATTCTATGTAATCTAGGGGATGAAACTAGAGAACATCTCTTTTTTTAGTGTGATTACTCTAAAGGAATTTGGGCTAAAATCTCTAGACTATGTATTACTGGGACTAACCACTGCAGACTCTCTATGATTCTACAGGAATTATCCCATCTACATATATCAAAATTTGACAGGGATATCACACCGGTTTCAGTTGCTACATGTGTTTAAGCTGTGTGGAATGAGAGAAATAACAGAAGATTCAGAGAGAAATCTAACTCTCCAACCTCTCTTACTGAACTTATTATTGCTAGCATAAGGGAACAACTGATTGTAAACCAGTTGAATCTACACTGTAGCAGAAGGATGGCTGTAACATCCCACTACCATAGGGCATGTACCTAAGCTTTTAGGCACATAACCTACGATAATGGTATGTTAGAGCAATAACAAAACTAACTTACACATGGCCTTAACCAGTATACTCAAAAGGCATTATCGTTCAACCATTATTTCATTCACTGATAAACAAGACGTTCACTTCATTCATTGATAAAACATACGTTGTTGAGTATACAAGAAGTTCTGAATTAAATAATTCAATACAAGT
>JANZXP010000006.1:36720059-36758681 GCA_027576715.1 Erythroxylum flavicans
AAATTACGCATTAACCATAATTTAAATATAATAACAATATATATTATATATTTTTAAAAAATTAAGTAACGCATTTATCGATAGAAAGAAAGACGGTCCACCAGTTTTTCATCGGTAACGGTGGAAGGAATTATCGACGAAAATCTATATCCGTCGGTAAAGCTTTTAGCAAATATACCGACGGTAAGTATTTTACCATCGGTAAATATTCTGACGGAACAAAACAGTCATCGCTAAATGGTATTGACGGTCAAGCACAGAGTAAACCGTTGGTATATTTACCGACGGTAAGATAATATACCGTCGATAAATTTACCGACGGTAACAAATGTACTGTTGGTAAAGTTACCACGGAATATGCTTTAACCGTCGGTAAGTATTAGCTACGACTGATTCTATGACGATTTCGTCTGTCGAAAAAATCTGTCGGTAATAGATATTACCCACAGAATGATTATGTTTGTCGTCGGTAATTTCCATCGCAAAAAGGCATTTTCCTTGTAGTGATACCATATTAGAATTTTTAATATGGGTAGAGTGTAGAGTCCATTAACAATAATTAGGCTTGAGTCAACTATTGTCAAAATGATTAGAACTAGTCATTTAGATAGTTGACCCTTATCACTTATAAACCCTTTAACATTTTCATATTTAGTCAATATGAGATAATTTTGACAATAATTGATTCAAGCCCAATTCTTATTAGTAGACTCTACACTCTACCCGTATTAAAAAATTCTAATATGGTATCAGAGCATGTTTGGTCAGGATTATTAATTTCTTAGTTGTCCGTCTAGATGTCCAATCCCAGCTGCCAGGTCCAGTTACTACTGCATTTATTTCAAGTGACAACTAAATGTCCAGTCTCAGTTGCACTTGAGAGAGAGTGTTAGAGTATCTCATATTGACTAAACATAAAAATGTTAAAGGGTCTATAAGTGGTAAGGGTCAACTATCAGTCATTTTGACAATGGTTGACCCAAGCTCAATTCTTGTTAGTAGACTCTACGCTTTACCCATATTAAAATTTTTAATACGATATCAGAGCAGGTTTGGTCCGGATTATTAATTTTCCGGTTGTCCGTCTGGATGTGTAGTCCCAGCGGCACAGTTCGATTACCACTGCATTTATTTCAAGTGATAACTAGAAGTTCAATCTCAGTTGCACTTGAGGGGGAGTGTTAGAGTATCCTATATTGACTAAACATAAAAATATTAAAGGTTTTATAAGTGGTAAAGGTCAACTATACAAAAAACTAGTTCTAATTATTTTGACAATAATTAACCTAATCCTAATTCTTATTAATAAACTCTACATTTTATCCATATTAAAAATTCTAATAAATTTCACGTTGCAAATTGTGACCAATCATCTCAGAAAAACCCAACTTCACTCCCACACGCATAGAGTTAGGTACTCAGTTGTTTCGAATCTTGTACCTCAAACATGAGTCGTATTCGGGTCACAATTGATCCATTCCTGTAGCTTATCAGTCACTAACATCGTATGAAAAGACCGATGATATTGAAAGAGTATATGCAGTGTGAGCGCACTGACGTGACTTGTTCCTATGCAACTCCACTCAGGCGAGTTGGGATATTTCAAGCCTAGCTAGAAGTCTTCAACAATGCAAGTCGGTACCATAGTTTCTGATAATTGATTTGTTCACACAAAGACTAACATTGTATATGACTTTTCACGTCAACGTTGTACTAGAGCAACCACTGCCTCGTACTTCTGGTCCAGAGGCGAAAAATAAGGGGTTCACAGTTGAAAAGACGTGACAGTATTCTCATAAATCATCAACCTAAGACATCAATCATAAACGTCTGAAACTACATAGGAAGTCTCTAGAAAGTCTTTGCACAGGGAACAAACAAGAGACAATCTGTCTACTGATATTTAAATAATTAGCTGCCAACAAAGCCGCCTTACTTCGAGAAAGAACCTTAGCTATGTGAAGGCAAGAAGAGCCTCAGCGAAATTACTGATAAGACCACAGGTTTTCAGCATCTGAATTCCCCTGTGAATCGTCGGACGAGTGAGAGTTTATCCTCGGTGGACTCACCATCATCGCACCAGCCATTTCCACCAGTAAATTTGGCATGTTCAGAAGCATCTCCTCGTCAACGAACTCCCGACCACGTGATTCCACTGGAACGATTTCATCCCCCACCGTTGCTTCCGATTCAACCCGACCCACGTCAGAACTCGCCTCACTTTCGGACCTCGGCAACCTCGCAGCGGCAGCCGCCGAGGCCGCAGCCCGTATGCTGCTGGCTGAGGTGGAAATCGGAATGGGGTATGAAGACAAAGACTCTGGGAAGTTAAGAGGCGTCTCAGGACCTTTCAGTGCAATCGCCGCTACGTCATAGGCAGCAGCAGCCATTTCAGGCGTCGGATACGTGCCTAACCAAATACGTGTAGCTTTACGTGGTTGTCTGATCTCGGATACCCATTTACCGCTCCGACTCCGAATCCCTTTATATCTAGGATGTCTCCTGTTAATATTATGACCCGACGACCATATACCCGTTCGACCTCCGGGTCTTGGGGACAGATTAGACGAAGTGGAGCTAGGAGAGTGGTCGTATATAGGTAGATTACAAGGTTGAGGTTGAGGAACTTGTATAGGAGGAATTTGACCACCTTGAGAACTTGTATTAGCCATGTAGTCTATATAATCAAAAAGATTCGGACATAACATAAGATTGTACCATTACATGACCAAATGTAAGTAACCTACGTGTGTTTTTAAGGATTTTGGTTCGAAATGGTCAGCCTTATATGGAGGGATCAAGCAACAGTGGACCAAAGCGTGGGGAAATCGCGGACCTAGCCTTACGATCTTTGTGCTGTGACACTGAAATCACTACAGTTCTTTTGTGACGTGACAGCAGAAAGGTGTGAAGGTTAGATAGTGCACACGTATTAGGCACACAAAACTTTTAAGGTGTTTCCGATTAGTTGTCTCTTGCCTGTTCCTCATTTTCACCTGATGTCATCACGACACAAATCATGTTTTACAGAAGTTCTTCCTCATAGCTCGGAACTGTTGGAATTTACAAATATCAGTTACATCGAATTGGATTATATGTAATGGGATCATGCTCAGCACTTTGTGACCCGTCTGCCTTTCATGGCAGATCGTGCACTGGTCAACTTAATGAGACATTAATGGTTATTGGTCCTCACTTGCGTACGAATTGCTCCATTGGTACCTTCATAGTCCCCACCTCGTAAAAAGCTTGAATATGAGTTTATGTTACCGTTAAGTATTTTTTAATTTTTTTAATTTATTTTATTTTAATAACTTTTACCAATAAAAATTAATCATTTATTAATTAATCAATAATTTTTTATAAATTAAAATAAATCGATTAATTTTTATTTAATAATTTTTATATTAAACTTCAAATTGTTTGATAAGAACAATTTCTTTTATTCATATTTTCAATTTTTAATTTTATTCAATCATTATTCTTTAATTTAATACTAGTTGAACCTTTTAAATCTTAAACCTCTTGTCTTAAAAATTCTTTAAGGAGTTCTAATATTAAAATTTTTGGATGAATTATATTTTAAATGCCGAATTTTATTAAAATTTTATAATATTATATATTTAAATGTTGAATTTTATTAAAATTTTATAATATTATTTAAAAATAAAAATTATTAATTAAATATCAAATATTTTAATTTATTATAAACATATTATAAAAGTTAATTTTGCTAGACCTTATCGTTAGTTTTACTGAATTAAAATGTCTTATAAATTGAATTCATCCACATGACAAACATGCAGATTTTTTTTATAAATAAAAAATTATTTTTAATTAAAAATAAATAACTAAAATTCAATTAACTACTTATTTATCAATGTTTAGAACACCTTTGAAATTTTAAAAAATAGTTTATTAAATATTCGATTCAATAAAATTTTACATGCATCAAATTGGATTAAAATTATATGACAATCTATTTCAATAAAATTAATAATAAGAATTAATTGTAAATTGTATTTTAAAAAATAAAATTTCTGATATTTAATTGATATTCTATATTTATGACTAATATTATAAAATTGAATAAAATTTCATATTTAAATATATATATCCTTAAATGTCTAATTCAATTTCTTTTGAAGAATTTAGTATTAGAAGCACTAGTTCATTATTTTTAAGTAAAATTTATTATTTGACTTTAAATTATGATTTTCTTAATTAATATCCCAAAGTATGAAAATAAATTGGTGAAGAAGAAATTTACATCGATCTTGGGAATTTTTTAAAATTTTCTTAATAATTTCTAGCCGTTAAAGTTGGTTACCTTATCTGAACTAGAAAACATGAACACGCACTGCCGATTACTTGCCAGTCCTCAGCCATGGGGACTCTGCTAAAGTTGACGTTTCCTATCGTTTCCAGGCCCCCAAAGATCATCACAACCCAATCAACCAGACCCTTGAGAGTTTCCATGAAACCTCCACCACCGGACTTCGATTTCAGGTCAGAGATTTTGCAGGAATCCAAGGCTGCAATTTCCAAAACCTGCCCGGAATTGCTAGACTTGGCTGATTCCGGAGGCTTAGTGCTGATTGAGAAGCGTCAGTTTGGTCCGGTACCGGCATGGAGGTCGGAGTTTGTCGAGCCAGAGGCAATATGGTTGGTTGGAACGACTCACATTTCCGACAAATCGGCTGCAGAAGTGGAGCGAGTGGTCAGAGCCGTGAAGCCCGACAACGTTGTAGTTGAGCTCTGTCGGAGCAGGCAAGTTTGTTTCCGCTAAAACTTTTACTCGACGAAACGAATAGGTTCCAATTAGTTTTAGGAGTTCTGTTTCATGAAATTTCAATTATAGCAGAATTGATTAACAGAGCTGGCATCATGTATGCTTCTGAAGAAGGTGAGCCTGGACAAGAACTCCGGTCAAGTATGTTCTCCTTAACTGGTAATGGATTCTTTGGTGCTATTGGTCGTAGCGTAAACTTGGGTAAGTTCTGTGTCAGTGATTGTGCATAGTCTTCCTTGTCAACTTGATTTATCTGATAATCTTAATCTCCAATATCACAGGAGGTCAAACAGCACTAGCCTTGCGTCTACTTTTCGCACTCTTCTCATCAAAGATATCTTCAGATACGAGCCGCCCTTTTGGTGATGAGGTTGTTCATATTTTCTTCATGAATGTGTTTGCAACAGTTCCATTCTATAATTTGTGAACTCTTTCTGAATTCTCAGTTCCGAGCTGCTCGTAAATTTTCTGCAGAAGTTGGTGCTCAAATTGTTTTGGGTGATCGACCAATTGAGATAACAGTAAGCAAATTTTGATTTGTAAAACTTCAAGTTGATTTTAGATTTGCTTGATCTTAGGTGAGTTACTTGTTTGCAGCTTGAGAGAGCTTGGAATTCCCTGAAATGGCGTGAGAAGCTGACTTTGGTGGTCTCAGTTGTTCGCGGAATTTTGTCTTCTTCTGACATTTCTAGGAGCAACTCACAGGTTCTTCCTCTAACCGGTTCCAGTTTGGAACTGTTTTTTGGGATGAATTTCCCACATAACAGAACACATAGCTGTCTTTTCCCTGTCAGATTCTGCTTATTTAGTAACAGATACTCAGATTATGATAATTACAAGTATTCAAGTGCCAATCATTCAGAACTTCTGTATAATTACCTCTTCTCTTCAGGCCTCTGACATGACCTCTAGTGTCTGGAATTTCGCATAGAAATCTGATCAACTTCTGTGAAAGAAAGTAGATTACAGGAGGATTGGTCACGAATCAGGACCTCCAACATATAAACTATTAGTTTCCTGTGGAACTTGAAACTTTTGTACTGTTCACGTTTCAGGAATCAAGTACAGATGCTGACAATTTTCAGCTTTACGAGCAGCTAAGTTACTCGTATCCATCACTCCTTCAGCCTCTTATACATGAACGAGACACTGTACACATTCTTTATCTTATCATCTATAAGAATTTCCAATTCTACTTTACCATCTAGAGCACCTGAAATTGGAGAAATGATTTTGCCTTCTTATAGAAACATGTTTGTCTGTGTGTTTCCTAGTACATTGCATGGTCCTTGAAACGAAGCAAAGCAGTGAATAATAGCAAGAGAGTGGTGGGGGTAATCGGAAAAGGCCATATGAACGGTGTGATCTATGCTCTTATCTCTGATCAAAGAAATCTGCGGTTTCGAGACCTTGTTGGACAGAGACCAGCTTCTGCTGATGGGTCTAGTAGCAGACTTGGTGACCTTCTCAAGAGCCTCATTAGAGACACTCTGATTGGCATAATCATATGGGAATTGTATGAACAAATTAAACCTTCACTATAGTTATAGGGATTACAAAATCTCATTCCATTTTTATTGTATAATTTTGAAAGTAATCTTTATTTTTATTGAGCTTATATTAGAATTTTTAATATAGGTAGAGTGTAAATTCCATTAACAATAATTGGGCTTGAGTTAACTCCAACTAATTATTTGAATAGTTGACCATTATTATTTATAAACCCTTTACCTTTTCATGTTTAGTCAACATGGGATATTCTAACACTCCCTCTCAAGTGCAACTGGGACTGGACATCTAGTTGTCACTTAAAATAAACGCACTGGTAGCCGGACTGGGCCGCTGGGACTGGATATCTAGACGGACAACTGAAAAATTAATAATTCGAACCAAATCTACTCTGATACCATATTAGAATTTTTAATATAAGTAGAGTGTAGAGCTTATTAACAATAATTGAGCTTGAGTCAATCATTGTCAAAATGACTAGAACTAGTCATTTAAATAATTGACCGTTACCACTTATAAACCCTTTAATATTTTCATATTTAGTCAATATGAGATATCTAATGAATTTTTTCATTAATTTTTTATAGATATTATAAGCACATTTTAAATGGATTAAATAAATAACTTTTGAGTTATTAAGCAAAAATTTTCTTAATATTGTATAATATCTATCAATAAACTATATTTAAATAGGATCAGATAATATTTAATTTTTTTAAAGAATTCATAGAATTAACAACAACACGCCGAGTCTTGATAGGTTTGATAGCCTAACTAGTAGAGATATTGATTTTAAATGACCCTATAAAATAATAAAAATAAATAAATAAACAAACAAACAAACAAATAAATACTTAATAAATAAAATATGCAATAAGTAAATAAACTAAATAATACGATAAAGAAAGACAAGGTGGTGGTGGTGGTGGTTGTAGTACCCGCAGTAGCAGCAGTAGTAGTAGTAGTAATAATAATAATAATAATAATAATAAGCTTAGGCTAAATCCTTAAAAAGTAAATTGTTAGCGAATATATAAAATCAATTAAGTTGACCTCACACAACAGCTTAAGCTATTGTGGTGAAATGATAGCTTAAAATAGTAACAGAGCCTTTATGACCAAACGATCTTGAGTTTAAATCCTACCACCCACTTATTTATCATCAAATTAATTTAGCAAAAGGTAGAGTAGGCCTGTGCAGGTTTCAAGCCCAAAGATCTTTCACTTGAGGGGTTGTGTTAGCGAATATATAAAACCAATTAAGTTGACCTCACACAACAGTTAAAGATATTGTGATGAAATGGTCGCTTAACATAAATACTATATATTTAAAAGTTTTGGCTAAATACACGAGGAAAAATGCTAAAAGACCTATGAGAATAATAGTACGCTAAAGTTTTTTATTGCGGGTCATGTCTTTCGTTAAATTCCAATATTGCCATATCATTCTTGATCTCTTTTTCCAATTTTTCTTAGGCTTTTTTTTCCCTTTTAGAGTCTTTGAGAATAATTTTCTAGCGACTTCTCACTGAAACATCTTAGTATCTCCTCTTAACATATTCAAATTACCTAAGTCTTGTCTCTCATAATTTTTCAATAATTCATGGAATTAAAATTTGTTAGATATATATTATTTTGTTTTTACTTATTTGAATGTTAATTTATGTAAGATTAAATTGTATTATGTTCATTCTATCAATATTTATATTTTTGAAAAAAATTGATTAAATTAAAGAATAAGGAAAGTAATTTTTTCATCTTGAGTACTTAGAAAACTATCAAATTTAACTCTTCAATTAGAGAGCAATATTAAGAGTTTAAGAAAACGTACTCAATCCTTCAGAAAAAAATGTATAAATATAGTGTCTAATCATTATACAACTAAAAATATATTTCACACCACATTGAAACACATGCTCTGAATGGATATATCAAACCAAAAACTTAAAAGGAAAACAGTATTTTCCATTACAGAAATATCTATATTAATGGAAATACTACTGAAAGAGATGAAATGTTGCCAAAAAATAGTGGAAAACCTCCGAATTAAAGCAAGTAACTAATGCAGAAAGTGCCAGACGGTGGGTTCATAATTACTTGGGCAATTTTATAATGGCAGACACAAAGTACAAAACCTGTTTACTGGTTTACTGTTTTTTGCATATATGTGGCCCTGGTAAGCAGTTATTATGCAATAAAGACACACACCGAAAAGAGATAAGTCTTCATTTAATTACACTTTCCCACATAATATATAAGTGTAGGTGAGTGTCTAGTTTGAAACCAACTTGTGAAACTGAACTCTATCTCTTCTCAGAGAATCTACTGCAGAAAACACTGTCAACTTAGCCTGACAAGTGTTTTTCATTCTTCGATGGAACCTAACAAGTGCTTAATACATTAGTTTAAACCATAGTTTTACTTTGGACCAGTGAGCTTTTTCTCAACATTCAGGAGTTCAAAAAATGCAGTCAGGTCAGGTTCAGGTTGGTGGTGATGGAGAAGATGATGTCCAAATCTGTAGTATCCAATTTGTAAGTATAGTTCTATGTCCAATGCTTATTATTTTGATAAATATATTAATATTATAGTTGTTTAAACAATCATGAAGTCTAGTCTAATATTTTTAACCATATCACGGTTTATCAAAATTGTCATGATTGAGCTATGTCTTTGTATGTAATTTAAGTATGAGTATCTTTTTATTTTCCTAGTCTAGATGAAATCAAGTTTACCGTTAATATAACGACTATGTTTTAACGACTACCGAATAACGACAAATAAGTTCTTTTAAATATTATACGTTTGAATGTTTTTGTCGTATTCTAGATACGATCAAAAGTTCATTAAACGTATATTGATCGGTCTTAAAGTACGTATATTTTAATATTTTCTATTTTATAGAATACATATATTTCATTATTTTATTTTAATCTTATATTTCAATCAATACAATGTATTTACCTAACAAATATGAAAGAAAAATCACTTTTTAGACATTCTTTAATTCTAGCAATTTATTAAAGAGTAATTATTTCCAACAATAGAACTTAAACAACTTTCTTTCTTTACAAATCCAAATTTGGTTGTTTTAAAATTTTAAATCACATATCATATTCATGTGAAGCACTACCATACAAATTGGTGGCCCTCTCATGTTTTCTCAACACTGATTTATAGTTAACTATGAAAAAAAAAACAAACCAATTACTTCCAAGTTTTCATAATTTATTAAATCCCATTTTTTATTTGGAATATATATACATTCATCAAAAGACACTATTTATAAGAATCTGTTAATTCTGCTTAAGTGCAGTAAATGTGAACTCCAGATTTTTTAACATCATTAGACAGGATTTTGTGTTGACTGCTGCTTCTGTGTTGAGTTCATACTAAACTAGACTAATTTAGCAATGAAGACCCTTGTAAATTCATCTCCACTTCAACATTTAATCCAGAAAATGAAACAATCCGAGTGAAGAGAAACAAAACGCACAGAGATTTAAGATAGTTTTAGGAAAGGCATAAAAGGAAGAAACAGCAGAATTTCTATATATCGAACAGGTGTCTCACTAGCTATATATTAAGAGTTGTAAGACAACTGTAAACTCCAGCTTTCTGCTCTTTTTTTCGACACTTGACTCAGTGGTTACTCGGCTACAAAGTTTCTTGTCCATGTCTGAGACTTTACAAAACATAGGTCGTGAGGGGTCTGTGCCTACTCCATCTTTGAAGACCACTTCGTCTCTCTTGAAGATCCAAATACTGGTTGTGGATGATGATTCTACTTCTCTTGCAATCGTTGCATCTATGCTTAAAACTTACTGTCCTAGAGGTATATATATGTGAAGATACATATACATCTCATGTTCTTTACCAGATTGTTGTGTGTTTCCCTATTTAGATCAGGAGCCTGCAGATACTCCTTGAAGTGACCGACATCTGTTTCGTTAAATCCAACATTTTCTCTGAAAATTTGTGAATTTTTTGACCACCCTTTTGATTTCTGTGGATGATTTCAACTTGTGTTTGGTTGTTTACATGGACTCTCTGATCATCAAATGGTCACTGAGGATGATCTGACGAAGGCTTGCATGCATGTTTTCTTCATTTGATCCATTACTTTCTGCTGTTGTTGATGATATTTTTAGGAAGTGAGAATCAACAAAATGTATATACTACGAATTTGCTTTCTTTTTTCGTAAAAAGAAAGCAACAAAAGTTTTTCTTTTTGACCCTTTTTTCAGAATTTTTCATTTTGTATCTTTTGCATATTAGCTTAATTTTTTAAAAAACTTTATAAAGTTTATAGTTAGATTTAATTACTTTTACACTTAATTTATAGACCGTATTCTTCTTCAATCTAAGTTAAAATATCCCATAAATTTAATCAAAATATTCAAAATATCAACTTTTGAAATTTTAAATTTTTGTATTAAAAAAAACTTCTTTCATTTTATTTCATTTACTTTTCTCGTTTTACTCCGATTTAAAATAATTTTGTTGATAATTTAAAATCTCATTACATTAATAATTGTTACTTTTTTATTTTTCTTCTAAGTAAATAAGAAAAATTATTGCATTTAATCATCTTATTTTAATTATCGTCTTAATTATTTGTTCGAATACTTTTTCTCCACATGTTTATTTTTTAGTTATCTTTATACGTATACGTCAATTTTAATATCTTACTAAAAAAAGAAATTAGACTAGGACTCTTAATCCACATCATGTATAGCCAATAAACAGAAGTCTATAGTAATCTATAATTAGATATTACTTGTCACAATAAAACAAACTTTACATTAATTAGAAGCTTTAATTCATTTATCATGTAAATTTCTTATTCAAGCTTCTTAATTTAAACCTGACACAAAATATTATGGAATCGAATTAAATACTCAACCTAACTTCAACCCAACACTGAATATACTCTATATATATGTATACATATAGAGCTATCCCTACACTTACTTGGCCAATCCTCATTCCTTTGGTTAGAGCTCAATCAGTTTCAATGGAAGTAGTCATTCTGCAATTAGCATGTCATTACTAGGTAAAAAGGTTCGTTCTTCCTTCAGCTCTTGCATACATCTCTTAATATAGATATTGTCAAAGCACGTACTCTTAAGAAAGAAAAAGGATATTTAGTTCTCATCTAATAAAACATTACCTAAGCTGAACTTATGATGTCTGTATGACCAAAACCTAGTTTCTTGTCTCTTTGTTTTTCCAATTCAAGTCTAATCCACCTTTAGAACCTTGGACATATCATAATGAACGTTACATGCATGCATATGCAAAGTCTATTTTGGAAAAATTATTATTCTGTTACTTCAATTGATTAATATATGTAATAACATTCATTTCCCCTCATCTATTGTGTTGGATAGAGAAATTAAAGTATGATTTGAATTCGATATATGCATAATCATCTTGTTCTTTTTGATAAATTTGAGACTTCTTGAAGTATGTTTAGATCCAAAGCTCGAGTTATCGGTTGTTACTGTAAGGAGTCCTCTGGATGCTTTGTTACAACTTCGGTTGCACCAAGGCTTCTTCGACCTGGTTGTTACTGACCTTTACATGCCTGTGATGAATGGTATTGAACTTCAACAACAAGTGAATGAAGAGTTCAATCTTCCTGTTGTCAGTAAGTATATGATCTCAATTCAAAAACTTGACTTTTCTTCACTGTTTCATAAGATTTAACTCTCTTGTTATGGTGCAGTAATGTCCTCGGATGATAAAGAGAGTGTGGTAATGGACTGTTTAGAGAGTGGAGCATCCTTTTATATGATGAAACCAGCTAACCAGAACGATCTCAAGAACATTTGGCAATGTGCAGTGACATCGAAGCAAGGAAAACCTAGTGCCATCATGGACGGAATACCCTCATCAGGCGAGAAAGTTCCCATTGAAGACGTAAATTCTTCAGCTTCTGTGCCCCAAGAAAGGCGCGATGTGAAGGGATCTAGGAAGAAACTGAAAAGGAAAGGTAACAGAGAAGATGAAGATGGAACAGCCCCAAAAAAGGCCAAGGTGGTTTGGACTAACTCACTCCATAACCGGTTTCTTCATGCAATAAGCCACATAGGGTTGGACAGTAAGTAGTGATTTTTTTGCTTAATGATTTTCTTGTTTCGTTTCAATAACTTGAACATGATTTCTTTAGTTGAAGTGTTCATTTCTTAACTTGATAAACGTTTTCAATGGTTTCTCTTTTCATGTTTGGTCCATTCAGAATCTGTTCCCAAGAAGATTTTAGAGTTCATGAGCGTGCCTGGACTTACCAGAGAAAATGTTGCTAGTCATTTACAGGTACGATGCAATGACTTTCAAACTTTCTCATATGATTTCCTGAGAAAGTTTCTTATTTTAATTGCAAAACAATATATTATATTACATTTTACATGTCTCGGCTAAACTTTATTATTACTCTATGATTACATTTTAATAATTTTTACTAAGTTTTTAATTATATTTATTTGATAATTCGACCTTTTATAAGCGTTATTTGTGATAACGACCAATAAAAATTTATAATCACATCGTAAAAAATAATTCATAAATTATAATGTTTTGAATTTTAAAGATTAACGTGATAACAATAAGGGTATTTAACTCATATTATCATAATCTCTAGCTTAAGAAAATACTTAAACATATATTTTATTTCACTTCTCTTAATCATAAACTATGTCCACATCGTAAATCTTTAATTTCTACTTACTAGCCTGATGAAGAAATATGTTAAATTCTTTGCAGAAATATAGGATTTTCCTGAAACGGGTTGCTGAGAAAGGGAATAGCACAATACCAAACGACTCGTCAGAGAAGGGCCTGAGGTCGACCTTTGCCACTGGACATGCTTCTATGATGCTTCATAGCTTGGAACAACAAAAACAACAACAGTTTCCTGAATTTGCAAGCATGCAGAAAGTGGGAGCTCAAATCCAACCAGGACGTCGAGAAACTGTTTCTTTATCACTTGATAGCCCCAACTTCACTTCCCTGAACTTTCCTAATCATCATCAGCCTCCAGTGCCCCTAGATCAACAACAGATTCAAACTCTACCAAGTCCTAACAAAATCTGTAACATTCCATCTGCTTCAGGAATAGGAGATGGTGTGGCAGCTCTCAACAATTCCTCTCCATACCTGAACAACGGACAAGATAACTATGTTGATGGACTGGGACAAACGAACTTCAATGCAGGTGAAATGTCAAGTGGTATCAATGGATTTATAAATTGGAACTGCAACGATTTCTCCTCGAGTCTTCCATCAATGGGGGATGGTTCTTTCAGTAGCTTGGTTCAGACAGGGAGTGCGACTCCTGACCAATTCTCAGCATCCCTCACTGGCGCTAATCCTGAAAGCAGTTCGATCTTGCCGTCAATTACAGAGAATCAGGATGGCACTGGAAATGGACCTGAAGACATGGACTTTTTAAACTTAATCAGCGATGGATCTACCTTGGATGACATTTTAAATCACCTGCAGCTGAACAGTGACTTTGATGAAATTCTATCTCACACCACAGCTCCTTATCAGGTAATCTGCAGATGACATCCGCTAATTCATACGTTCTTTTAAGATCATGACACTACAGGACTTTTGTTTTGATAAGTTGATTGGTATTTCTTATGTTTAGCAACGAGCTGCACAAGGTTTCCAGAACTCAAACTTCCCTGCAAGTAACTCAAACCAACCTGAAGTCAGCTTCTCTACAAGCAATTCATATCAAACTCAAGTCAACGATACTCCTTCCAGTGGACTTTCGGATCCTAACTCATATCAGCAACTCACTGCTTGGAATGATCAACACTCAGTCCAGGCACGTCTCTATTTCACATGTTCCTAAGCATAATCAGAAACCTGAACTCTTTAATTGAACCTTCTGCCCTTGTACATTCACAAGCTATGAAATTTGAAGAAGTTAACACGTCATTGTTACATATCTTTATTATGTATAGGTCCAAGGTGGAGGAGGGATGAACTTTAATGGAAATGAAAATCTAGTGGATGCTTATCAACCTAGCTTTATCCAGGTAAGAATCCTTAAATCTCCCAATGAATAATAGTTGTCACCCGAGTCGGTACTGGGGATTCACTTATTATATGTATGTGAACCAACAGGACCCTGAAACTATCCTGGATGCTAATCTCGACGGAATGTATTCAGCAGATAATGCAACAGAAGGGATTCAGATTCAGGCATGTGGCTTAGCTATCCAAGTTTAATCCTTTCTAGCTCTCAGAGTAATCTACTTTTCTAGTCTGCAACTTGATGAAAGCTACATTTACTTCTTTCTTTAATCTGCAGGATTGGAACGACGAGTTCTTCAATTCCTTATTTGATGATGACATCTTCTGAAAAGACGGCCTCGGAACTATCATGCAAGGCCTTTGGAGGAGAAGTATTGTAAAGTTGGTTTAGAATGAGTAGTCCAGAGACTCAGGTTTTCTATTGCTTTAGTTTGTAAAGAACTTCATAACAGTTCTTGGAACTTAAGTATGGAGTTTCAGATAAAGACTAGGCGTTGGAACAATCTCCATTTACAACTAGCACAGATGAACATTCTTATTTATATTAAATCTTTCAGAAAGTTCAAAGTAGATCCAAGTTAGATTTCTTGCTTTCAAGGCAAAAAGATTGAGAGAGAGTTTCTGAAAATGGTAAGAGCCTTTTTTGGGTTGAATTTAGGATTCAAATTACTGAATTTTGAGGTTGGTAATTTAGGAAATAGATTATCTAATTAAAATTAAATTAACTATAATTAAATAATATTTATTTATTAAGTTTAATAAATATAATCATAATTTAATAATATTTTAAAAAGACAATTTTCAACTATATATCGCATTAAAAAAATATGTTTTTGTTATATTATAATAATTTTTGTGATACAAATTTAATTTTACATGAAATTTTATTCATTTAAAAGCATTAAAAAATTAAAATTTATTTTACTAAAAATTTTGAAGAAAGAAATTAACTTTCCCCGTCCTCATCTTGTTAGACCTGAGCCCTGTGTTTGTCCTCGGAAGGGCAAAAGATGTTGAGTTGCGCGCCTAAAAATCGCTGCTTTTGATATGTGAAAACAATCTGCACTACTTTTCGCATCTCTTTGATTTCATTTCCTTGTTTGCTTTGTTGGAATTCTTCTATTTTCCGTTTGGCTCCCGAGAGAACGAAAGCTACTCTCCGAGGGCCTTTTGGTGCGAAAGATATGATTTTCATACCGATTGATAGGTCTGGTTGTTATGTGCTTTAATCTGTGATTAGGGTGTGCTTTGAGGCTATAAAGTTCATTTCTTTTATTTAATTTTTAGTAGATGCTAATTCGTTGAGTGAGGGTGTTACTTGATATCTATATGTTTGTTGTGTTGACGAGTGTGAAGCAGGCAAAGTGAGGCCAATTTTCTGTAGAAATTTTGAGAATGACGCGAGGCAGTCTGAGCTGGAACAGCTATTTAGACGATATAGGGGAGTCCAAAGAGAGGACATGAAAGTCTGGTGACCTTTCTTTTCTTTCTATGCTTGATTGTTTCTTGTGTATTGTGAAATTGGTATCTGTTCGTACATTTCACTGTGCCTACTTCGTAAACCGATTTTGTTGTGTTTGAAATCGTATTTTTGTAGCTTATCTGTTGCAGATTGAATGAATCATAACATTTGAATCAAGTTTTGGGGGGCTTAAAATAATTGAATGGAAAACATAAAATCCCTTTTTGAAAACTATGTGTTGATTTAAACCATGGAAACTAGTTTTTACACTTTATGATGTTATGATCGTACTTGGTACTTAAACTTAGTTAGACGGGGAAGGGGAAATGTCAGAATGATCTGCAATTGTGATGTTATGGAGGTGATATACTTAATCTTGAGTACTATCAGCAAGCTTCTGGGGACTGAATTCTAAATTACTGTCATTAGATTGTTTAACATGATATCATGGGTTTCACCATTTTGATATGGCTTGTAAGAAAATAGAACTAATGAGTGCAAATAATTTGATAACTGATAACTTTACTCACACACCCCATGCACAATGCCGATGAGCCTGCAACTTCAACATAAACTTCGTGAGGATGAAGTCATACTACCGTGCCTCTACCAGTAACGCCTACCACCAGTACCACTTGTATCGCTATTTGAGTACTTGATTCGGCAGCTGCAATTGTCCGCTGCTGAGTTTAAGATGGGGCTTCAGGATGTGTTAGGAAAGGAAAGAAAATGCAATGTTAGATGAATATCAAGCCTCCATACTCGACATTTTCTTTGATGCTGGATATTTTTGGGAAATACATAATCTTCATGGCTAATGGACGGCCCTTGAGGGTTATGTTTCTTGGGTGTGCCAAGCTTCCTCTTCTTGTTTCAAGAAGATTCATTCTCGTTCTCATCTCCAATGACGGAATCATTACCAATTTCCCTCAAGTCACTATTGCCTTTCATTCCTTGTGACTTTTTCTCTGCCATCAATCTTGGACATGTTTCAAGTTACCAACCTCAAAGCAGAGGCATCAGAATATGGAGAGGACACACTATATTCACTGACCCATCACAAGACAGCCACTCTTGGATTCTATTTCCTTGACATCATTTAGTCCATGCATAAGGTCTGTTACTACTTTTATTGTCACTTTGTTTATAAATTTGAGAAAGGTCGGCCAAAATTTTGTTCAAGGGTGTGGTTTTAATTCGTTCATGAAGTGCTCCTCACGAGACTACCTTCACATATCCAAGAATCCTTAAACGCTTACCTTGTTGCTTTTAGTGGAATATATTAGTGTATTATTCTGCTTATGTACTTCTATTCTTCATATCTATAGGATTTCCGTTTATTTACATGGAAGATGAGAGATATGCTGAAGATGCAATTTGTGGGATTGACACCGGGTGGAATTTGGTCCAAAGAATCATTGACTTTGTGTAGAAAGGAAAAAGGTAATTCATTCCTTTTTTATATAGTTGTTATGAACTTTATGTTGAGTTGTGCCTTTGCATTAGTTGTGCATATCCATATAGTATCTATTTATAAATTGCTCTTTTAGTTCATATTCTTTCTTCAATAGGATTGCTTGGTATTCATGCATGCAATTTTGAACTTAGCATCGGTTTTCCGTATGGTGTTCTTTTGGTTTATCAGCAAGAGGGAGGCATAAGAAGGCATGATGACCTATCTCAACTTAGATTCTCACGATACTAGGACAAGGGACTTAGAAAGGCACTTTAAATTATATGGGAAGATAGTGACTGTAAGGATTAGAAGAAACTTCTGCATTTGTTCAATATGATCTACAGGATAATGCCACCAAAGCCTTCAAAGCTACAAATATGATGTTTGTTTCCTCCCCTGAGGAACCCTCTTAACGTTCTTTTTAACCAGCATGTAAGTTTGAAGCTTTAATTTCTCCACCTATCTTGGTTTGTACTTTGACTGCATTGTATTGCAAGTTGATGGATCGAGTAATTTCAGTAGAATATGCAGTCAGATGAGGACAAGAGGATGAATGGAAACAGTTCTGAAAAGGGTCGTGATAGTTCACCACAGAGGTGAAACTATGATCGGAAACGGCCTTAGAAATCCTTAACAAATCGAACGGAGAAGCCGTGATTATGGTCGTGGTCAAGGCCATTGTCGTAAAGAGAAGGCTAGTCCAAACTATGGTCGCAACCGGAACCGAACCATTTTGACATTGTTAAGGTTTATAAAGAGGGTGAAATAAGGAGTTCTGGAGTGCTAAACTTTGTAGTTAGCACAGCAATCTGCAATTGTGTATACTACAATTACCTTTGAAAATTTTGCAGGTTCGAACTCGAGTCTAAGCCGAATCAGACTTGAATAAGCGGGTCTTAGCCCGAGTTTATTCAAGATTAATCATTATATCTAAATCTAAATTTAATGTAATTAATAATTTCTGAATTAGAATAATTATAAAAAATTAAGTAAAATTAAAAAATGATAACTTAGTGAAAATTCCGCTAACTGAAAATTTGGGGATCTCTAACTAAAGTTAAGAAAATAAAGTAATTTTAAAAATTAAGAAAAATTAATTTAATAAATTATACGAGAGATTTTAATTATTTAAAAAATAATCACTTATTTAAATAAAACATTTTTATATTTATTTCTTTTCTCTTTTTTTATTTTCTTTTTTTTTTCAGGTAAAAAAGCTTCGCTTGCAGTTCGGTGCCTAAAATTTTCCCGACCAAACCAAAAGTAATCCCACTGGTAAAAACGTAGGTCCCACAAATTGCGGTTCCTTTTTCAGACACTGATTTATATCTAATCTTAATAATTCAGTTCTCTTTTAACTGCCCCCGCGTGGAGTTAACCTCCGGCGTTTAGGGTCCAAATCTCTCTAGTGAAGTCCACCGTTATAAGGCGGCGCGTCGGATAAACTTCAGTTTCATTTAGGTATAAGTCACTATCTGAGTAATGTATGCTTTCGACCAATCAGGACTGTCACGTAAAAGGAAACATTGATTAGATTGACCCACTCCCTCCATCATCGCCGTCAGATTTTCTTCATTGTGGGCTCCACCTAAATCTCAATGGCCACACTTATTGCATCCCATTTGCTGGTATCATGCTTCTCCAGATTGGAGGTTTACGTCATCATTTAACGTATTTTCTATCCTATTCGGCTTTGTTTATCTTTGACCTCGTATGAAAATATGTTTTTTATTACTATAGATCATTTTATTAATATTATTAATATATAAGTTAAAAATTTGTGATACAATTTCGTTAAGACTCGTAGGTAAAATATTTCACGAGCCTAAAAGTTATAATAAAAAAAATCTTTCTCGATTCATGCGATATAATTCACCCGAATTCTAAGTAAAATAGTAATTTTTATTTTAAAATTAGAGATGAAAATAATTAAATTTTAAATTTAAGTTATGTAATTTGAACGAATTAAATGGTTCAAAATCTTATTGAACTTTCGGAATCATTTTACAAAAGTCAATTTGTTTTGCATATTTACTAAGATAATTAAAAATTACTGTAATGAAATAAATTATAATTATAAAACTAATATTAGCATTAAAATACTTTTAATTTGATAGTTAATTAAATTAACTCTCAAAAGAATTACAAATTAAATTAAATCGTCACCGTCAAGCCATAAGTCAGTCTGTGACCCGACCCATTAACATCTCTAATCTTCACCAGGATGGATCTTTTAATATTCACAATTTCATAGTTCTATGTTATTTACTTTTAATTTCAAAATTTAAATCACATTGATTACTTTTAACATTTTAAAAAAGGAGAAATAAGAGCTTCATCTTTTTAT
Source organism: Erythroxylum flavicans (assembly GCA_027576715.1). Taxonomy (NCBI): domain Eukaryota; kingdom Viridiplantae; phylum Streptophyta; class Magnoliopsida; order Malpighiales; family Erythroxylaceae; genus Erythroxylum; species Erythroxylum flavicans. The sequence goes on from JANZXP010000006.1 coordinate 36,739,678, forward strand.
GTTGAACATTATAAATTCTTATTTTTGGTCAATTTAATATCTTCCATGAACTTTTTTAAAGAATAACAAATTAATATTTTAAATTTTTAATTTAGTGTCAAACTTTTTAAAATTTTCAATTTAACGATTAATATTTTAAAACTTGTATAAATCAGGTCAAAATTTATTTTTAATAAAGCAATGTACTTTCCAAAAATCATATGAATATTTATATATTAACCGCATCAACACGAACAAAAACAATACCTTCAATTTATTTGTATGAATTTTGAAAAGTTATTCACTATATTAAAATTTTTAGTACTAAAATAAAAAAATCTCAAAATATTAATCCACTTTTGAATCTATTATCATTTTTTTAAATTTAAAAAGACTAGCATCTTATTTTTTTAATTCAATAATCATTTAAATATGACCTTTAAGTTAAATGAGAATTGGTCTTCTTTCAACATCTAACATCCTTCACATTTCTAAAGCAAGTTCTAACTTTAGTCTCTTTAGCTTTTCATTTTCTTCTCCTTTTGTCAAATTCGACTTTGTGACTTTGGTCAGAACTCACAAAGTCGGCCGATCCACCCGTCGGTACGGCTTTTTTAGAAGTGATCCAAATAAGACGTATGCATTCCACCGAATGCAATATGTAATGAATGCTCGTGTGGAAAAACAAAGAAGAAGAAGAAGAAGAAGAATAGGAGAACCGTGTGACACGTGGCAACAACCCACTATAGGGAAAACCCCACGCCATGTTTGTCCCTTTCTAGGAACCAAATGGGAATGGCATATTTATATCGGAGAAGACAACTAAACAACAAGCAAAACTTCAAAGATGAAGTCTTAGGATTCTTGTATTAGAACACAGATTAGATTCAGTTAGATTAAAACTGCGGCTTTAGCAGTTTAGATTAGGGTTCCAACCATCATTTAAACTGACATTTGTATAGAATATATAGGTATCATCCTCATTTCTTTTGACGCTTCCATAAATTTGTTGACTTCCATTGAATATGAAGTCATGTAACTAAGAGTATTAAATTGTAAATAATCAGATATTAAAATTTACGTGAATGTTAAATATAATTAAATTTCACATTAGATATTAATTTAACTAATATTAAAAAAAACTTTTTACAAATAACCCCATGTAAAAATTATTATCGGACATATATAATTTGAATCCACAATGGTATTTTTTAACTCAGTCTTTCAACTCTTTAAAAATAAGGCCGTGTATTACTGAACTTCTTCAAATTTTGAGTGTCAGCAAAATTTATATTAGGTGGTGTCGTCATTGTTGTTATAGTCTATTTAAATGATAGTTCGCAAGTTAGAAATTTGATATAATTCATATGTTCTGTTTGTAGAGATTGAGCCATGAGATATGCTTTAAGGTTATCGCTATTTTACCAATGGACAGCTTTCATCGATGTTTTGGGATGTGTTATGGGAGAGGTGATAAGATTAAGAGGGAAACAAAACGGTTTAAACTATGAGTTTACTTGTTAGACTCTTATTGGCATAGCTTAACTTCTTGTTTATATAGGGTTATAGTAGGATTTCAGACAAGGATTTAGTAAGTACAGTCTATCTTCCAAGCAAACAAAGAAAGAACCAAAAGAGTCACGGTCGAAGAACATAAATGTTTCGATAAAACCAGTTAAACTATGTTTGTCAGTTGGCAGTTGGCAATTTTAAGCTAGAAATAATCTGTCCAATTTAAGTAACGAACTTAGCAGAAACATAATCTGGTACGTGTTCTTGTTCAAATGGTGTCTTTTTGTTCACTCCTATGTTCTTTCATTCTAATCCTAGAATCACAAATCATCGATCTGGACAAAACAAGTTGAAAACGCAGACAAAGTTTTTGTTCTTAGCAGAACTCATCCCTTGTCCAAGAGCATTGTCTCGAGTGAACTTGCCAAATGAGTTGTGCGTTGGGCGTAGGTTCATAATGTTTGTCGATGATTGTGCAAAAAGACTTGGTTTTTACATTGTAGCGTAAAAAAGTTTTGGTCTGATTAAATTTTTTATTTTTTGTTTTTATCTTTAATAAAAAACTGTTTTTAAAAATTTTTAATTCCTATTTTTATTTTAGTTTCTTACCGTAATAAAAATTACGAATAATTTAATTTAAGATTATATGTTAAATTATTTACAATTGTGATAATTTAATTAATTTAAATATTAATTTTTAAAATAAAATAATTTTAATTTAATAATTACTAATAAATATAATTTAAATTTAAAAATATAATATATAATTTTTAAATAAAATACGTTTTAATAATAAAAACAAAATTAATTATATATTATTTATTTTAATAAAATATTTAATTTTAGTAATAAAATAATTTATCTTTAAATTTTATATAATATATAATTATTATTAGTAGTAAGAATATACTATATTTACATCTAAATATGTTTTTTTATTTAAAAACAAGACTAAAAATTAAAAACCTAAAAATACAATTTTTAATTCAATCCAATAAAACCAAAATTATGTCGTTAGTTTTAAGTTAAATTAGATTAACTTCAACTTTTAATAATTTTTAATTTAACTAAAAAATTAAATAACATTATATCCAACGAATTACGATATAATTAATTAGAGATAATTATAAATAATAAATACATAATTACTACAAATTATGTTCTGCCCCTTTAGTAGTTTTATCAACACTCTTGCTACAACATTACTTGAAGCGAAAGCATAGCATTTGGGAATGGTCTTTCGGTATCAACGCAGCTAATCCCTTTTGAACTTTTCCAAGCTTTCTGTTTCTTTTTTGGGTTGGTCATCAATTGTGTCAAGTGTAGTCTCAAATCTGATCCTCAATGTGGATCGGACAGAATCACCGAAAGGGTCTTTAAAGACAAGACACAAGGTCTATCTAACAAAACCCAAACAAACCAAAACAAAACAGAAAAATAAGAAAAAAATCATGGGATTTGGACCCTTTGAAGGATGAATTCAAAACCCTTGTTAAGAAGCAATACAAATACTTTCCAAAAAGGCATTATGAAATGGGCATTGCAAGCAAAGCGGGCATGAGGCACACATAACTTTCCTTTTATATATAATTTCACTACACACGTTTTGGAGACCAAGGCATGTATCAAAGTTTTGGAGAGTCAAAAACTCAGGAAAGGGGTCCCAAACGATGGGCTAAGTGGAGGGAGACTAACCCAACTAATGGTTTAGCAACAATGGGTATCGGCCACTTGGCAAATAGTTCTGTAGCAACAGAGACTTCTTGTTGTGGTCAGTTTTGGACTTGTGTAGTGTAAAACTATGACTTTTAGACCACAGCTCCTTGAGAATAGGAAAAAAGAAAATCAAAGCTGACTTTGTTTTCCATGTTATATATATATATCTTGTTCTGTTCATATAGACTCCAAAATTGTCATTTAGTTGCCTATATTGTGATTAATGCTCTTATGCAATCCATTCCTAATTTCTGCTTCAATCCCATTATCCCATTGGGTTTCAGTGGAAATAAAATGTTAACAACTAACTTTTGTTTAATCTATCAATAAATGGTGGTCATGTAGTAATTAAAAATTCCTCTTTCTCATGTACATCATACATGGTCATTGCCAACATAAGTCCAGATGTGCCTGTCCAAATAACCATTTTTATGTAATTTAGACCTATGAAGTATTTTAAATATATTTTTGTTACCATTTTTAGAGTGCAATAAGTATTATTTTAATAATATTGTGATCCAATGAACATTATTTTGATTACATTAAAGTGTAAAGTAATTCGCCACCCATGATAATAATAAAGATTTAATTAGACATTTTATGAAACATTGAACTATAAATGATTGAAAATAGTATTTTTATTAATTAAGGGTAAGATTGTCTATTATTAAATTTTCTTAGACTTCACGTTTCAACGAGATTTATACTACATGTTATTATTATTATTGAAGCATATATTACGCAAATATAATATTAAAAATTTTATTGAAACACTTATTAAAATTACTGTTATAACTCAAAAGTCTTACATAAAATCTTAATTATAAAAGGAGACAACCAACTATTTGCAGAAATAAGATTGTGCTTCAAAATAATTAAAAAATAAAAAATATATGCACATATAATAAAGATTATTAATTTTGAAAAAATAATTAAAATAATTTTTTTAATTAGCCCACAAAATATTTTAAAAAAATCAATTATAAAAAGACGTATTTAAATTATTCACACCCGATAATTTTTTAGTCGTGTGTAAATTTTAAAATGTCACATAAAGCCGAGGTCGGCCGTCTCTTCTCTCCCTTCAAAAACCCCTATAAAACCCCCTCTAATCTAAACTTATTAAACCCCTCCTCCCAGTCTTAAACTAATATCTCTCATCTTCCCTGCTTCTGTCTCTGTCTCTATCTCTCTGTTTCCCCAACACAACACTGTCCGAACCTAAATCCGATTCTTCTGCTTTTGTTTACAACTTGACCGAAATGTGCCAACAGAACTCTTCTTCTCTGTCCTCTCAGTGCAATCCTGGCTACTCAAACCTTCCATTAATGGAGGACCCAGAGAGCAACAACGTACTTACCCCATTGATCACCAAAGGACCAACATGTAACCAACAAAAGAAACAAACCAGGAAGCCACAAAAGACCCACCTGTTTCTTGCAATCCAAGAGGCCATATCCATTTCCAAAATTGCTCTCCCCATGATACTAACCGGTCTCTTGCTTTACTCTCGCTCCATGATCTCTATGCTTTTCCTTGGACGTCTTGGGGAATTAACTCTAGCTGGCGGCTCTCTCGCTGTTGGTTTTGCTAACATAACTGGCTACTCTATCCTCTCTGGTCTTGCTATGGGGATGGAACCAATTTGTGGGCAAGCTTTTGGTGCCAAAAGACACACCCTTCTTGGCCTAACTTTGCAAAGAACGGTGCTTTTGCTCATCTTAACGTCGCTGCCCATTTCATTTCTGTGGCTAAACATGAAGACAATACTTATGTTTTCGGGTCAAGACGTAGCCATAGCCTCAGAGGCTCAATCATATCTTCTTTTCTCAATCCCTGACCTCTTGGCTCAATCTTTTTTACATCCCTTAAGAATCTACCTTAGGACTCAGTCCATTACCTTACCTCTAACATGTTGTGCCACTCTATCAATTCTTTTGCATGTACCCATCAACTACCTTCTTGTCACACACCTTAACATGGGAATCAAAGGTGTTGCTCTTGCTGGTGTGTGGACTAACTTCAACCTTGTTGCCCTTTTGATCATCTACATCCTTGTGTCTGGTGTTCACAAAGAGACTTGGGATGGCTTGTCAATGGAGTGCTTTAAGCAATGGAAAACCCTCCTGAATTTGGCTATCCCAAGCTGTGTTTCAGTGTGCCTTGAATGGTGGTGGTACGAGATCATGATTCTGCTCTGTGGACTGTTGATGAACCCAAGAGCAACTGTTGCTTCAATGGGCATTTTGATTCAAACCACTTCACTGATCTACATATTCCCATCTTCTCTAAGCTTTAGTGTATCAACAAGGGTAGGTAACGAACTAGGAGCTAACCAACCAAAAAAAGCGAAGTTCGCAGCCATTGTAGGGCTCTCTTTCAGCTTCATGTTAGGGTTCCTAGCTCTGTGTTTCGCAACTTCTATTAGGAAGATATGGGCAAGCATGTTCACACAAGACCAAGAGATCATCACCTTAACATCACTTGTTTTGCCAATAATAGGACTTTGTGAGCTCGGAAACTGCCCACAAACCACGGGCTGTGGTGTGCTGAGAGGAACAGCGAGACCAAAAGTCGGAGCCAACATCAACCTCGGTTGCTTCTACTTAGTGGGCATGCCAGTGGCTATATGGTTAGCATTTTTTACAGGTTATGACTTTGAAGGGTTATGGCTAGGTCTATTAGCTGCACAAGCTTCGTGTGTGGTCACCATGCTCATGGTTCTGGGTCGCACCGATTGGGAAGGTGAAGCACAGAGAGCAAAACAACTGACTGGTTCAGGTCGTCTTGTTGTTAATGTCGATGAAAAGCAGACAAATAAAGCTGAAACCATCGATGATTCTTCACATTTGTTTGATAATACAGATGGCCATGATAATGATTCGCTTGTTTAAGTGGTTTTTCTCTTCTTTTTTTTTCTTTCTTTGTTTTTTGGATCTTTTGTCTCTAGCTGCATGTACAGAGGAGGGTCCAGAGGTTGGGATTGAGGAACGGTATTTAATTTTGTCCTCTTCTTCGGGTTAGTGAAACGGAGTTCAACTTTAACTGTTATTGTTACTCAGTAAAATAAATACCCTAGTACGCCATGGAAGTACCTTAAAGGAATACTGTTGTTCTATATAACTATTTAAGATGTATCCTAATCAATCAAAATCAAAGCTTTTTCAGTGTAAATCGTTCCCTTTTTCTTTTTTCTTCTTTGAATCATTCTCATTCTCTAATGCTTCAACTTGAGCCAAGAACAGTAGACTCGGAGAAGGTGGACCAGAAATGGTCATTGACAAAAACACTTTGAATTTTGGTAATTTTCTCCTGTTTTAATTCTAAAAATATTTTATTAATTAAAATAATTTTAAAAAATTATTAGTATTTCTAAGTCTAAAATGAGATTTTTTTCAAATTATTTTAAAATATTTGGTTTTATTTCAAACTTTAAAAAGAAGTTTTTTCATTAAAGTATATTAAGTTATGATTATCTTACTTCTTAATTTAAAAGTTTATATAACATAAAAATTTTGAATAATTATTTTTTATTATATTAAACGAATTAATTAAATTTGTTTTCACAAATTTTAATATTGTAAGGTATTTTTAAAGTAAATAAATAAAATTATATTAAACATTATAATACATATATCATTATTTATATTTTTTCATCAAACATCAAATCTCACTTGCTACATTACATGGGACTTCATGGAATATTGAGAAGGTTGACTCTAATTATATAATTCATACCTAATACTCGTCTCACTGTAAAACATGATATATAAACAGACAAAACTACTAATCTACTGCGTTTTATGTATATTACATAGTATTGGATTATCGAATAACTCGGGAACTCGGTCTTGTTGATGAGTATACTTAAAGAAGATAGTATACCTATATATATATTCAATGCTTTTAGAGTATGAGAAGCCGACCCTCCATTAAAATAGTGCAAAGCAATGACTTATTCTTAAGGAATTGAAGAGGTTACATATACATAAGCCACCTCCATAGTAATTCCTTACTTGTAAGCAATATTTTTCGTAAAAATCAATAGGGAAAGTACAAGAACATGTCCTGAATAAGTTAAAATTGGTTGTGGAGATCTTGACCACACATTTTAATAATTGTGAATATCAACAATATTTGTCCTTAAAACGACGACGTAACACCACGGCCGGCAGCCAAGCAGCTTGCTCTTCATATCTCTTTCGTTTCACATTTGATTCTAATGTATATTCTGAAGATGATCAGAACGAATAAATAATATGGAAGTCTCTCTAATCCATAGAGAAGTTATGGTTTTGTTACCAACTTTGTGAATAAGGATTTTGTGAGAATGTTATAAATAAAATTATTTTGAACAATAAAAAAAAGGTTTTATAACAAACGGGATAGTTCTTGAAACGTGTTTTATCCATCTATAGTCAAGGCAAGCCTAGATTTTTAATTAAGAATAAAACTGTGTATTAGTAGACTTTTTTAGATTCTGTGTTAATTTTTACTGTGTTGTTATTGTCGTCGTTGTTGTCAATACAAGCCTACGTTTTTCTTTCCGACACCAATTAAACGAGGAATAAGAGAAAGAACAAGTCGCACTTCCAACTTGCAAAGTCAATTAATTTCAGAGTCGCAATGTAGACTCGTTGATTGATCTTTCCACTTGATAGTACACTAATGGACCACTTAGGTCTACTACTTTGAATAGGATAATCAACTTATAAATCATAATTTTCAGGTTTAAGATGGTGCGGAATACATTTCTAAGTGCACGTAATTAATCACTTAACAAGTAATCATCGAATTAAGTCTACTACCTTAACTTGTAATAGCATTTCGTGAGCTATAATCCAAAAGACTTGGACCATATAAGGATGACTTAGTGTTATTAATACATGTCAAAGTCGACGCCTCATTATATAGAGGACGAAGACAGAGAGATTAGGGTTCTGGTTTTGTGGTTTCGTTGACTGTTTATGTTTATCTTAAACTTATACCGAACCCATCAACTTCTCAATACTATGACATTTCTTAAAACCTTTGACGTGATCAACTTCTCTAAGCGTGAAAAATGGGGCAGACCATTTATTGAGTTGACCCGTGCTACACTCTTGCATGCAAGATGTTTGTGTATTACAAGATCCCATCTTGAGAAATGACAAGAGATTTTCTTAAAGTTTTGCGGTCGCTCGCTTGTTTCTTTGAAAATGGAAGAATGAGAGTATCTTTGACACCAATTTTGTTTGGCCATTAGAAGGTACTAAAATTGCCATGGATTATGGCACTTGGATAGGTATGCCTTTGGGTACACTTGTGGGCTAGACTAAACTAATAGAGGGGTGGATCAAACTAAATACGGACAACACCGCCAACATACGATCTCACATGGCTGCAACTGGAGGGCTACTTCATTGGTGTAGAAGTTTTATACAGAATATTGACATAGGTGTGACCCTGGAGGCAGAATTATGGGGAGGTCCATTCAGGGCTTATACTTGCGTGGGATCGAAAATATCGACAAGTGATCGTTGAAGTGGACTCGCTGGAGGTTCTTCTTATTCTCTTCACTTCCAATAGAGTTACATCTGACATTTATCCTTTATTGATAGGAATCCGAGGATTGCTTCACCGCACTTGAGAGGTTCAACTACAGCATATCTATCGGGAAGGGAACTAATGTGCTAATCACCTAGCTACCTTAGCAGCTTTCTCAAGGCCAGGAATGTAGTATCTGCGGAAACCGTCGTTGATTATTCGGGACGCATTACACCATGATATGACTAGAGTACTTTATCCTCGCGATCTACGCTAAGGCACACCCAAGGTCGAGAGTTTTTTCTATATTTTCTTAGTTTATTTTCCCTTGTAACAAAAACATAAATAATTGATAAAAGCAATATTTTAAAAAACGAACCAAAAATTATACCAGTAAAATAACAAATTTAAGATTTAAAAGTTCAACTGATATTAAACTGTTGTAAACTCAGTATATAATAAATATTAAATAAAATTAAAGATTTTGAAATAAATTTAAAAAATGACATTACCCTTCCCTATTAAAAAGTTAAATTCTAATTAAAGAAAATTTTGTTAAAAAATGGTTTATTCTTAATTATGAAAACTAATTATTTTATGAAAAATAAGCCATCAATTTTTAATAATAGCATAGCATTTATTTAAGATAAATCAAAAAGAAAAATTAGTCGATTCAAAGTATTTAAAGTCGAATTAGTTTAATTTTTTGATCATTAGATAATTTTCAAAATTGAACCTTAATATATAATTATTTTTGATGTTCATGTACCGAAAATTTAAAAAAAAACATACTAATCATTCTAATAATATTATTGATGGTATTCCAAAGATCACTCCTTATTAATACATTTATGTTTATGTACTGAATTCATGGCTAAAACAAAGTTAGAAATATTGTTTTCAAGTTCAACAATAATATTACCGTAAATAACTTGATAAATCAAAGAGGTAGAACCAAATAGTGAGTTAGAACCAACTCATATATAAACATTATGATTTTTTTTTTATGCATGCTTAGGGATTGTCATTACATTTATACGTTGAAATCGAAGACCAATAACAAATGAAAGTGCCCATTATAATCAAATTTAAAAAATTAAGCATGATTTGAAAAGTAAGATTATGACTAATGAAAAATTAAACAAGAGGAATATAATGCACGCTTCTCATATAGTATTTAATATAAAATTATATTATTAAAAATTCTTTAAAATACAGTAATGTGCCCTTTGAGCAATCAAGAGAACAAATATTAAGTTTATTAATAATCTTGAAATGATCGAAGATTCTTGGTCAATCAACCCTGTGGCTCTTTAGAGTCTATACCTATTTACCTCTTTAGAGCTGCCAAACATCAAAGTTAGGGACGTCATTTGTTAAATGGTTGAAGATTGGCATATTAAATCGTCCGTTTTAATTACTCTGCTCAAACTTTGCTTTATTTTATATAAATATATGGAGAAAATTTAATAAAATATGATAGAACTAGATAAAAAATTCCCAAAAATTGAATATATAGAAAACAAATATTAAGTGTATTCGTAATCTTGAAATGATAGAAGATTCTTGGCCAATCAACCTTGTGGCTCTTTAGAGTCTAGACCTATGTACCTCTTTAGAGTTGCCAAACATCAAAGTTAGGGACGTCATTCCTTGAATGATAGAAGATTGGATCTATGGCTCAATGTCCCAAAAATGTATATTCTTCTTCTTAGTTCATTGACCTCCATGGCTCCATCGCTCGAACGATGAGATTTATTTTCTTGAAGTAAATGATTCAAGTGATAAAGAGAGAGCTCTCAAGACTCAAGAGCCTTCTTATATTAGAAGCTATAGATTAAAGTATTAGACTCACTATGTGAGTTCTCTAATGAATATTTAAATTAATATTTTAAAAATTAGATTAAAAATTAAAACTGATATAATAAGATATTTAAAGTGTAATGGTATATAATAAATATAAATTATAAACTATAATAAGTAAAAAATAATAAAATGAAATATTTTATTAAAATATCAATATTTATTAAAGTTTAATTAATTTACAGCAATCATAATAATTTAATCTAAAATTAGAAATAATTCTTTTTAATAATTTTTGTATTCCTGTGTGTATCAAGAATTTTAAGTGCTTATATTTTCTAATGGATATGAGGAGTCAAAAGTGATGAAATAAGAGCATTTTGATAAAAATTTGAGGTTATTATTGTTCATTGAAAATTTTGAATTTTAATTACGAAGCAGAATGTTAAATCAGTTTAAAGTTTTAATGATTAAATTGGTCAAACCGGCTTAATTTTTTAGTCATTTATTTAAATTAAAGCAACTATCTAATTTCAAATTAGAATTTATTAAAAATTCTAAATTTATAATATATATATATATATATATTACATGCAACTAATAATTTGTGTACTTTGTGAATTTTCCGTTTAAAAATAAAATAAAATTCACTTTTGACTCATCTCCCCAAAACGATTAAACGTTGCAATTCATTCAACCATGTCTCCAACTCCAAGTTTGTATACTATTAATCTTGCTAACGTAATTCTAAGATTCATAAGAGAAGGGATTTGCTGGGAAGACAAACAAGAGGACGTTGGAAGACCTTTCGGCTTGATCTCTGTATGATTGTCTGAGTTATGTTCATATGTTTGAATAAAGAAAGGTTGATGGTGTAAACAAAAGCATTATTAATGACCTAAGAATATGGCTCGGTGATACCGCATGGGGGACCCATTACATGGTATATTCAATATATAAAAAATTACCAAAAATTAGACTAAATTTTATGTATAAAGTAATAAAATATATATTACCACTAGATAATCATATTTTTCAATTAATATCGGACTTCTTAAAAAATAAATATTTTTGGGTAACTTGAGGTGGTAGTTTAAATACTTTTTTTTAGAAATTAAAATCAATTAGAAACAATAATAGAAATGTGTAAGAGTACAGCGAATGATAGCCCAACTATAACCCAGAGGACTAAACGATGTCGAACAAACCAATAAACACCCTATTCTAACCATAAAGACCATATGGTGCCGCATCCAAGCAAAACAAGACGAGATCGTTTAACCATTAGAACAAAACGAATTCATTCTTTCATTCGAAGACGTTGGAGGGTGTTTTCGATTTGGGAAGAGGACGAAGGCAATAGAGAGTCTCTAGCTCGATCTATGCGGCTTATCTTTTTAGAATGGATCAACACTGCGTAGAAGAGAACTTAAACACAGGTAACCTAATTTTCTGCAAGTTTATGATATTAATTGCGATTAAGGCATAAAGTTTCCCTTTTCAACAAACTCTGCGCTAAGTAATGAGTCACGTTCAACTTTTTAAGGTAATAACTTGAGTTACAATCTCGTCAATGTTTACTTGGATTAATCAGCCTGCATGTGACTCATTATATCCTAATCGTCAATTTCAAAGAAGGATGTATATCTAAGTTCAATTTTGAGTACTTGAATACCCTTTATATTATTATGTGGATTATCGAAAATAATCTTTCAATTAATTAAAGATAAGATTGCATATTACAAGATTTCTAAAATTTATCATTTTAACAATTTTTACTACGTGATTATTGTTGTTATTGAATGCATTATATATATTATGTGTTATAAATTATTCGATGAATGTGAAGGTTTCATTTAAGTAAAAATTATATATATTCTAGATGAGCAATAACAAAAGCAATTACGAAGAAGTAGTTTCATCTTTCCTTTGAATTATAAAGAAAGTCGAGTTTGACTTAAATTAATATTTAATTAAAAATGACATTTAAAATAATAATTAATCAAGTAGTGACAAATTAAAATCCTATTGTATAAAGTAACTTAATTGAATTTCTTGAAGGATTAGCACATAAATCTCAATTTAAGTTTTTAAATATTTGGAGATACCTGAGGCGTTTCCTCGCATTATTTGGATTACTCTTCAATAAACTCATGAGTCGTGCCCTCAGCATCTACCGAAAAACAAACTAAAGATGTTTTATTATATGAACCGAATCTGTTCTATGCCGACTTGTCAGCTTTATCTCTACACTGTGTTTCCACTTCCTGTACAACTCACGGTGTTCACGTATTATGGAAGTCTCTGTCGGATCTTCAAGTTATAGACCAGACTAGGTATGGTACAATAGCCTAGGAGTAACCACGGATCGATTACGTTAAATAATGGTCTTTATTAATTAGTACTATCTTGTAGAGTAGGAGATCATGAAGTGAACTTCCCGATGGAAATTTAAAGAGTAGTCTAATCAATGAATATTATGATTTACTTGTAGTCAACTTAATTTCGCATGTCATACAATCATCGAAACATCATTTTCAGAACACGATAATCCTGTTTGAGGGGAGGGGGTGGTCATACGTAAATTTGACAGGATTTCTGGTCCATGAAAGCTCTGAAATCCTTGGAATAGTTACACGAACTTGGAAATGAATTGATGACAGGAGACGGTCACATGGTTACAGTTTTGACCAACTTTGTGTAGATTGTGAGAAAGAGAAGTGAAGATTTGATTTTCTACTAACTGAAGAGCAAGGTTCCAATCCAACGTCAAAAGAGTTGGCTAAAACATACCAAAGGGTTTAAAGAAAGGGAAGGCATATACAAAGATAGGCATGCCCTGGTTCGCTGAGTAGGCTTCTCTTCCAATAGGTCTTCTTTTGTTTTGATGTGGCTTTGGAGGTCGCTGATGAATATAGCCGCAAATCTATATGCAAATTGCGTGTCAACTTTTGAGTTTTGATGCCTCTTAGTCACCATGATAAGGCACTATATCACTTTCTTTTCACTGTTTCTCGTATGCTTGTGACCCCAGGTAGCCATGGACGCTTATCTGAATGTTGACAAAATTTACGCGTTGATGGGGCCTCTCCATGCATTAGCGTAAGTGTGATTATTGAATAGGATAGTATACTCTTGCTATATTATAATATTATTTAATTATTATATAACTTCAATCATTTAAGATTTTTAGAGTATAGTTTTATGTTAAAAAACAGATCATGAACATCAACTGAGTTTACACATTGACGGGGCCTCTTCGTGCATAGAGTAACTGGTTATTGAATAGGATACTCTTAGTATATTATAATATAGGATCAATTTTTATATTTTAAAAATCATTAGTTATATTATTAATTATTATATAACTTATTCATAATTATATATCATATTAAAACTTGAGATTTTCAATAGTACGTCATTTTAAGTTAAAAATAGATAAAAATTAATTAAGTATGACAGAAGATTTTTTTCAAAACATGACCATTGAAATAAAAATATTTAAACTACAAAGAAGTCAATTTATTTAATTTTACAATATAATAAATTTATAAGAACAATCTCTAAACATAAGAAGTTTGATATGCTTTTTGGTTATTCAGATTCATATATATCTATACTTAGCCATTATATCCAACTTAGAAAAGCGATTCTCCTCGTCAGAGGCTTGTTCTTGTGTTGTTCCAGTTCGATTTTATCTGTCAGAGCACAGTAGGCTCAACTAAATGGAATATGACATAGTTCACATAATGTAGACTATTTAACTAGTGTGGTAATTATAATAAATGCAAAAATAACTAATCATGAACATAGTCTATTAGACTCTTACAGGTATTCATTTCAACCACAAGAGAATAAATAAAAAATCAGAATTGATCATTATAATTTTTAAAAAATAAGGAAAATAAAAAGATGAAATAGAATTATCAAGAGTACTTAGATTAATAATAAAAATGAAATAAATATACTAGAATGAGATTTAATTTAATTCATAAGAATTTTATAGATATTTTATTTAAGAAGTAGAAAATTTTGAACTGGTTCAACTGGTTTAAGAGTAATGTTTCAAAAACTGAACTGGTTCAACAGGTTTAAGACTAAAAACCTTAAACCAATTAACTTGTCGGTTTGATTTAGTTTAAATTAGTTTACTAATCAATTGGTCAGTTTTCATAAACTAATTAGTTTTATAAATCAAAATAAATCGATTAGTTTTTATTTAACAATATTTTTTCAATTAAACTTTAAATTTTTTGATGAATATGGATAGATTTCTTCAATTATTTTTCAAATTCTTTAATTTTATTTAATTTTTAACCTATTTTATGACGGTCTAATACATGTTAAACATTTTAATTTTAAACCTCTTGTCTTACCGGTTTAACTTTCGATCTAGTTTTAAAAATATCATGTGAACTCTATTTTATGAGAAGTTTTATGAAAATCTTTCATTTAAAGAATAATATAATAAAGTTTAGGTAATTTCCATTAGCACATAAAAGTAACGTTACTCATTAATCACTTTCGGATTTTATAGGAATCCAAACAACCTTCCCCTTTCTCTGTGAAGTGAACCGAGTCACCAACCCACCTTGGCTGAGGAAGCTTCCACTCTCACGCGCCGACGTTGTGTACTTTTGAGACATCCCTGCTTTATGAACACACCAAATATTATTACTGTCTGACCGGAAGTTCCCACTTTTACAAGTGTCTCTTTTTTAATTATATAGTGTCTAGTGCTAAATATTGAAGAAGATATTATATAAAAAGGTCACATCTAAGTTAATAAATTTATACATCTCTTATAATTTAAGAAATGCTAAAAAAAATTATAATCTTTAAAATTTTTGGCAAAATAATTTTGGATTATTTAGAAAAATATTTTTTAAATTTTGGTTAAAAATAATGACAAAATACGTGTAGTATAAATATCATACACGATTTAATTAAATATCATTAATATGATAATTCAGCTTAATTTTTAAAGTTAACTCGAATTAATTAAATTTAACTTAATAATGTTGAATCGTTACATACATAAGATTTCTTAAATTACAGGATGTGTTTGTATTTTTATCCTAAAATTAATATAATTTTATTTAATAATTTTGTTCATTTAACTCATTATTAAGTTTTATTTTAAGTATCACATTAATTAGAGCTATGGCATGTACTCAAATAAGTTGTATACTTCGAGTTAAAGACTTGAGGACATGATAAGATAGGTAAAAAATTTTAATACTTATTGTTTCAATCTAAGTTTCTATATTAATCAAGTGATTATATCACTAATTATATGATCAAGTGCAAGAGCACAATCCATCGCAACTTTTTACATACTTCCTCTTACTTTGATAAAGAATGACGTTAGTTCTAATCCATATTTGCACAAAAGTTGATAAAAAATGATCACGATCACTTACTAAATCAGCAAGACGATTGCGTCAATCTATCAATATATGGGAATATTCTTATCTTATCATAATCAAAGTGACTGGATATGGATCCCCCACAATTTGAGCTCACGTATACACTTCGATCGTTTAAAGG
Source organism: Erythroxylum flavicans (assembly GCA_027576715.1). Taxonomy (NCBI): domain Eukaryota; kingdom Viridiplantae; phylum Streptophyta; class Magnoliopsida; order Malpighiales; family Erythroxylaceae; genus Erythroxylum; species Erythroxylum flavicans. The sequence goes on from JANZXP010000006.1 coordinate 36,755,764, forward strand.
GGATATGGTCTCTTTTCTGGCTGTATTTTCTGTGTGTTTTTGCAGGAAAAGGTGTTGTACTAATAAGGTCATTTTCAGAGGAAGATGGTCCACAACTTGATAAGCAAAGTGCATGGGTTCATAATTTCTACGGGGATAATGGCAACACCACAGAAATTGGCACCCTCTTATGGAGACACGTTTTGGGTTTAGTATATGTAGTTTAGATATAAATAGGGTAGGTGTAATCTATACATATAGATAGATGTATATAGAATTAAAACTCCTATAATTTATCTTTTTTATTTAAAAATTATTGATTATTTATGTTATTTCACTATCACACAATCCTTCCTTTGTCTTAAATTTTCATTTATTCTTATTTAAAACTACAAAATAATAGAATTTCTAAATTTTAATATAATAATAAAGATACAAATAACTTATATAGTATTGGAAGAATAGTATATGTATGTGTGTGTGTTGCGAATTCCAAAAAACACCAAGTTGAGATTCCAGGGTTCAGGCTCAGCGTGAGTCGCCGTCCATATCTGAGACAGCTTTAGCAGCAGCCATGGGCCATGGTTTCATGTTAACTTTGGATGTCATCTACTCACTAAGAACATCTACGAGGGTGAGATCAAGAAAGAGGATATGTATCTACTAGTCATCCACAGCCATCTAATCTATAAAAACGTGTGATTCAACTTTTGCTTCAACTTGGTAGTTAGTTTGATGTTTGAAACTTTGAATAGGAGATTTTAGTGGACTTAATTCAAAAGTTAAAGTGGTTGAGTAAGACTCGCAATCCAATATTGACATGAAAGTATAAATTAAAATATTAATAAAAAACTACTTTTCCACCGAATTATAGGACTCTACTTTGAACTATTTATTACTAATTTTAATGATAAATTAAGGAATTAAGAGAAAATTTTTATTTTAAAATGATAATTCAAAAAATATTAAAAGGAGAGAAACACTTGCCATAACATGGGGTTAAAATCCTTAATCAATCAATGCATTGTCATTTTGTTAAACTGAGATAATATAACTCTGAATTATAGAATTTATTATTTGAATATGTATTTAACAAATTATTAAATGAGTTAATAATTAGTTTCAAATTTAAATATTTTACCATCTGATTAAAAATAACTAAAAATATATTCTATTATGATACATCAAATTATCTATTCTATTAAATCTCACCTATAAATTTAATTAAAAATCACGTAAATATATAAATAAAATTTAATAAAATATGATAATAATGCTATAACTAAAATAAGATATCTTATCTTGTTCCGATTTATCTATTTTTATTATGTTACATGATATCTCATCTACACATTTTTCTAGGTACCACTTCATGAATTGGTCTACCCGAGAGGGAGCAGCTAGCAAGAGCTTGGAGCAGCAGATTGTTGGTGAAAAGGCTGTAGTTTCTGCAAGATACAGACTTAGGACTGAGTACTGCAGGAGTTTGGAGCCACAGATGGTAAGTGAAAATGCTGTAGCTTCTGCAAGAGTCAGACTCAGGACTCAGTACTGACTACTGACTGCATTCTTCGACTTGGATTTTGGCCGTATGTACAGCTGTTTTCGTGCGTCTCCGTAAGTGGATACGCCATGATTACACTCCGATATGTTCTGCTTCAATTTCGATCTCTAGTCTCGACTTTTGGATACAATATCGTCTGGACTTGTGTGCAGGGGCAAGTGGACGATAGGAATTAGCGGTGGTTTCAACTTTCAATATCACTATTCACATGCACTTTTGTTGTTCTTCAGTCACTAACCCTTGACCCTAATGGCCTTTACACCAGAAAAAGACCTTTCCAAATAGCTCTTTTATTCAAAGTGTGCATGAATCGAAGCTGCAAAATGAAAAAACCACGTGTGTCCAACTGATCTCAATTGTCTTCCACTACAGTCTTCTCTGCCAACCTATTCAAAGCTCCACGTTCAAATTCTATGTGCTACAATTATGAAACTTTTTAGGTTTGGTTAAGTTGAAATTTTGATGATTCAGTTTGAATATTGTTGATCCTGACATTTGCGTAATATTTTTGAGTTAAATACATTAGAAAAGTCTTGTAATTTGATATTTTGCTTATTTTATGAAAATTATTACTGACTCTTTACAATATTAATGACTTGAGTGATAGTTAAATAATATTATAAAATTAATGAAAAAATTTAAAATATAAAAATTATATATTGTTGATACTTTTGGATTAAATATAATAGAAAACTCTTATAATTTAATATTTTGTTTATTTTAATTTTTATGTTATAAAATTATTTTCACTTAAAACAATGCTATACTAAAATTTGACAATATTAATATTATAATGATAGCTAAATAATATTATAAAAATTAATAATTTTCTTAAAATATAAAAATTAAATTGAAAAGGACTAGACTAAATAACGTCCAATATAATTAATCATAACTTAATCAATAGTTTAATATATGCATTTGATAAGTTCTAAAAGTGATTAACTAAAGGATTTAAAGTAAAAATTAATTGTAACTATAATTATTATTTTAATATCCTTGTTTACGATTAGGTCTTAATTACGTTCGTATTATCCGTAATTTATAATCGCATTATAATCTATGATATAAACTCGAGAATAGTCACAACACCAAGATTAAGATCGGTTGTGACTCTTAAACATAATTAAAGAACTTAAAGTGGGTTTTGCAAGCCGGATTTGTTAGCTTTCAAGCAAGTTGTCACCTTTCGGATTATTTTGGGTCTGAGTATACAATAGTCCTTGGTCCAGAGCAATGTTAGGTAAAGTAGGCTTTTGCTCATATGGGTTCTTATTCAAAACCTTTGATGTAATACACTACCGTGAGCCTAAACATTGATGCGAAATCCTTAATTTATAAATTTAATTTTTGTTGGTTATTATATAAATTATTA
>JANZXP010000006.1:36758781-36769820 GCA_027576715.1 Erythroxylum flavicans
ATTCTTCAATTCCACACAATGGCCTCTTCTTCACAAAGACCAATTCGATTTTGCTTTTATTGGGGGGGAGAAATATGCTATGATCCTCAGGGTTTTATGTTCTACAATCCCCAACATCCACAAACAACCCTAACAGTTAGGCAAAAGATCTATTTCATTGAGTTGGTGGCCAAAATATACAAGTTAATGCAGCTCGACCAGAATGCATACACGCTAAAATTAAGTCGACAAACTTATTATAAATATATAAAGTTGTTGTTACCATATGATGTTGTCGCACATTTCATAGGTTTTAGTGTCCACACTTTTGTCACAATGCAATGAAGTTTTGTTACGACTTAATTTGTCACTACTTTACATTATTTGTATTGACAAAATTGTCATAAATATGTAAAGTTGTTGTTACCATATAGTGTTGTCACACATTTCATAGATTTTATTGTTGACACTTTTGTCGCATTGTCATAATACAATGTAGTTTTGTTACGACTTAATTCGTCACTACTTTATATTATTTATGACGACAAAACGTGTCATAAATATGTATCATTTTGTGATCATGTAATTTTGTTACTCATTTCACAAATTTTAGTTTCAATATTTGTGTCACACAAGTGTTGCATAATTGTGACTATTTTTTAAATTAGTCACTATTTCAGTAGTGACGGGGGTATTTATGACGGGAGGTGACGACTTCAAATATTGGACATTATTAATAATAGTAACTAATATTACTGCTTTTAATGACAACTTTTACTCTCACCAAAAATACAATTTCTTGTAGTGATTATATTTCATTACTTTTTACTTATTTTCACTTAAAACAATGCAATATTAAAATTTGAAAATATTAATATTATAACGATAGCTAAATATTATTATAAAAATTAATAACAATTCTTAACATATAAAAAGTAAATTGAAAAGGACTAGAATAAATAACGTCCAATATAATTAATCATAACTTTATCAATAGTTTAATATATGAATTTGATAAGTTCTAAAAGTGATTAACTAAAGGATTTAAAGTAAAAAATAATTGAAACTATAATTATTATTTAAATATTCGTGTTTACGATTAGGTCTTAATTATGTTCGTATTATCCGTAATTTATAATTGCATTATAATCTATGATATAAAATTTAAACGCATGGCTCGAGAATAGTCAGAACACGAAGGTTAAGATCGGTCTTCACTCTTTAAACATAATTAAAGAACTTCTTAAAGTGGGTTTTGCAAGCCTGATTTGTTAGCTTACAAGCAGGTTGTCAACTTTCTGATTTTTTTGGGTCTGAGTATACAATAGGCCTTGATCCAGGTAAAGTAGGCTTTTGCTCATATGGGTTCTTATCCAAAACCTTTGATGTATATACTCTACCGTGAGCCTAAACATTGATGTGAAATCCTTAATTTATAAATTTAATTTTTATTGGTTATTATATAAATTATTAAAATTCTAATAAAATTACAAATGATTGTTTTAAGAACATTAAGTATAGAGATATACCAACCCAAGATTTATAATTAAAAGCAATGTTTTAAAAACTGGATCAGAAGTTAAACCGATAAATCAAGAAATTTAAGATTTAAAAGGTTAAAATGATATATAAGCTACTAATATATTTTTGCCCAAGGAGAGCTCGCCACCAACTGTAGCGGCACCATCCGCTAAAACTTGTCCCTTTTTAATGCATTTACCCTACTGAACTTAGGGTTTTTTATGCATACAAGTATTTTTGTTGGAATAGTGTTACCTAGCTAATGGAATGCTTAGAGTATCCCCATTTTTCGATAAAATGATATTGTCAATATCGGTATAAATTATCTTTCCCTCATGTTCCGTTAGAGTGGGACCTACTGAATTTAGGGCCACTAGATTGTTATTAAAAATTGAATAAAATTAAAGAATTTAAAATATGACTAAAAGAAATTGCCGTTGCTTATTGAAAATTTTAAAGTTTAATTAAAAAAATTATTAAATAAAAATTAATTGATTAATTTTAGTGTGTAAGAAGTTATCGATCTATAAAAATTGATAAATTTAATTACACAAAACTTTTCGCTTTACAAGAGTCAGAAGAGGGTCATTAATTGTACGTAACCTTTCTTTTGTATTTTACAAAAAGGCTCTTTTCGTGACTTAAGCTCGTGCCCTTCTAGTTACAATTGATAATATTTACCTCAACATTCATTAGTGTAATATAAATAAATAACAAATAAAATAAATTGTCTTATTTTTATTTATGAATTATAAGAAAATATATAATTTTTGTACACTACGAATTCTTGTTTTTATTTAATATTCTTTAGAAACTCATAAAGGAAATAAACTTTTTATCCTACGTGTAAATGCAAAAGTACTTTAAAGAAAAAAATAAAAACTAAAGTACTTTCCTTGAACTTGTTTTATCAATTTATCCTTAGGTCTACTTATACTTGCATCAATCCTTCCACCGACACTCCTTATATGCTATGCTTAGTTAAAGTCATGCTTTAATCAATCATTGATGCTTTCTAATAGGATATAATAACGGTTGTTGGGTAATTATGTTATCTTTGGAGTATCACATTAGAAAGCATCAATGATTGATTAAAGCATGACTTTAACTAAGCATAGCATATAAGGATATATATATATATTTTACTAATTTACAAATTTTTTCATAAGCTTTTTAAAAGTTTTCTTTCGATTGTTGTGTCCTTTAATTAGTTTAAATATTTTTGTTTACAGCACGTTTTCTTTTACTTATTTCATTCATTTATTTTATATTCTTTTCAATCACGTGTTTATTTTATTAACTTTCTTTCGTATTTGTCTATTTATTTACTTACTTTATCTTTATTTTGATATTTTCATTTTTATTTATACAGTTATTTATTTATGTATTTGTTTATTATTTTATTCCAACTGATCTTAAAAATTCTTTTATTTATAAGTTTATCAAAAGTAGTATCTCTCTTAGTAAAAAGTAAGACCAAGTAATTTTTAACCTTTTACGGAGAATTGTTATTATTGTTGTTCTTATAATTTTCATAATAATTCTTTCTTTGGAGTATTATTATTTAGAATTTCATTATTCTTTTAGTTGATAATTGTACTTTTAGTGAAAGTGTCCTACACCCTTTAACTAGTGCAATTTTCATTGGACTTTTGCTTTGTTCTTCCACTTTAATAAAAACCCAAATAGACAAAGACAAAGAAGTGCATGTAGAATCTTGTTGGTCCTCCAAATATATACATGTTAGCCAATGAAGATGTGTGCATGCTTTTTCTGCTTCCTGTCTTTACTAATTAAAGTTGCTAAAGTATATATTTATGAGTGAAATTTATTTAATAATTGATGGTTTTGTCTTGTTATATAACATATAATTAGGTACTTTTAATTAGTCATTTTCATTGAATTGTGAGATCTCATTGCCTTTATTGTCACTACTAGCATTATAAGGTTCCTTTTTTCACTCTTTATGCTTTTATTAGAAAATGAAGATAAAATAAATATCAAAGCCAACTACACATCTAAATGTCATTAAGACCAAAACCTCAAAATTTGGAACCGGAGTTTAATATGACTTGATTTAGGGGAGCGGTGACTATTGATAACATGTTGAAATGATAAGTACTTATTCTCAATAAGTACTTATGTGTTTGATATTATTGTTTTGGTAACTGCTAAAACGTAAAAATAGGTGTTTGACAAGTGCGGTTGCGGTTGCTGAAAAGAGATAAAATAACTAAAAAGCCTGTTTATTTAATAAAATATTAATTGTTGTATAAATAATTCAAAAATATATTATTAGTTATGTAAATTTAAAATTATAAAGAATAAAATATTAAATTTAAATAAGAAAATATAAATAAAATAAATTTAGTAAATAAAATATTTCATAAAAATATACTATTAGTCATATAAATTTAAAATTATAAATAATAAAATATTAAATTTAAATAAGAAAAATATAAATTTAATAAATAAAATATTTCATAAAAATATATTATTAGTCATATAAATTCAAATTATGACGAAGAAGACGATACGTTAAACTTACTTTCTATTAGTTGAGGGTATAATGGAAAATAATAACTATTAGAAGATTATTAATGAAAAGTAGAGTTTCTACCACAGAAACACTTTCTTACTGCAACCCTCTTTATCGATTTCTACGATGACATCGCACTTTTTTCCAACTTTCGGTTGTTCGCCCGCAAATCCAAACATGTGACTGCGGTGGATAAGTATTTATCTCCACCGCACCATAGATCCAAATATAACCTACATTTTGATGAATTGTTCATAGAACAAATGGTTAAAAAATTCAACCAGTTTGGTCGATTCAATTCTAAAATCTTTAAACTATCAAACTTTTCAGTTCAATTTTTAACTTTTGAGTTTAACTTATTTTAATAACTCTTGTTGTTAAAAATCGATTAATTAATTAATTAATTAGTTAATTTTTTAAAATTAATAAGTTCTTACAAACCAAAATAAATTAATTAATTTTTATTTAACAATTTCTTTTTTCAATTAAACTCCAAATTCTTCGATAGTAAAGACAATCTCTTTCAATAATACTTAAAATTCTTTAATTTTATTTAATCTTCAACAGGTTTTATGACGGTTGAATACTAGTTAAATCTTTTAAACCTTAAATCTCTTGTCTTATCGGTTTGGCTTCTGATCCAGTTTTTAAAATATTGCATAGAGGTTAAATATGCTCAAACATGAGAAGATACATTAAATTGGTGGATGTAAACATATTTTATGATTCTATTCATATTTTTTAAAATTTTATAATTCTAAATTACTTAAAAATATATTATTATATTAAAAATTTAAAATTCGTTGACATTGTTCATATAATTGTCCAAATTTGCCATATAATAACTCAATTTTCACTTCATCCATATCATATAACCAAAAATACCTCAAATATTTTCAAAGATTGTTCTTTTATTACATTTGATGATCAAGTTAAGCAATAATCTAATCAATTCAAAACACTTACACATGCCTATAACATATACAACAAATTACACATGCCTATAACATATACAACAAGTAATCATATATTTTTTAATTTTTTTAAAATTAAAAATATTATTTTAAAAAATAACGTCATTTAAAAAATATTTTAAATTTTAAAAATATCACCTACCCTTTTATGATTGCACCAACTCATACTTTACTTTTTCTCGTCCAATCGAATTGTATGGTGTGGGCAGCGGTTAGATATTACTTGAATCGAAAGATTTTGGAAAAAGGTTAGCTTCTTGATTTTATTTTCTTGGTGAAAATTAAAAATAATAACTAGTACAATCATGCCCTACGATTTCTATGCGTTTGGAGAAGTCAGAAATGGCAAACATGCTTTCCTCGTACTCCATGTTCTTGGAACTTTCATGGTAGCTAGTAGGTATCAGGTCAGTAGACATTATAGCTAATGCAGCTAAATAGGAAGGTTTACTGAAATTGGAACAGGTGACTTCGGTCAACTAAATCATTACACTGTTAATCATTTCGGCTAAACACTTATTAAATTGCTTCTAGGGTTTTAGACTTTCAATGTCTTAATCACCTCTCTTGTAACTCCATTTTTGTCAGCTTGTAGCCCCTAGAGGAAGCAAAGTATAATACTTTTAAAAGAAATCAACTTTTGGGTCATCAACCACTACTGTTCCTGTTCTTGTTCCTGTTCCTGTTCCATTCAGAAGTTTGCAGTCAAACCCAGAATTTTCTGTTTGGTAGGAAGGAAAAGAAGCTTGAAATGACAAGAAAATGAAGCTAGAAATATATATGTGTCTATAATCACTATCACAAACAGAACCATACAAATGGTAAATGAATAACAAGATACAGTGTGGAAACAGATTAAGAACAATAATAATGGACGTATTCTGCAGTAACCCCACTTATTTTTTGCTGCTGAACTGAATTGACAGAGCAAGAAGCTGTGAGGAGTGAATCTAAATACATCAAAGAATGGAGAAAGTACAAACCAATTGGTAGACAAACTGAAAAAGCACATCCACACACAATTAAGCAGGAAAGGAAAAAAGGAGCCAATTACTCTACGTGGCATCAGAGACTAGTCTAAGAGATCCCACGGGAACTTTGGCTGATGAACAACTGATGCATTATTGGTGCTAGATGTTGACGTTAAGGGGACCGGCATTAGTGCTGGAGTTGAATCAAACGTTTCCCATTGTGTGGTCACCACCACTGGCCCTGATGTTTTGTTGGACGGTTGTGGCTGTTGCCGCGCCGGTTGTACCGGTGGCTGTTGCTGTTCTACAATCGGTGTCAGTCTCTGCCCATTAGGATACTTGGGTTGGTGCTCCTGAATTGTTGGTAGTCTCTGCCCATTTGAGTGCTTCCCATTACCAACAATGGGTGGTTTAGAATTCTTGATCTTCAACGTATCAAGAATCTCAACATATTTCTGCACTCTCATTACCTTTTTTTTTTAATCAGAAAATCAAGAAACGAATCAGTCTCTATACTGTAAACAAACGTAGTCACATGGTCTGATAAAAAACTAGAAAGCCAAATTACCTGCATTTTCCTCTGTAGTTTAACATCACCATCTGCCATTATTCCATCCAATTTCAACAACTGATTCATCAGCATTTCGATTAAATTAAGCACCTCTATCTCTGCTACTTTTCCTCCTTTAGTAATTTTTGATTCAAGCGTCGAAACCTATTAAAAAAGCTCAGAATTATAGCTTCTGATATATCAAAGCTGGTGATTGTCTGAATTTCGAAATATTGTTACCTGACCAGCGAGCCTGTCAACTTCCAAGCTGATTTCTGAGATGGACTTGGATGCTTTCTCCATTTTAGCAGTCTTTCTCATCTCAAGAAATCGTTTTTCTTGGCTAATTGGGTCCTCAAAAAGGACAAGTTTTGACTTGTCTTTCACTCCTGATATGTCGAGAAACGCCTTTGAATCCCTCTCTTTGTCCTTAAAAATCAGCTTCTGATCTTGGTGGTGAAGTCCTGTTCGTCCTGTTAATATTTTCTTCAACTCTCCTGGAAAACCGAAAATCGCCAAAGCTTGTTTTGTAAATTTAACACTGAGAAACCAATAAAAGGAACAGAGTTTGGGAGAGACAGGTCAAAAAGGCTTACCAAATGTAGCTTGAGAGTTGATATTGATCTCTTGATACGTTGACCCATATTTAACCCGAACCCTAATTGTCGGTGGCGGGACGGAGCTCCGATCGGAGTCGGGGTTTCGCTTCTGTACCAACATGCCTCCAGGCCTAACCTCCCACTCGGCACCAGACTCACCTCCGCCGCCGCCGACTCCGCCATTCATCGGCGACAACCGTGTTGGTTTATTCTTCATTCTCATCATCTTTTTCTGACACCTCTACAAGTAAGAAAATTTAAGATACAGAGAGGCTCAGATCCCCGACAACTGTGACTCCACACGATCTATCTTAGAAACAAGAGACACCCATTTCAGACAGCAGGACTGAAGTCTCTGTTTTAGAAAGCTTTGACTCGAACATTACACGAGACCAATCTCAACAGCCACGCGTAGATAGAGAGACAAAGAAAGCTTAACTTCCACTATCTTTTTCTTCACAAACCAATGGCGTACTCTGGAAAGGGGAAAAAAAAAAGCACAACTCGAATGGATCTTCCAATTCTTCGAATTCAAGAAACTTAAGCTCCACTTTCGCTGAAACCCAGAATCTGCCAAACCTCTGTATGAAGAAACTAAACAACCCAGATCTCTTCCACACAAATGTAACCAAAAAGCTCGAGTCTTTACGAGAAAAGATCAAAACTTTCCTCTAAAGAACCACGATTGTTCCCAAGAAACAACCGCGGTTGTTCACAGAATCAAAATCAACGAAAATGGTATGTCAAAGAAGAACTAAATTATTATCTCCCCACAGTCTCTCCCTCTCTCTCTCTCTCTATTACTACTTGTTCTGGAGGATTCAAAGGAGACGAAATTGGAAAATGAACATAAAAAACGAGCGGACAGCTAACATATATATAAACATACATTAAACAACTGTGTTTGAAAAAAAAAACAAAAAAGGAAAGTTAAATAAAGAAGGTAATTTGTAACTACGAAAGCCGCCAAAGCTCCCCTGTTTAAAGGTTAATAATAAAGACCAAAGACACACAACCTTGGAGGGTGTTTCACCAAACTGGGAGGTTGGTTTCTGTTCAAATGCATGCAGGTGTACTAGAACAAATGGTGGACTACCGTTGCATTGATGACACGTGTGTTTCCACAGGGGCAAGATCAGGAACACCCCAATCATTGTGCTGTTAAGATGAGTTGCAGTTGTTGGCGTGGCGTAGATGGTAGGTCTGCCACGTGGCAGTTGGATGAGGGGTTGTGTCCATCTGTCAAGAAATGAGTCTTGAAAGAGAAAAGCGAGTCTTCTTGCTCCGCCGGTATTTCTCTTGCAACCAAAAGCGGTAGAGTGGATTCAGTAGCTCTCGCTTTGTTCACACGTGCGCAAGTGCGTGCGTGTTCTTCTGTTTCTTGCGTTTTATGGGAATTTCTTCAATAATACTTCTGTTTTTGGGTCGCGTGTCTTGGTCCCTTTTTTTTTAGCAAACTTAATTGAATTTCAATTAAATCTAAAATAAAATTTGAATATATTAAATAAAATGGCATCAATTTATTAATTTTTAATTTTAAAAAATAAATTAATCAAGTATAATTCAAATCTAATTAAATTTAAACTCGAACAATGAATTTTAAATCCGATTAAGTTTCAAGTCATCGAAATTAAAACATAATTTTTTTTGATATCCAACTTCCGCCTAATCTATTACTAAGCCAAAAATTTTAATTTCCGTAAAAGTTTAAAATAATTTGTTTATTAAGGTTTGATAAATTTCAAGTATTTTAAAATTAATTTAATGTCAAAATTACAAATTATAATCGTAAATTGTTATAATAATCATGAAGTATGTATATATAATTATGATAATTTACAATAATAAAGTCAAGGAAAAACTAAATATATACTATAATCAAATATTGAAGTTGAAAATATAATTATAATTAAAAATATAATTATAACTATAATTATAATATGCTATTTAATTTATAATTATATAAAGTTATATAATTAGAACAGTTGAGTATATATATATATATATTAAAAGACTTTATTTCTAAATTTTAGATAAATTATTTTTGTCTTTGAATCTTAAATTTTTAATTTTAAATAAAGAATTTAATTTGACTTGACTATTTTTACCATTCAAACAAGTAATATGCGTCATGTCATATACTGTACGTGTGAAGTACTATTCTTTCCCTGCTGTCAACAATAAAGCCTTTTGCGGGTCAGTGGCCCGGCTGACACCCAGGTCTAGTCTATATCAACGGAAGCAAAGTAAGACACTCTAAGAACACATCAAACATGATAAGTGTAGGCTTAACAATAGGTGGACCAGTGTAGTGTCTACACTTGGTCCATAAAAATAATATTATTTAATATATTTAAACTTTTTTTAGTTAACTTTAATACAGATTAAATATAACAAAATTTAATTTACTAAATTAGTAAAGATAAATAAAACACACGCATCGGTAAAGTTGTTCCTTTGTAACCACAAGGTCACAAGTTCAAATAACATAAACAATCTCTTTATAAAAATATAAAAGGAAGGTTACGTATATCATGAGCATATCTAAATTTTGTACACCGAATATATTGATTTTTAATTTCTTTTTTAGATAAAAGTCATAACTATATTTTATAACATTTTTAATTCCTTTTTTATGCAATAAATCACTTTTTATGCTTTATTTTTTTTTCATGTGAAAGGAAATAAGTTGTACACGTTTTTTGATCCAAAATTGTCCATACTAGGTACTATATTCCTTTGTAAATCTCTGTGTCCTTTTCTAACATGTTCTTTCCCAGTGAAATGATAGCTTTGTCTTTCTATTATACCTCAACATGCTTTTTAACTTTAAAAATACATAAATGTATTTTAAATTGTGATTTATAATAAAAAATAAATAATTTAATTTATTTATAATTATGATGTGTAAAATAACTATTTTTTAACTTAAGAATAGATAAATGTATCATAAATTATGAAAATGCCTTTTTATAATAAAATAATTTGCATTCATTCGTTATATCTATTTATAATTTTGTAGTATCGTCATGCTGTATTGCATATGAGTCTATTAAAAATAGTTTGTTTATTACGTAAAAGTAAGGTTACGTATCTTCAGACCTCGCGTCTTAGCGAGATGTTAATTGGATGTTGATGATAATGATGATAATTTACATTTATTTTTTTGTAAATATAATTTGAACATATTCAAAAAATATCAATCAAATACTTGAAAATATGTAATAAATTATCAATTAAATAATTAAATTCAAATTGAATTAAATTTTTTATTTAAGTGATATTAAATTTCTAAAATATAATATTTGAGAAATTCTCTTTTTCCTTTTTGTTTTGTCATAAAGCATACGTTGCGTACGTCGTATAAGGACACGCGTCGCAGAAATTTCGGCTAGTTTTGCGGAAACCAAGGGCCCAGATTTGTTTCGACTCAATTGGCTGCCACCGACAGAGCGAAGTTACGCTGGATTACACGTGGCGGTACCTAAGCCGTTGGACGGAGGCGTACCACGTGGGAATTATATTCTGTGCGTACGTAACTTGATCAAGACAATGCAACCTACTTAATGACGATTAATAAAAGAGGGCGCGGTGGGTGCATTAGAGCACATTGCCTTTGTCTTAAGAGCATATTATATAAAGCTAATTTTACATATAAATATATAAGTTCCAATATAATAGAAAATTCTCATTTCATTCTCCACGAATTTAATTTTTTTATCACCATTTTACATTTAATGTATATATCAAAATTTTAAATTGAAGTTACATATTATATTAATTATTATAATAATTATAAATAGTAGTACAATAACAACTCAGTAAAAATTTCGCGGATACATGAATTTGATGAGGTTCAATAGTATCTAGTATGTAGCCTTATTCCTAACTAGTAAAGAAAATTTT
>JANZXP010000006.1:36770892-36782356 GCA_027576715.1 Erythroxylum flavicans
TAAAGTAAATATTTAATAAATTGATCGATTTTTAACAACAAGAGTTGCAAGATTTTTACGATTGAACTACTCAAATCAGTTCAATTTTTTAATTATAACTTTTTATTAACCAAAACAATAAAAAACTATTTTGATTTGATTTGTATTAATTTTGAAAAAGTTTAAGGTTTAAAAGTATAAATGGTATTAAACCGCTATAAAATCGGTATATAATAAATAAAAAGAAAAAATTATAAGAATATATATTATTATTTATTTAAAGACTTATAAAAATTGATGTATGTTTAAAGAAAGTCAATATAAAGTACTCTAGCTTTATTATAATTTCTTTTTTAATGGCATTTAAGCATATTTCTTTATATTTTAAATATTATTTTTAACATATTCTTAAATTATCTTAAGAAAAATTACTTATGTATATTAATTAATAATTTAATTTATTAAACAAATTCATTATAAAAATAATAATTAGTTTTTAACAATAATAATTAAAAAATTCAATTAAAGTATAAGAAGATAAATAAATAACCTAAAATTTGATAACTATAATTTATTAGTGAGATTAAATAAATTTAGTATTTTTTAAGGATAAAATTAGTAATTCATTTTTTATTAATAATTATTTTAAACAAAAAATTTATTAAAATATAAAGAAATAATAAAGAATACAAAATTTAAGACAGATAATTTATTAATTAAATTGTCCAAAGAACTGAAAAGAAAAAAATTATTCAAAATTCAAAATTCAAAAAACCGATAAAAATCTCAATTTTCCTACGTATAAAAACCGTGTGCAATAAATTGCTCTTGTGGGTCTCGCGAGTCTCGCTACTATGCAAGGCTGCAAGCGCTTCTGCTCGTGGGTCCCACATGTTTGACAAACAGATTTTCATTGCTTAACCGGTTTTTTTAAGAAAACCAGCGGTTTTTTCTCAAGAAACTTTTCTAGTTATTAATGAACCGATTAATTGAGTAATTATTAATAGAATGGAATAGGATAGGAGAGAAGAGTTTTATATTACATTTTATTTCATCTTAAACAGTAAAAACAAGTTACCTCCGATTTGAGGGATTTATGATGGAATATAAAATGATTAATAAATAACATTTCACTATATTACATTACGAACCCTTCTTTCAAATAATATTTTACTATATTATATTATGAACCCTTCCATCCCTCTCAACCAACAATTTTTTAATATTACATTCATTTACATTCAATTCCATGATAAACCATTCAATTCTATTATATTTTATTTCATTCCATTAAAAACTCACGTCTAATCAAACATAATCTTAGTTTTTTTCATAAAAATTATAAATATAAATCGGAAAAAAATTAGGCTATTATGCATTTATTTTAGTTGAATTGACCTGTTCGATCTTGTTTTAAAATTATTGACACATGTAAAATGTCAGGATTCAGAGATACTTTGTACTAATAATATGCCTTTTTTGGCATTGTGCGGATGCGAATAGTGTTTGCGTCCACAGAAATCGATAGAGAACGGACAGCAGATGATATTAATTTGGCTTTGTCCGTCCAAACTATGTCAGCCACTCTTTTGTTTTAGCACCAAATTATTGGTGTGAAATAGAAGATAGCAGTATGAAAATGACTGTTTGGTCTTATGATTCGTGTGAAAATCGTAAGAATTTATTAAATAATATTATTTTAATGAATTTTTTTGTTTAAGTTATTCGAATTATTTAAGGTATAATCTAAAATTTAATTAATGTAAACTTAGTTATTTAATTTTAAATTAGATATATAATTTTAAAAATATATAATTAATTTTTATTTATTAACTTCTTTTTTAATTAAATTTCAAAATCTTTAATAGATAAAGATAATTTCTTTCAATCATAATTTAAATTCTTTAATTTTATTTAATGTTTAATATATTTTATGATGGTCTAATACCGCTTAAGTCTTAAACTTTTTATTTTACCAATTTAATTTCTGGGTCAGTTTTTAAACATTGCTAATTATTTTAAAATTAAATCTTTTAATCCTTTTTGAATAGGAGCAATTTTGTATTGTAATAAATTGTTTTTATTAATCAATTAATTTGGAAATTTGTCCGTCGCCGTTAATTACTTGAATAGAGTTTATTATTTGTTATTTCTCGATAAAAAGTAATAACATCAATTTTAGCCCGCTCTGATTTTGACCTGGGTCAAAAGTGATCGGTCTAACTAAATTATAGGTTGAGGTTGAGTTGAGTATGAACTGGCCTATCTCGGCCTGCCCCGCACTCGTCTGGCCACGGGCTATTGATGATCCTGTTGAAAAGGGCATGGCACTGTTTTTCTTTTTTATTTTATTTTATGTTGATGGTTACCTTAGAATCATGAAGTTGGTGGCAATCCATCCATTGGCACGCAACCTCCATAAATTTGTGTTGCAAGTCAAAAATCAAGTTAGATCGATCTAGATGTTGCCTTAGTCAAGTCCAAGAAAAAGAAGAAAAGATGGATCGAGTAAACAATCATGAACATACAATCCATGCTTATTAGTTGTTTTGATTTTTTTAAATCACGCAAACGAATATTTAATAAATAATTCAATAAATTACGTATTTTAAATAAATGATATAATAAATTAACGATTCAATTAGCGGATATGGCTGAGTGTCTCTATCCTGATTATGTGGAGATTATGATAATTGGTTCAATTCTCAACTAGGTGGTAGAGATGTCTCTGTATTAGTTAGTGCCTTGATTCAGCTGACTTTTTAACAATATAAGGGAAAACGAAAATCCAACTTCCAAAGAATGAGACTGGTGAAAGGAAATAAGTCGAAATTAAGGATTCGATGTTTTTGACTAAAGTAAGGAAAATTACGAAACGAATGATGGAATTAGAGGTGGTAAGTTTAGTTGAACTCGAGTTTAAGGTATTAATGGGCTGCGCCGGGCTCAAAGTGGTATGTTTAGTTAAACTCGAGTTTGGATAGGGATGATAATGGGTCACACTATGCCCATACCCTCCTAGCCTTTAGCTCGGCCTAATGCCGGACTGGAGGTGATAAATTTAGTTAAACTCAATTTTGAATAGGGATGACAATTAACCGAACCGAGCCTAGATTCTCTTAGGCTTGAGCCAACTTCTTTGGCTGGGCAACAAGGCCTGAAGCATCCCAATACAACCTTAGTCTTGCCTAATTCAACCAAAATTAAAAAAAAAATAAAATACAAAATGATATCGTTGTTAATAAAACGATGTTGATTTGCTTATAAGAATTGGATCTCAGGTTGGGCCTGGCTTGGACAGTCAAGCTTGAGTCCTGATTTTTTAGACAAATTAGGCCTAATGCACATTCAACCCGAACTTAGCTCGAAAGTCCAAACCCAATTGCCATCCATAAGTTTGGAATGTCGACATGAATTAGTTAAATTCTTTAAGTAAAGAATAGCTATTTAGTCTTTAAAATTAAGAAATACAAAATTATTAAAATAATATTATTCTAGGACGTAATTATATAAAAAACATCAAACTTTATTTAATTTTGTAATATCAGTACAAATTTTTAAAAACAACTTAGACATTAAGTTCTTTGTGTCGTGTGATTGATGTGAAAATCTATGTTAGATTATTATATTTTATCTGTTGTTATATATTATATTTATGTCACGTATAAATTATATTTTTAATAAATAAAAATACAAACATAAAAAAATAATTATTAAGTAAAACTTACGAAAGAGCATATAATTATTTTAAAGATTTTGATATTGTTAATTTATTAAATAATAAAATTTGTATGTGACACTACTATTATATGTGCAGTCAAGTGACAAAAATATTAATTTAAAATAATTCATTGTATCATAATATCATATTATTTTTTCTAAAAGTTAAAAATTGAAACATTTTATCATCTTTTTTTAAAATTTGAGCTAATATTATATAATTAAATATTTTTCACAAGTAATCCTTATTTTAAAATTTAAATAGTTTGAGAACTATAATTTCAAGTTAGATTCAATCCTTTCTCCTCCTAGTTCGGACTTATATGATCCGACCCATTTTGAACTCCGAGTGGAATTGATTTTGTTTCCTATTAAAGTTTCACAAAAAAAGAAACTTTGTCTTGATGTTGTTACCGTTTGCTTGTGGAACACTAGGAAATTGGAAAAGATAATATTTAGTTTGTGTGATGGTCATAGTATCTATCTCTACCCTTCTAATCTTATCATTGAAAGGTGGAGAAAAAAAATGGACATTTGGTTTTTTAAATTCAATAATAATAATAATAATAATAGAATCTCAATTATTTATTCTAAAAATGAATTATGTATAATCAAGGTGGCATCTTGTCGTATTGGGAACAACATCATGCTTGGAGGGCCTTTTATGTATAAGTATGTAATAATTGTTAGTGTCTTATTAGACTGCAATTAATTAGCTTTTTCATAAATTTATTTTGAAAATTGTCTTTGTATATTAATAATTTGTATTATCATTACT
Organism: Erythroxylum flavicans; assembly: GCA_027576715.1. Classification (NCBI taxonomy): domain Eukaryota; kingdom Viridiplantae; phylum Streptophyta; class Magnoliopsida; order Malpighiales; family Erythroxylaceae; genus Erythroxylum; species Erythroxylum flavicans. The sequence continues at coordinate 36,775,370 of JANZXP010000006.1, forward strand.
TGAAATATTTTTATTATAAGCAATTTCAACACTTTAATTACTTATTTACAAAGAACAAGTCTACCGTAAATTTGATTTATATTTTTTCACTTAAACCTGAACTCTTGAACTCAATCATAATTAGAGTGGGGTTACGATAAAAAATCTCACTTTTGTACTAAGAATTAAAAATCTCACTTTGTTACTAAGAATTATAACGTACCAATCACTTAATATTGATTATGTGTTCAATTTATCATAAGTAAAAAAGAAAAGGATTTTGAATTCGATTTAGATCATTGTATTAAATTTGTTCTTATTGAAATTTAAATCGAACTTAAGTTAAAAAAATAATTTTTTCAAATTTTCGGTTAAATGTAGACTTGAATTTTACGGTTGAATTTAGTTTGGAGAAACCCGATTAAGTTAAAAAATAATATTACATTAATAAATAGGTATCCAAAAATAACTTAAGAAGTTGATAAAATTTTGATTAAGTTTATGATTTTTCAAACTTATTTGAACCCTATAAGGTTTTAGACAAATTGAGGTCGGACCGGCTCATTACCACTCATAATTACAATATCTGTCTTTGTTATGCAAGTGGCAATGATACAAAAATTATTAGGCAATGAAGGAGGAACAAACTCCATGTTGGTGTTGTTGGCTTGCTTGCCCATATTATCTGTCACAGCACATGCAGACATGCTGGCATTGCAAGAGTCACTGTCCTATGATTCTCTCCAAACAAGCCCCATCAGTTCTTGCAACAACCTTATCCTTTGGAACAAGACAATGAACCTCTCTTCAACATGGGGTATAGTCACTTTTCTGCTAAGGCAAAACACTAAATCCTTGAACCACCATGGCAGCTACAAGCCGCCATTTCCCACTTTGTGTTCATAGAACTTCTGAAAGTGTCAAAGGCAAGCCTTTTATTTCTTGCTCAGCTCAACCTTCTCAGACAAGTATTAAGGTGACAGTTCTTCAAGACCTGGGTTACTGACAATTAAGTCTTGGACTACTTAAAAAGACAAACCAAATTCTTTGTGTGCTTCTCGTTTTGTAAAAGGTGGTCGTCAATGGAGCTGCGAAGGAAATAGGAAGAGCAGCTGTTGTTGCGGTGACCAAAGCTCGAGGAATGGAGGTGGCAGGTGCTGTTGATTCCCATTTTGTTGGAGAAGATATTGGACAGGTTTTCTTATCTTCGTACTGTACATATGAACAAGCGTTTCTGTTTCTGGTAAATAATGTACTTAGTTGATATCTATTCGATTTCCATGTCTGAAGTAGGTCTGCGACATGGAAGAGCCACTGGAAATACCCATAATGAATGATCTGGCCATGGTATTAGGATCAATATCTCAGGTGATACACCATAATCCAAGCTCTTTCTCAGACATTGACAATGAAAAGGAAAATGAAACGAACCCATTTTTTGGTCTCACAGGCTAAAGAAACAGGAGTAGTCATTGATTTCACCGACCCTTCCACAGTTTATGACAATGTGAAACAGGTTCGTTGTCCATGTACAAAGCATAGTTCTTGTTTTTACAACTGATAATCTTTCAATTTCTGGAAAAGATATGCATTCATAGCTACTCTGCTTTTTGTCATCAGGCAACAGCTTTTGGTATGAAAAGCGTGGTTTATGTGCCCCGGATTAAGTTAGACACAGTCGGGGCTTTATCTGCATTGTGTGAGAAGGCCAGCATGGTGAGCACAGGGTGAGATGTTGTTTCTTATTTGCTGAATCACTGAGTTGAGTGTGTGGCATGTGATTTTTGAGCAAACTTCTACCTCCTGAAGTTTCACATTACATGCCTCAATGATAGGGTTGCCTCGTTGCACCAACTTTATCTATAGGATCGATACTCCTCCAGCAAGCTGCCATTTCAGCTTCCTTCCATTACAACAATGTAGAAATCCTGGAATCAAGGGCCAATGCACAAGTTAGATACAGTTTTCTTCTTCTTCTTTTTTTTAATTCCCAACAAAACCAGAGAAACAAACATTGTGCCTGAGGCATTTATGTCAAATAAATGAATTGTAATATTTTCGCAGGATCTTCCATCAATGGATGCTGTTCAAATTTCAAGGAACCTCTCCAATTTGGGACAGATGTACAATAAAGAAGATCTATCAACAGATGTTTTGGTAAGCAATTCAACATATCAGATGTATGGCCCCATATTTGAGCTACATCAATGCAAAAATGTTTAAGATCACATTCATAATCGTTTACTGAACACTAAATTTACTATAGGAATGACAAAGATTCTATCCCTCTCAGATGCTTAACGAAAATAAAGGATCAAAACTGCATTTTATCGTAGGAATGAAAAATAAAAGACATATTTTTGTATCTTACAAGGCTCGAGGGCAAGTTCTAGGAGAAGATGGGGTTAGAGTGCACAGTATGGTCCTACCAGGCCTTCCATCCAGCACAACTGTTTACTTCTCTGGTCCAGGAGAGGTGTGTTTCTTTCTTCGTCATTTCCAAATACCAAGAAGCATTAAGCTGAAGAGTACGGCTAAAATTCACCGGTTAAGTTTAACCTTGTATGGTCAATCACAGGTTTACTCCATAAAACATGATATCACAGATGTACAGTGCCTCATGCCTGGCCTCCTGTTGGCCATAAGAAAAGTTATCCGTATAAAGGTAATCATCTGTGCAATTGTAAAATTTTCTGCGAGCTTTCGGCTCCATTCTCCTAGCTCAAATAAAACTTTCATTTTCTGGTTGATATTATTGCAGAATCTAGTGTATGGATTGGAGAAATTTTTGTAGGAACCCATCAACTTCCTGCAGACCGAAACTAAGCATGCTTTTGCAGCTTGTGGACTAAGGGAAGCAGTGCTATCCTGTATAAAATCGTTTGACAAAGGAAACTCAAGGAATAGATGAGGTAACAGAAACTGAGATTTTGTTAGGTTATTACTCACCGCCAAGCAATTCGTCACTTTCATTCACCCAAAGTGTAACTCAGTGAGCCTGTGAGAAAAACTAAGGATCAAGGAATTCATTTTGAGACATAAAACCTGCAGAGGATATATGAGATCTTTCTTAGGTAGTTTCGTTGAAGTAGGGATATCCGCAAATTTAACAAGTTCCATGTCTGATCTACATTTGACTGCCAAGTATAAAGAACAAGTTCAGATCTTCCAAAAGGATAAAGCTGCCACAACTTCTACAACCCACATATTCCAAGAATATTTTCCCCTTGACCAGTTTGAAACGATTTATATAAACACACGTTAAAATAAATTCTTCAATGGTTACCAGGACCAGGAATGTGTACGATGTTCGGGACTACCCTTACCTCATTCCTATCTAACGGGTAATGATATTCCTCTTATCATATGCACTCCCAACCCGTCAACAGGTACCGTAACATACTTTAATAGATTAATTCTCCTGTCAGGAGTAAGCAGTATGACTTTTACCTTTGTAGAAACTAGGATCTTAATCGTGAAGTTGATTTGGGAATTAAAAAGTTCTATTGAATTCCCCATAACAACAAAGTTCATTGAGAAACTCCTGGTGATAAAACCAAAGGAGGAACTGCCTAAGTGAAAGCCAGAAAGAATAAGCAAGATTATTTGCCTCATAAGAATGCAATCATGCAAAGTTAATTGGTTCAGGACAAATTCCTACCTGTCGAAGGTAAACTCAATCCTTGGCGGTTATAATCCCATAAGAGTTCCAACCAAAGTCTTCATATTTTTGGAGAAAAATGTGAATTTTGCAGAAACCATTCAGCATACCTTAAATATATAACAGTAAGCCTAAGACAAAATTTCATTGCAGTTGTGAACCTATGATCTGCTTACAAATTTGTTGGCGACAGCTCTTATCCAAGCTCTATCCTTGTCGCTATAAGCAAATCCAATGCTTGAAGCCAACAATAGAAACCCTTTATTCTCTTCATTCTCATTAGCTGTTTCATCACTGTCTTGAAGCAGAGGCTCCACCAACAGCGTACATGTCCCCTCGGGCAGCATCTCCCAACTTCGGAATTCTGATACATTGATCAGACTACTAAAGTCATAAACATCCTTTCTAAAAGTTGAATACAAATCAAATTTGGTGCTTGAGCATATAAAAACCGTAAAGATTCACATATTATAAAACAAATATAATTACAGGCAGGTCTACGTTTTGCATAAAGATGAAAATGCCAAGTCTAAACCAGAAATATGGTGCAAGAGTCAAATAGATGGAACTTGAATGACATAATGCAAAAGCAGTGCAATCTTACCGGCAGTCTTCGGAAAATATAAAGGGTCCTTCAGGTCTGATAAACCAATGATCTCAATCTGTCTCTTGAACCAATCAAGTAATTCAGCTTTTGAATAATTATCAGGAGTGTTCCAGTATCCACGGACACAAAGTTCCCCTTCAACACATATCAGCTGCAAAATTGAAACAATGAACACAACCACAACAACTCCATAAATGTAGCTCACAAGTTCAATTCATCAGAACATGATAGCACAGAAACAAACCGCAGCTATGGTGTTTGTGTTTCTCAGCAAAACATAAGTTGCCCAAGCCAAGTCCTCCTTCTGAGTATCAGCTATATTCTGTGACATCACAAAAATTTGTTCAGCACCTGGTGGAATGGTTACCTTATCCACTGTAGTAGCACCCTGTAGAATATAGAAAAGCCATGAGGTTATGATTAGTGTCAAGTACTTAATTTTGACGTAGATTATCCAGGACAAAGAGTAATAACCTTCAGAAACCTCCCAAAGTAAGGAAGTGCGACTGAAAATGCAGCCAAAGAAAGACCCAAAGCTTCAGTTCTCTGCTCCACACTCCAAAGTACACTCGTCAAAACATCAAACAGCATAAATACAATCCAAGAGACCACACAGTTTGATGTAAGAAAAACACGATAAAACCCCACTAACCAGTTGCGCAGGTGTGATCTCAGGATAAGAACCCACAAAGTGATTCAACAGAAGAAGCGACCCGAACCCGTACCCAATCCATCTCGGCAAGTATGACTCGTCAAAACCTGGAATCCCTTCAAACCCCACCAAAAACCATGGACTCAGAACACGTTTAGCTTTATACGGACAAAAAAGGAGAGGCCTTTTTATAGTATACCAAATGTAAAGCGAAGAACTGAGAGGTTTAGCTGTTGTTGCCTGTCTTGAGTGGCTCTAGAGTCGTCACTGCGTACACACAACACCATTCCTGGTTTTCTGGTGAGCTTGGCGCCAACATGAGTACCGAACTTCAACGGAATTATTGAAGTAACTGCAAGACTTTCCATTTTATTCCACTTGTTTGGGAGCTCAGAAACTGAACACCCACTTCTGAAACTTCTGCATCAGTGCTCAGTGGTAATGAATCCACACTTTGTGTGTACTATCTTGTTACTTGTGTAGCCCAAACTAATTTGGACGCCAAAAGTTACTGACAATCACCGATTCAGGCCAAGCCCAATTTGACAATGAACATATCATATGCCCAATATTAATCTCGAGCTTTGACTGATTGTATTGTCTTCTTGTGTGATTAGGTATGATAAATTAGTTTTAAGTCTGGTTCGAGTTGAATAAGCGAATCAAGTTCAAAACTATAAGCTATAATTCGATATCGAAAGAGTGAAATCTAACCTTTTGCCTTTCTCTTTTTTGAGTTTGGGCTAATTCTTGAAAGGAGCGACTCTTAGAAAGTGCTTCGAAAAACGTTATTAAACTCAAGTTTAGATTTAGATTTGAGATTTTAAGATTAAACGCCTAAACTTGACATGTTTTAATATGATTAATCTTGATAATTAATCAAATCTCAATCAATCTAATTCATAGTCAACAAATTAAATTAAATTTGATTAAATTTAGATTCCAGTTTAAAAATTCCCAATAAGATTCTTGAGTTAAAAAAGTCCTAAACTTGACTTAATCTATAATTATATATGTGATTAGTCTTTAGTCTCTGGTCTAACTAAAAATATGTTTAGAAAAGGTGATCGGAGTGTAATTAGCATCTTATGTTATAGTCTTTAAATTTGCAAGAACTTTGTGAAAAATTTAATTTAAATAAAATATTTTAGTTGAATTCGTTATTTAATTTTAAATTATTAATTTAATTTAAATATTATTATATACTTTCAAAAATTTTATTATAATATGACATCTATAAAATATGTAATAAAAAGAAAAAAAACCAAAAGTTACTATCTTCATGTGATACATTTCTGTCTTTCTCTTAACTAATTAACGACCAATAATTTAATAATCAGGTATAAAAATAATAATTACCCACATTATAGTACTGGTTGCCAGGTGTGGAAGGAAAGTAAAGGAATCGGACGGCGGCCATGAAATGGTCAAAAGTATGGAAGCCGTGGTTTTGTGTTTGTTCTTTACGTGCGTGGACCAAATTATATCAATTTTATTGCACCAACCGTCCTATTCAATGTCCTTCGATGTGTTATTAAGGTTAAAGTTAATAAAAAAGTTAATATAATTCGTGTACAAAGCTCCTCTTTATCCGGGTCTAAAGAGGGTTATAATACTTTAGATTATAATATATGATACTCAGTTTTCAAAACTTACTATAGTTAGAATGTTAGACTTTTGAGTCATATAATTTTAAAATTTATGAGGTGTATTTCATTCACATGTACAATATGAGCATATACACACATGAATGTTGATTTAGAAAACATTGCAAATATAGTATATGCACTCAATTGACATGTTCCGGGTATGAAATGTTTAAAATGATGATAATTTGATTGTATTTTGCTTATATCTTGAATTGGGTTTGATGGATTATAATTAGTAATTTGGAGTTAATTGTTACAATTGGAAAATTGATAAATTAAAATATACATTTAGTCTAGGAAAAATGTTAAGTGGTAAAACAAGTTGACATATAAAAAATTAGGATGACTAAGCCTATAAAATAAGTGACTTTTGGCATAGAAAATTAAGTGACAAATGGCCTAAGATATTGGTGACATTTGGCAGCCACATAAGAAGACA
>JANZXP010000006.1:36782456-36812759 GCA_027576715.1 Erythroxylum flavicans
GCTTTTAGAGTACCAAAAGCTTTTTAACTAACTTAATTACAAAAGATAGAAATTCGAAACACACACATAACCCTCACAGCTTTGAAATTTTGCTTTAATTCTGTTCATTGTTACTCCAAGATCCATACAAGATCTTGTATAAAGATAGTTATAATCTGTTATCATCTCTTTGCCCTTGCTTAAATAATTCTACTCCCATCTTGTTCTTGGAATTGTGTTTGCATACATGATGACTAGGTTAGCTTGAAAATTGAGGAGGTATTTGAGCTGATCAAGAAGGTAAAATATTGATCTCTTGTGATATAAAATAATAGAACTTGATGATGACTGAATTGGGGATTGATTGATTGAAGTATTGGTGCTAAATGTGTGCTAGGAAAATGAAACATGAATGGTAGTTTCTGTTCTGTTTAGCATGTATGAAAAACAATAGTTTATGAGCTGTTAAATGAATGATTTTGAGCTGAAAATTGAGATGAAATTGATGAGGAATTGAGGTATAATTAAGACTATTATGAAGGTGTTTTGAATTTGATATGAAAGAGTTTTCTTTTGAATATAGAAAAAACTGGAGATGTTAAGGTATGTATAAGAAAGAATGTTAGTGACATAAATGAATAGAATTTGGAGAGCTTTAATGTAACCAAGATAAAAGTTATATTAACATAAATTAAAGTAGCTTTTGAGAGTGTGAATTCTGGAAAATTTGAAGTGTTAATGATGATCCTAAGCAGCTGAAATTCGTGAAGAATTGAGGAAAATTGGATAATGCACGATCGAGGCACTCATCCCACAATCGTGGGAAGGTCCCCTACGACCGTGGGCAAAGCTTTGAAATGATAATTTAGGTTTTGTGAATTTCTTGAACCAAATAAAGATAAGTCACTTTACATTGGTGTATTTGAACTTAATTAAGGCTTGCGTTATTGCGAGATTCCAAACTAGGTGATGATGATGATGATGAGCTTAATTAAGGCTTAAAATGAACTTAGATTGTTACTTGAATAATTGGTTAAGAGTTCGATAAGTTTAGGTTGTTAATTGATGTCATTACTTAAGGAATGAATTGTCTTAATATCAATGCATTTAAATATGGAAATTATGAGTTGTTAAAGAAATAAAGGTGTTCTTATGAATGCAAATATGATCAAAAGGATATGAGTAAGATGTAGTAGGTATGAATGAACGAGAATTGGCAAATTGTGTGAATGTATATTGCTAGAAAAGGTTGATGAATGTATGATTAATGAATTTAGAGTAATCAAACTTACTTAAGGTATAAACCTGAATGCAAAGTGGTAATATATAAGCTATAATAATTGAATGGTCAAGACTTGTGGATAAGAATACATGCCCGGAAAAGGTCAATTAAGCATGCATTGAACATGACACATATGATTGAATTATTATACACACGTAATTTACACATCACTAAGTTGTTCAATCATATGAATATACAATCATGCATACTTAGATGTGTAAATTCAATTATATGTGCTTTCGTTTTAATTGTACGTGTATTGTGGAATGTGAGAACAACTGAATGATGAATGCCGGACATAGATTTGAAGTATTTGATATATGACATAAGCACATTGAATGAAAAGTACTGAAAGCATGATATGTGAATTGATGTATCCCATTTTGAAATGCATGATTAGATAAAAGAGTTGTGACTAGAGTAGCCAATGTGTGGAAAAGAGCTTAAAATTCAGAACTGTGCACAAAGAGCCACAAACTCAGATAACAATGAGCCCCGTATCTATAACAGATACGAGATAGTGTATAAAATGAGCCCGGTATCCACAACAGATACATGATAGTAAATTGAGTTGATAGGCACTCGGTCACAACAAAGCAAAATAAATTGAGTTGATAGGCACTCGGTCACAACAAAGCAAAATAAATTGAGTTGATAGGCACTCGGTCACAACAAAACAAAATAAGAAAAAAAATCACATGTGCATTTTCATAAATAACTATACATGTATCATATGAATGATTGTGATGAAATTATCGAATTGTTCTAAAATTGTGATATGCAATGTTGGTATACATTACTTGTTGAAATATGAAAAAATGTAATGTGGTATTTGATACTGGATTTTGTAATATACTCGCTGAATTGAGTTATGTAATTTATTTTGGTATTCTGACTTGAATGAGCACATCAATGATGGTTCACTCACTGAGTTCACAAACTCATCAAAATTGCAACGTTGATTTTTAGTTTCAAAGGAGATCTAACTTCTAAAACGATCTAATAGAATTCTAGTACTGTTATTTCGGGGACAAGAATGGTTCAAAGGTCTGGTCAGTTGATACCTGTGAAGTCTAGATAGATGTCTTTTGTATTAGCATGCCATGTTGTGACATCCATTGTCTCTAGTGTGTAATTTTTGTACTGTATGATATACTGAGATTAAGTTCAAAACTGTTGTGTATGGTCTACTTGAATTTGGAATGTTAATGAGATATATGACTTATTATGATTGTGAAGGAAATAAGTATTTGGAATGTTTAAGTTATATTGATGTCTCAAATTGTATTTATGTGATTGTTCCAACGTACTATTTCCGTATAGTATATTCTCGACTATCCGTGGATATGTTCAGGCATATGCACTATGGGTATGATATGTTACATAATGTACACAACATTCCTTTGTATTTTTAAGAAGATAGTGTTTATGTGACTTAAACCTATAATCTTATAATCATAAAAGAGCAACTTTACAAGTGGCTCTAAAGTTAAAGTTAATACTTCTAGAATTAACTATTATATTGCGGTAAAAAAGAAATTTAATTTTTTTATGATAAAAAAATTTGCAATGTTTTTCTATATATAATAATAATAATAATAATAATAATAATAATAATAATAATAATAAAATAAGGCAAATTTGATCGTCTAAACTAGGTTACGGCCCCATCAGAGTGAAAAGATCTCCATGGTCAATCATTTTGACCCATTTGCAAGATATCATCATCATCATTCACCAACCATGGTTTTCATCACCACTTGGTGTACAAGTTACAACCTTGGTCAAGAAACTTGTCTACTCTTTTTTTTTAAGGTACATAAATATTTATGTATTTTTTACGTAGATAATCAATTTCAAAAAGGGTATTTTAAATTGGTAAATTTAGTTTTTAAATAACTTTTTTAATTTAAAAAAATTAAGCATTCCAAATATAGTGATATCAATTATAATTTACCGTAACTCTCTAAAGAAGATAATCACATAAAAATAAAGACTTTGTTTAGATCTGAATATTTATTATATACACTCGACAATTTATTTAATATAATTTTAAAATAAATTATAATTTTATTAACATAGAACAAAATTACATTTTTCAGTCAATAACTCTCAATTAAGATATATTCTATTAGTTTAAAAAATAAAATGCAACTTTGAAATAAATATACACTAAATTAAAAATTTTAACTAATTTACTCAAAAAATATATTTTATCAGATATTACACACAGCTAACAATTTATCCGGTACACATTTAAAAAATAATAATTGCGAATTTTATTATTTTTGATAATTCAATTTCATCAATCAATTTAATTACATATTAATTTATTAAAAAATATTTAAATAAAAGATACAAGTTTGTAACAATGAAAATTATCCCTTACAGGCTGACCCGGTGTGAGTGGAGGTTAATCTAAGTGTGGATAGCTTAAAGGCGCCTTTTTATAGTTGAAAACTCTCCTAAAATATTTCATGGGCTAAAAAAAAAAAAGAAATCCTCAAATAAGTTTATAACACACAACTAATTAACTAACCCTTACATTAATTATTATATTTCTTATGTGTCGTCGTCATCATCTAGTCCGAAGTCCCACAATAAAGTAGGGTTTGGAAAGGTCTGATAATACATAGACTTACCCTTATATAATAAAGAGACTGTTTTCAGTAGACTTACACGTAGATGTGACGATAAGATTACTATACCTAGTATGCAATTAAGATTCACTCCTTTGATTTTCCCTTGTCCGGACATGAAAGCTAGCCTTTTCATTTTCAACTCATGCCAAACATGGCCTTATTTCGTGTAATACCACACGTGTGGTGCCGTACAATCGCAATTATAATATCCCAGCTCCGCTTCTCTACATTGGCATCCAGAAGAGCCATCCAATCGAGATATGCCACGTCATTCAATGGTGACTTGGAGTTGACGGATTGTTGTATGATATGTTTTAACGGGTGTAGGCGATAACTGCTCGTCCTTCCAGAAACATATACAGAGTGTTCAGAGACCTAATCCAGGTAAAAAACAAACGGTCCCCATGATCTATATCATGTGCGACCTCCGAATTTTCCAATGAGATCTCGCCACGTCATGGAATTTCACACCGACCTACGTCTTCTTCTGTCTTGTAACGACACGTGCCCTTCGGTTTACCTGATATGGCCGGTGGCTTTACTGGTGCAGCCGGTCATCGGTTCTCTTTGTTTCCCGCTAGCTATAAAAGCCGCCTACTGGCAGCTCCTTTTTCTCTCTCCTCTCCGTCTCTCTCTCTCTATACGCTTTAGGTTCTCAAATTAAAAGTAAAAAAAATTCGCTTTATCGAGCTTGCTCTCTTGAGGTTAGTAGCTGAGCTTCGGGTAGTTTAATTTCTAGTTGATATTGCTTTGATAATAGATGTGATTTGGAGCTCTTGTTTGTTCTCATTTGGTTTCGATTAGTGATGATAATCTTTTGTTCCTTTTTGGTCTGTGGTGTGCAAGAAAGTGTCGAGTTTGATCTATTTATAACGCGAGTTTTATAGTCGATGATGTTTCCCCGTTTCAATTTAGTTCGTTTTAGCTTCTTTATGTTCTTGATCTTTTGGCTCAAATTTCTAATTGGAGTATTTTTTATTAAGGCTGCGCTTTTGCGTTTAATTTGGGAATTTTTAGTATTTGGGAAACTGGGTTTCTTGCTGGCTGTACCGTTGTCTTTTTGTTTAAGAACTAGTGGTTTCTTGGGTTTACTCAAGTAAGTATGCTTTAGTGTTTTGGAAGGATTCTAAGTGGAAAGTTTGGATCTTTGTGTTTTGAGTGTGAAGATTGTTCTAAGGAGAATATAGTTGTAAGAGCTTTGTAGTTTTGTTTCTCATATAAGCTTGTATTTTTTTCCCTTCTCTTGCTAATGTTGTTTTTTGCATTGTTTATTGAACGTTGCTTAGATCCATGCAACAAATTGTTGAAAGCTCAAACTGATTGCAAAATATTCCACTACATTTGGTCTGAACGAGAGCTTGTAGATTTTTAGCAGGCAGCATTCCCATTGGTCAGTGATATTGTTAATAGAAGCAATCAGGCTTTTGTTCCTCTCTGGTTGGTGAAGGTTTCTAATGTTTGGACGCTTATACTTGTAAACTCTTTTTTACTTGCTGGAAAAGCTTAACTTTTTAATGATATTGAGCCACTTGAGCATAGTTACTATCGATATTATTTGTCAACCCTGGCTCTGGAGAGCTATTTAGACTCCAGCCACCAGGGGGCAGTGCCTGCCATGGCACCTACTCGCGTGGCTGGAGGGTTAGCCCAATCTTCCTCAGGTTCAGGAATTTTCTTCCAGGGAGATGGGCACTCCCAAGCTGTTCTTAACCCTCACTTGAGCTCATCATTTGGTCACTCATCCAATTCGATTCCTGGAACTGGGCGCCCGAATTTGGGTCCTGCTTCCGGGGACATCAATAATGCGGTTTTGAACAGTGTGGCAAACTCGGGACTAAGTGTTGGAGCAAGTTCTTTGGTGACAGATGCAAATTCAGTGCTTTCAGGAGGTCCCCATTTGCAGAGAAGTGCAAGCATCAATAACGAGTCTTATATGCGCTTGCCAGCATCACCGATGTCTTTCTCATCAAACAATTTAAGCATTTCAGGCTCATCAGTTGTTGATGGATCCTCTATAGTTCAACAGGGCAATCATCACGACCCAAATGTACAATTACAGCAAAGTCAGCAGCCACAACAGGGGGGCTCAAGTGCAACATCCTTGCCTACATCCCAACCTGGGCAAGTTCCGCTATCCATGGGTCAGCGAAGTGTGGGATCTTTTGCGCAAGATCCTACCAATCTATCTCAGGTCCAAAAGAAACCTAGATTGGATATCAAGCAGGAAGATATTCTGCCGCAGCAGGTGCACCAATTGTTACAGAAGCAGGACAGCATGCAGTTGCAAGGTCAAAATCCTCAACTGCAAAGCTTTCTTCAACAGCAGAGGCTGAGACAGCAGCAGCAAATTCTCCAATCTATGCCACCATTGCAGAGAGCTCAATTGCAGCAGCAACAGCAGCAGATGCAGTTAAGGCAGCAATTACAACAGCAAGCAATGCAGCCGATGCATGCTTTGAAGCGTCCCTTTGATAATGGGGGCGTATGTACTCGTCGCTTGAAGCAATACTTGTATCATCAGCGACAACGGCCAGCTGTAAGTTCTTGATGTTTTGCTCTCTGGGTACCTTGCATGGGACAATGCTTCTATTCTCTTTGAAGTAGAAATCCTTCTTAGGGATTTATGTTTTTTGTTTGAGCATATGATCTTGTATATCTTTCTGAATTTATGTTCTTGAAGCAGAATTGCTGATTACATCTTCATATGACTTTGTTGACGTGACAGGAAAATAGTATTGCTTATTGGAGGAAATTTGTGGCAGAATACTATTCACCTCGCGCGAAGAAAAGATGGTGTTTATCATTATATGATAATGTGGGGCATCATGCACTAGGTGTTTTCCCACAAGCAGCTATGGTCAGTTTTCTTTTTTCTTTTCATTTTTCTTTTGGTGTAGGTGCTTTACATCAGAAATAGCCTGCTTATCAATTAGGGGTAAGACTGTGTATTACTATTACGAGACTTCCTCAGACCTTGAGTATTGGCGGGAGTTTTGCTGAGTTGTTGTTATTGTTGGTTTAGGTGCTGCACAATAATAAACTTGTACTATCTAGTTAATATTCTTTCAAATCTAGGTTCATGTCCATCTCTATCTTATTTGCAGGAGGCATGGCATTGTGATATATGTGGTTCTAATTCTGGTAGAGGATTCGGTAAGGAGACTACATAAGTATTTTTTATCTGAAGTTCTACTTCTTGACATTGGTCACTATATTCTACTTCATAAGTAATCACATGGTTACTTTCAAAATGATTGCTTACTTGAGGTACAAATCATATCTTGATTTTCTTGTAGACAAATTGAGATCGTAGATTAAACATGTTTGAAAGTGCCTTTTCTCAGCTTAAAAATGCTCGAGTATGTAGTGAAGGATTGTAGTCAAATTAAGCAAATGACATTCTACGATCTTGCTATCTATTTTTTTTCCTGATTCGTTTGTTTAGTGTTCTGTATTCTGAATTCTTAACTGTGTATGTCTACAGAGGCAACATTCGAAGTCCTTCCTAGACTTAATGAGATCAAATTTGGCAGTGGAGTCATTGATGAACTATTGTTTTTGGACATGCCACGGGAATGTAGATTTTCTTCTGGAGTAATGATACTGGAGTATGGAAAAGCAGTTCAAGAGAGTGTTTATGAGCAACTTCGTGTTGTTCGTGAGGGTCAGCTTCGTATTATATTCTCCCACGACTTAAAGGTTACTAAGTGTATTTCGCCACAACCAGTTTTATCTCTGACAGAAGTCCTTAAGGTAACGTACTAGCACTATTATGTATTACAGATCTTGTCGTGGGAATTTTGTGCACGGCGCCATGAAGAACTTCTTCCACGAAGGGTTGTTGCACCTCAGGTACAGATTTTGATTCTTTATTTCTCTTGGTTTATTTCTTTTATTGCCTTGGATTATGCTTGTGAGAACAGAGGTTGACAGCTGGTAATCTTGATTAATTGACAATTCTTTATGGATCAAACTATTTCAATGGATTTATTCCTTATTTCCTTGGATAATCCTTCAATACCAGATCCTGAATAATTTGACCTTTACTGTTATCAGAAGTTTGCTGTCTCGCCCACCTTTTAAGTGTCAAGTGACACTATGCCTAAATACAAATATGTTTAGAAGTTATGGATAAAACCTCCAAAATTTTCTGTTACTCATTCAAGCCGTTTACTTAACAAGGGTCTTATAAATCATTAGTGCTGCAAATTTTCTTCCATGAAAAAGCTAATATTTTGAGATCCCTTTGCAGGTAAATCAATTGGTTCAAGTTGCACAAAAATGTCAGAGCACGATTGCTGAAACTGGGACCGATGGGGTTTCTCAACAGGATTTGCAGACGAACAGTAATATGTAAGAAATTAAACAGTGGTTTTCATTCCTTTTTCTGTGAGATGCTATTGAATTTGTTGTGCCTGGAGCTAGATGGTCTGGCTGCAGTTTTTTTTATACGAATGTAAACATTTGACATGACAGGGGCCAGTGACCAGTACTTCGCTTGTGATTAATATCAACTTGGAATTGCATATGCTTAAGCTTATATAAAATCTCGACTGGTAAAAAGTATTTAAGTGAATTATGAGTGCTCAAGTTGGGTAGGGATGGTTACTGTCCTTAAGAAGAGTTTTCGAAGAGTATTGTCTTGCATTATGGTGGGAATATATAAGAGATTTGAAGCATACTCGTTTTCCAGCAGTTGGAACTTTGTGACCTGCAACTCTTATTATAATGCCGCAGCCATGTTTGCTTTTTATGGGACTGCTTCAAGAGATTTTAGCTTCTCTAATACTTGGTTCAATGACTGTCTATTAGTGTTATAGTATCTGCCTATACTATGATTTTAGGTTACTGGAGTTGACTTTAGTTTTTGTTTTGCACAGGACTTGGATGCTACCAATAGAACTTTACTAGCTGTTATTTCTAACAAAATGTCAATTTTTTAAAGGGTCTTGACTGCTGGTCGCCAGCTTTCTAAGAGTTTGGAGTTACAATCACTAAATGATTTGGGCTTTTCAAAGAGATATGTCAGATGCTTGCAGGTAAGATTTAAGGTTTTTTTTTGGGTTCTAGATTTTATTTTCACTTTTAGTTGATATGTAGTCTTGTAAAGCTTTTGACTCCAAATTTTTGCAGATCTCTGAGGTTGTGAATAGTATGAAGGATTTGATTGATTACTGTCGAGATCACAAAGTTGGGCCAATTGGTAATTGCTCTATGGCCGCATGATAATGAACTTTGAGTTGCTACTTCTATCGGCTACATATTTTGTTTTTAGTGTCTTCAGTAACTCGGATGAGATTGATTTCAAATGCACTTGAAATGAGTTGTTTTAGGAAAATTTGGTCAATGAATTCTGATTAAAATTGTTTTCTGCTGCTCACAAGTTTTTGAAATGAGAAGAACTATGTCATCTGAAAAGTTTCTGCAAATTTTCACTCTGAAATGATTGGTGCAGAGGGTTTGAAAAATTATCCTCGACATGCCACTGCAACTAAACTCCAGGTGCAGAAGATGCAGGACATGGAGCAGCTAGCAAATGTTCAGGGTCTGCCAGCAGATCAAAACACCCTCAATAAGCTTATGGCTTTACATCCTGGAATTAACAACCACATAAGCAACAACCATCATATGGTTAATCGGGGAGCATTAAGTGGTTCAGCCCAGGCAGCCCTGACTAACTACCAGAATCTGTTGATGAGGCAGAACTCGATGAATTCAAGCTCTAGCTTACTTCAACAGGAGAATGCATCATCCTTTAACAATTCTAACCAAAATCTGTCCTCAAACTTCCAAGGGTCAGCTGCTTTCATACCAGGATCCGTGCAGAACTCACCCATAAGTGGTTTCTCAAGTGCGAATCTACCACCGCAGCAGCCACAACAGTTACAACAGCGCTCATTAAGCAGCAACAGCTTACTTCAACAACAGAATTATACACCAACGCCTCAAGGCACCCCATCCTTGCAACAACAGCAGCAGCAGCAGCAGCAGATGATCCAGCAACTGCTCCAAGAGATGTCTAACACCAGCGGGGGAGGGATGCAACAACATTCACTTGGTGGGCAGAATGGTCACGGGACTGCTCCAAGGGGTGGAATGGGCTATGGAAGCAACACTTCTGCAGCACCTGTAGCTTCTTCCACTGTGTCAGGAGGTATTTCAGGACCTGCACCTAGCCGAAGCAACAGTTTTAAAGCTGCAGCAAATAGTGATTCATCCGCTGCCGGAGGGAACAGTAGTTTTAATCAAAAAGTGCCTGATTTACCACAGAATCTCCATATACCGGATGAGTTAGTTCAGGATATTGCCCACGAGTTTACTGAACCTGGATTTTTTAATGGTGACCTTGACGATAGTATGGATTATGTTTGGAAGGCATGACCATTCTGGCTTGGACCAGCTGGTGGCTCTTGTCAACCTGATTGTTGGCAATATTTTTATGTACAGGAAATGAAATAGCTACGTTACTGTTTTCTCTTCTTTTTGTTCTTATATATTTCCATATTATGGAATTTGTTTGACATGGACTTAACTTACAGTAGGTAACTAGCTTTGTGTTTTCGCCTACTCCCTTCTTTTTCCTTTCTTTCAGTTTTTTCTCTTGTGAAGCCTTGCAAATGTAATCTACTGCTCAAGTGAACAGCTGATATGATATCTAAATGATTTTTGCTTTAAATTCAGTTGCTTCTTGGAATGGGAATAGTAATTAATAGATTCAAATATACAGGGGACTTTTTTAGTATAATGTGGCAAATGCTAACTTATTATGTGTTTCAATTGTAAAATGTTCAGAGTTACCATTTTGTGAAACTTTCCCTTGGTTCTTAGAATTGGATCGTGGTGATCAATATTTCAATTTCTTATAATAGGTATACAACATAATTGAATTTTAATTTAGAACATCTAAATGAAGTTTCTAAATGCAAGTTCAAAAGGTTCTCTCAAAGATCAACATAACTATACACAGCTGACAAAAGTGGTCTCTGCCTAATAAAATACTTCCCAAAAAATAAGTCTATAATCTGCTTTCTTTGGCCTTTTGATTGCATTCTTACAATAACAACAACGCTTAATATAAATCTTACAGATACGCGAAATTGAGGGAGGTTAAATACGCATTCTTAATGTCTCTCAAATGCTTTTTATGGTGATTTTAGCTATGGCTGTAGGATTTTAAAGCAAGAAAGTGTAGAGCCAGGAGTAGTAGCTTCATCTCTATAACATCATTTACTAAAGATTCTATCTCTAGATATGTAACTTGATATCTGAACTTATCACAAAACCTCATCATTTGATTCATCCTCTCCGGTTCCGATTACCATACCAATGATCATATTCTACCAACCCCTTATGCCCGGTCCATCAATCTTCTTGTCATTCTGTACCAACGAGTAATCACACGGTTCTGGACATTTTGTGATCCAGGAAGTGAGCAACTTTCTTTCTGCGGGTGGTACTTGAGCATGAACTTTCGAGAAGGATATAGTATCTCGACGTCAAACGGCTGTGAGAGCGGCCGTCCCAAAACTTGAACTTGAGAAACGCTGTAGTGTCCAGGCATCCAATGAATCAGATTAAGACAACGTAACCAAAATATGCAGTCGAGGCATAACAAGTTTGACATATATGAAACCAAAATATGCAGTCAAAGCATAACAAGTTTGACATATATGAAACAAAAATATGCAGTCAAAGCATAACAAATTTGACATATATGATACAAAGATCATAGCAGATCTATACCTAGGATTCATTTGCAGAAGGGGAAAGAAAAGAACAAATGCAAACTATTACTATGTAGTGCCAGTGTGTGTGTGTGAGAGAGGCAAACAGAGGACAACCATATATAATATAATCCGTCAATGTCTTGTCTCTGAACTCTACCCAGTAGTTCAACTTTAACAAATCCTCCAATGCAAAGAACTGGTTCAGGTAACTTAAATGCTTGCAAGCAGTTCTCCTGTTAAGAATCAGCAAGTAAAGAATGAAATATGCCAACAAATACATTAAAACAACATTGCATTCGTTATTCATAGACATTGAAAGCTCGAGTTTGCATGTTGTCAAAGTGAATGAGTAACAGTTAATGATTCTGGAAAATAGCACTCTAGGTCAGAATCAAATAGCGCAAGGTATTATTTATTGAAACAAATGTTACCCTGCACAAGTGATAACAGAAACTACAGAGCAGGAACATAAGAATGAAGTGCATGTCCAAACTCAAAAAGGATATCGTGATGAGACACGTGGCAGTTACCTGAGCCATAGGATATTCTGGTGAAGTGTACATCCAGAAGATCCTGTCATCAATTAATTCCTGTCCAACTCTAGAATCGGCCATGTAATGATCTGATAATTCCAGTGGAAACTTGGGGAAACCAAATCCGAATCGGACACTCTTGGATCCATATATAGGGAAGCCATATTGAAAATATGCTGAACATGGACACGAAAATTGTCAGTCAGTGTACAAGAAGAAGATAAAATTTCAACGTCCAAGGCATGCCGAAATGCATCACGAGTAGAAAAGGAATTAGGGTTAACCTTGGAATGGTTGAACACGGATTTCAGAAATGAGGCACAGATTAGAAGTTAGCTTATAAACTAACGTTTCCGGAACAATTGGGTCGCTTTGCCCTTTGCTTGACCAGTATGAAGCTCCATGCATAAATCTATCACTTGGCAACAAAGTATTTTGGACGCTCTCTTCTGGGTAGTTATCAGTACTGGATGCACTAATAGCCTCTGCTATGCAACCAGTTTGCACACGAGGGGTTAAACCCCGAGCCAGAAGTGCATAGACTCTATGATTCCTCTTGAGGGACTCCCATTCTTTGCAATCACCTAATTCAACATTCACTGGCTCGATCAAATTGTCAACTTCAATGGCACGAGTAATACTCGTTGCTTCAGGGAAAATCTTCAAGAAAAGTTGCTTAGCAACTGAATTTTCCATTACTGCGAAGAAAAATAAACTCATATCAGCTTCAGTATTCCATTCGGTTGGTAATGAAAGCTCAACAAAAGGGAATTCCCATTTCTTAGAAGCAGACGTACCAAAATGGTACCAAGATTTGGAAACCAAGCAAACTCGAGCAAGATCAGATGGGTCGTCCAAATGCAGAAAAATCTTGACAGACATGTCAACTCCAAGCCATTGCACAAAGTCACGACTTTCTTCCATAGCCGAAATCTTGCACACAGATTGAAGAAACCCTTTTCAGTAATCCATCAACTACAGACAATCAACACATTTTCACATCCGATTATTATGACTAGAGGGCTGAGTCTTTCTATATAAATTCAGAGAAAACAAAGCAATTCAATCAATCAGTAACTACACAAAGAGCCATTCTGACCAAAAAAAAACATTAAATTCCCATATTCTCAGAAAGAAAAAAACAGTTTCATGAAATCCACTAAGGACGAAAATCTAAGACGAAGCTATATCGAATTTTAGATGAAGAAAACGATGAAAAAGTTTGTACTTTTAGGGTGACAGAGAGATCCAAGCAACCTCAAAGAGAAACCCAACAGAGACAACGTTTCTGTTTTTATTGACCAACCAGCCGACACAAGATAATTACAATTAACGATAACATTGAATCCCATTACCATTATAACTTCATTGAACAAAGCAAAAAGATCAATTCTTTTTTCACTTCTAATGTTCAACACTGACTTGCACGTAACTCTCTTGAGTTCTGTTTCCGTGTCACAAATTCGTTGGATCTATTATGTGCAAATTTCCAAATGGGAAATTTGTATTCTGAATATTCAAACAATTTATTTTTGAGTCTTTTTTATTAATACAAAATTCCTCCTCTTGTCACATAATATTTGTTATGCTTGTGGATAAAAAATGGAAACTTTAAAATATATGAGATTTGATCAAGATCCCTAAATTTTCTTTTATCATGCAACCAAATGATACACTTTCTTTTTTTTTTTTGCGTTTTAATTAAAAATATTTTGATATAAAAATAATTAATTTGGATTTAGCTCGATCATTGTGATAATTACTAAAACACTGTTGAATGGGTTTAATAGTATCCATTAAACATATAACTATTAAAAAAGCAACCGAAAATTTTAATATAAACAAATAAATTTTATAAAAAGTAAAACCTTAATTTTTTTTCCAAATTTCAATTCAACGTAGTATTCAAATATGTGATATTATTTGTGATTATACATGTTAAGCATATTGATCCTTTAATCTAGTGATTATATAACTCATTGCTTTTAGAGATGAAAATTGGGTCAGACTTGAGGCCAGCAGACCGATCTTCAGGTTAGGCTCATGCTAGGGCTCGGGCAACCTATCTTCTACCCAGTCCAAGGCACTACAAGAAAATGGGTGTTTAGCGACGAAAATTACTGATGGTATGTGAAGATTTTTCATCAGCAAGCGAATTTGCCAACAGAAATTACCGACCGCATGAGTCGTTAGAGAAACGATCGTCGGTAATTTTTAGCGAGAAAATAGAAATATTCTATCAGTAATTTATTTTTAATTCTTTCGGTAACTTTAAAAACGGAACATTTATATTCCGTTGATAATATTTACCGACGAACAAAGTATTAAAAATTCGTCGGAACATTAAGTGATGGTAAGTTGTGTTCTGTTGGTAAATTTGGCGATGGATATTTTATGTGCGTCGGTAAATTTAGTAACGGTCAAGTTGTTGAAGTTCCGTCGGAAAATTTAGCGACGGTAACTTTTTCAGTTAGAAAATTATTTATTGACGTAATTTTCTTATTTCATCGGTAAATTTAATACTAAATTTGCTGATAGATATGATAATTTTGTTGGTAAATGCACCGATATTGTTTTTTTATTTTTCATACATTTGAGTTATAAATTTAACTTTGATTGGAAATCTTATGATTAATATTTTATTTCTACAGTTATCTGGTGATAATATATTGAATTTTTCTACATTTAATTTATCTAAACAGTAAGTTGAATAATAATATAAAGTAAAAGTATCTTAATTGAAAATAAAAAATTATTATCTACAACAATAAATATGTAATTCATACAAAATGACTTAAGAGTAGCAAAACTAAGCTATGCAGTTGGTGAAGACGGATGGTCTGACTGCTACGGTGAGGTGCTACCCCTCCCTTTCAACTCATCTATCTTATTACGAAGCTGAGCTATGTACTCCATCGACTGTTGCAACTGAGTTGTCAACATCTGTATTGTGCTCTTAACCTGAATGATTCTCTCATTGGATGTCGACCACCTACTAGATGCAACTGTATTGGTCGTGGAGAATCATGAATAGCATGTGTTTGCAAATGAACCTAAGTCGAAGATCCTTCCACAACGGTTCCTACCATCCACTGCATCAAGAAACGCCTGACTCTCATCAACAGTTTCAGAGTGCTGAGACTGTCATTAAATGCTTTCTTGTATTTGGTCATATCAGGAGGCAATATTTATGTTAATAAGTGATAATTATTAAGAATTAATATTAAAGCATAGATTTTACATAAATTAAATTCTCTATATCGGGTGTTGACGAAGATCACACCAACATGCTTCTTAGTGTGGTTGTGCAAAAAGAGTTGACAGGGTGTAAGCTTCCTGCCCATAGACTTTTCCTGGATCATAATAAAATATTATAAACGAACTACAATTTTAAAAAATTTCGACAGAGTTTCCTCTATTTTGATGATATTTACCTCTGTTGAACAAAGAAAGTAACTCAACAACACAACCATATATGACATCAGACATTTATAACATTGTCATTCTCTATAATACACGTATATTTTCATTCAAAATTCACACATCAAATCAGATTGAAATACATCAATGTAAAAAAATCAGAATATAAATGTAAAGTGTAGATACTTACAAGTTTCTCATCATGCTCTTGGTGAATAATAGATCCTCCAGTGTGTACGGGAAGACTCTCTCTTTTTAGTCCTCCACATCTGTTGACAAAATTGCGTTTTGAAATGGACATTACCTCGGGTGATGTCCAATACTGTTTCTAACGACTTCATATTTCTTCAGATATATACAAAGGTCGTACATCATTCTTGTGTAGCGCACCAAGAAAGTCTCTATAACGTATACGAGCTCGCTTATCTCATACTTTATAAATTACAGAGTAAAATTTGGAATCCAAAAAAAATTCTTTTTGAGAAAAAAGAAAAACATACTATAAGTACTTATAACCTACAATATTTATCTAATTAATGTATAAAATTAATTATATAAAAATAAAAAATAATAAAGTTTTTATACCTCAAACTCCTGATAATAAAAATCCTTTGTCACCTGAGAAATATTCTTCCATATATAACCTTCAAGATCAATCTTCTCCTTAAACTTGAATGTCGTATTTCTTGATCACGTTCTAGACAGAATCAACCTAATATATATGCAATTTTAGATCATTAAAATTGAAACCTATAACTTCAGTATAAACCTATGGTGTTATCATGCATATATTTTCACTCACATATTGTTGACTATTGTGATGTAAGTTCTTCCATCTACTCCCTTAGCTCTAGGCTAGAGGTTGCCTTCTTTTTGATATAAGGGTGGTGGATGGTGTAGGTTGTAGCAGCAGGTACAGAACGTGATGCCTCATCTAGATATGTAGTGGCTGGAGGTACAATACCTGATTCTGTAGCAGTTACAACATGTGATGCTTCACCTGGAAAGTAATTGACTCCAAATCATGGTGACCTTAACCTTAGCTGTATCATATTCTGTTTTCTCTTTAGTAGCATATTTTTAACTTTAAATTCACATTTTGTTGAATATTCCAGTAATAGAATAATATAAATTGAATATGTAACAATATATTGTTGATGCAACAATAGATTTATTCATATAATATTCTATTACAAACATAAATTAATCACTATCATGATTACTTAATTGTAAATCAACATCAAAATCATCATCATCTTCTTTTTTCTGAAGAATTATAATCAAGCTCAGGTTTCTCTTCAGATCTCTCACCCTCCTCATCCTCTCCTGTAAAAATTTCAACATATTAATTATTTGTAACACATGTATTTATTTCATAAACATCTTCCTGAAATGTTTCACCTTCAATTCTCTTATTTTCTCCTTTTCCACACAATTCAAAAACACCTATAGGTTTTACTTTACAAACGGCCAATTAATCTACTTATCTCATCGTAAGTTGAGAAAAGGGACATAATACACCTAGATCGCTTGCACTGCCAACACGAAAGGTTCAAATTGTCTAAATCTTCTTCGCTGGTTGATTTCAACTAGATTGTATCAGTTGTGCACTTTTGTACCAATATTAGGAGTTGGATCAAATCAATCACACTTAAATATCACACTCCACTTTATTGGCAATGTAGGGTACTCAATTTCAAGTTTCTCAATAATTTTACCATAGTAATCCATCAATTCTCCCAGTATGCAAACCCCACTATTTACTGTTGTCATACTACTAGCATGATATTCTGTATGAAATTTGTATCCATTAACAAAATACACCGGATATGATTTAACAGTTCACAAAGGTCCTTTCGTGAGATCACATATGAACTTGTTCTTTATTGTTTTTTCTGATGCTTATAAAATAATTCATATTAAATAGTATAATGCCATTTTAACAATTTGATCTGATAATTTAACCTTTTCAACAATTGTAAGTGAAAACTTACATATTTTTCAAACTATTGAGGAAAGTATCTTTCAACTTCTTTATTGATATGATCCTAAGTTTTTTTGGGCATTAGCTTTCGGAACCATTTCTCGTATAATCTAAAAGCATTATTATGTATTTTAGTTGTGAACAACACTAACTTCGAAAACCTAAAAAATCAATTTGAAAATCAACTTCAACTTACTGCACGAAAGGTTTAACCTCTTGACAGTTCAATAAAATGTAACCATGGGCAGCCTCTATTTCTTCCTCTGTTAACATTCTTTTTGTTGACTGTCCATATGTTCGTTCAAGATATGTGAAGATGTCATTATGAGGAACTTTTCTTTCTCTTGTGTATACATGCAGCTCAAAATAATGTGAACAAAATGCACTTGCTTTTTACACTAAATAAGCGTTACATATCAAACTCTAGCCTTGTTTTTGCATTTTCTTCAAATAATGCAAATACCTACATTACAAATAGCTATTGATATACAATTCTGTGATTAAAACATGCTATAACTTTAATTTAAATTTTTACTATAATTACCTCTCAGATGGATACATTCATCGATATTGAACTGGACCAGCAAGTAGCACAAGATTACTGGAATTTTCCTTTTTAGTTTTTTCATTTCAACCAACTTTATTTCAGGTGATGTTAAGCTTTTGAAAAACAAATTTAATTCTGTTATAGCTTCCCAAACCTTATTCGATAGCAAGTCCTGAAATGTAATTGGAATTAACCTTTACATAAACACATAACAATCATGACTTTTCATCCAAATAATTTGTACTTTCTCATGTCCACTCAGGAAACTTTGGACTTTTCAACCATTCACACAAAATTTCCTTTTGTTTTTTTTATCTAAAGTGTAACATGCTTTCGGATATTTACTGATGCAAAGATCTTTATCTAACTTATTCCTTTCCTTCTACAAAAGAGCTTTAAATCAACTCGTGATTTTGCATTGTTTTTGTCCTCCATTCAATGTTCATTATGGTATTAAACAAATTGTCAAAAATATTTTTTTCAATATGCACCATATCTAGATTATGACATATCAAATTAGTTTTCTAATATGGCAAATCCTAAAAGATACTTCGTTTTCTCTAATTAAAGTTTTTACTAATGCTTGTATTAACTTCATCAGCTTCAAGTTTTGTAACTTTCAGCAACCCTAATCACCTACAATATCTTTTCACTGGCTTTATGAGGGGGAGAAGGTATTTTTACCATCCTATTCTTAATGAACTTTTGTTTATTATATCTAAAAGGTTGATCTAGATGAAGAAATTTTCGGTAGTTGTCAAACCAAGATGTTTTGGCTTCGTTACGAAGATAAAATGCATCAGAATTATTGCCACAATAAGGACAAGCTATTTTTCCTGTTGTGCTCCATCCAAACAACATAGCATATGCTGAAAAATCACTAATAGTTCACATCAAAGCTGTTCTCAACACAAATTTTTGTTTAAGAGATACATTATATATCTCCACACCATAATCCTAAAGATGATGCAATTCAGATACCAATGGTTGTAAGCATACATCAATTTTATGCTTTGGATTCCTAGGTCTTGGCACAATCACTGTCAAAAACATATATGCCTCATTCATACACATATATGGAGGCAAATTATAAGGAGTAATTATGATTGGTCATGATGAATATTGTTGCCTGGATTGACCAAAAGGTTGGAATCCATCCGTCGACAATCCTAACCTAACATTTCAATTTTCAGTTGCAAACTCATAATGGGTGTTATTGAAATGTTTCCATGCCAGTGCATCCGATGGATAGCTCATTATTCCATCTTCCTGTTCATATTCATCATGCCATCTCATGTAAGATGCAGTAACATCGAAAGCATATAGTTTTTAAAGTCTCAGAGTTAGTGGGAAATAATACAGTCGCTTCTAAGGTCTAATTTCTATTTCATAGTAAGCATTCTATGTTTGAACTTAGATTGACCAAAAAATTTGTACTCTTATAATTCCACATCATCTCTCCAAAAGAACATACATCCCAATTTGCAACAATCGATTTTTTCAACTAACAAACCAATACCCCTAATAAGTTTCTTCGTATTGTAAAAATTATCAACTATTGTGTGATCAGGAGGCAATGATTCATTATCCTAACCAATAATTTTATCAAAACTTCGATGAGAGATATACTCTTTAGACTTTATGTTCAATATTTGAGCAATTAAAGACAATTGAGTCATCGTCTCACAATTTAGCCATAATTATTAGTTAGCTGACTGTAGTAAGTCAAAAAACTGTTTTGCATATGGGTTTGGTTCTTCTTGAATATTTTCTATATTTTCCTTAATGGTATAACCGACAACAACATAAACCATTTAGATGTAAGGATTTTTAGTTGTACCTACATTATTTGTTTTAAATCCAGTCCCCCTTCAAACTCATCTTCATTTATTAACGAGTTTACTTTATTACCCCTTGAGGTGCTACAAATCAATGGCTTCCTATGATGTGTCCACCCAAAATAATTTGGAACAAATCCTTTGCTTAACAAATGGAGATTCACTTTATCAATAGGAAAAAAACGAATATATTTGCACTTTTTACATGGACATATGATCTTTGGGTCATCCGTATATGTAGGTTGAAAATATTCATAGTGAATAAAAGCTTCAACTCCCTCAACAAACTCAGGATTAATGAGACCATCAGGTGTTAATCGTCTATACATCCAAGATCTATCAACATTACTCATTTATGCAAAACTTCTATTTAAAAAAGTGATTTCATAGTTATTATCCTTCATTTCCCCTAAGTTTATAGAACATGTTTGAATTAATCACCTACAAGTTCATTTCTAAAGTTTGAATTTAAATAAGCACTATGGTACATGACATTGTTACACCATATGAATCGAGAAAGAAAGTTCTCGCTGTGACTCCTAGGCTCATCAAAATTTTCACCGATAACCCTCATGAGAGCTACATCACCGATTTCTAGTCTATATACTATCCTAAGGGTTTATTACGCAAAGAATTGTCATGTCTATTAAATTTATGAATTTCTTATGTTAATACCAATTTTGAATTAATCACAATGAAGTTCAAGTATTCATGTTTGAATTAATCACCTACAAGTTCATTTTCAAAGTCTGAATTTAAACAAGCACTATGGTATATGGCATTGTTACACCATATGAATCGAGAAAGCAAGTTCTCACTGTGATTCTTAGGCTCGTAGAATTTTTCACCAATAAGCCTCATGGGAGCTGCATCACAGGTTTCTAGCCTATATACCATCCTAGGAGTTTATTATGCAAAGAATTATCATGTCTGTTAAACCTATGAATTTCTTATGTTCAAGTATTCATGTTTGAATTAATCACCTACAAGTTCACTTCGAAAGTTTGAATTTAAACAAGCACTATGGTATGTGGCGTTATTTCAACATACGAATCGAGAAAGCAAGTTCTTGCTGTGACTCCTAGGCTCGTAGAATTTTTCACCAATAAACCTCATGGGAGCTGAATCATAGGTTTCTAGCTTATATACCGCTTTAGGTTTTATTATGCAAAGAATTGTAATATCTATTAAACTTATGAATTTCTTATGTTAATACTATGTTTGAATTAATCACAATGAAGTTCAAGTATTCATGTTTGAATTAATCACCTACAAGTTCATTTCCAAAGTTTGAATTTAAACAAGCACTATGGTACGTGATATTGTTACACTATATGAATCGAGAAAGCAAGTTCTCGCTGTGACTCTTAGGCTTGTAGAATTTTTTCACCGATAAGCCTCATGGGAGCTACATTATGAGTTTCTAGCCTATATACTGTCCTAGAGGTTTATTATGCAAAGAATTGTCATGAATTTCTTATGAGTTTTATCTATGGGATTTATTATGTAAAGAACAAAATTTTATTTCATTATTATGCATTGGATCATCCATAAGATCTCAAACTCATTCCACATAGAGTAAATACTCATGTAATCTATACATCTACTCATTAATGATTCAAACAAAACCTAAACATAAATACTTAGACTATTAAAGAAGAACATAAAAACTCATAATTGATTATAAGCATATTCTAAACAACACAAAATCAATACCTCCTTTGCATTTAACAAAGCCCAAACACAAATACTCATTATATTAAAGCAACACATATGGTAGACATTAATTGGATGACTTACCTAGATGGATGGACAACCACAAACTACAAAGAAGTAGGATGAGCGACGCTCTTCAACACAAAATTAGGCCTACGAAAAAGAAAATTTTGTATTTAATATAATACACTTGTTTAATAGTTTTGTATTTATAACTGTTGCATACAACGTCAAATTTCACTATAAGCTTTAACACTTGAAACTCTAACAATCAAATATCGGCATAATGTCAACAAAAGCATATGATATATTCCAACACAAGCAGAACACTCCCAATACTTTGACAAAGTTTCTCTCGCCAAACATTGTCGTCTATTTTCCCACTGAATTTTGCTATTTCGTTGCGAAATTCTATCGACAAAGTTTCACAGAAAAATTCCCTCCACATTTACTGACAGATTATTTTTCCTTCTAGAAATGTCATTTTTCTCGACAATTTTACTGACGGAGTTGAGGTTCCATCGCCAATTTGCTACGAAATAATTTCTGTTGCTAATTTTCCTTTGGTAATCTTTAATTTTCTTGTAGTGAGGCATGACATATATTACAAAAAATGACGTCATTTTATATATTTATGTTAAATTAAAAATTAAAAATCAAGTCGGACCAGGCAAAACTTAGACTCGAGCTGGACTGCATCGAACATGAACAATTTTCAGGCCAGACCTGGACTCCAATACAAGCTAAGCCTAGCCGGACTCATTGCAAGTCCTAATTGTTTTACATAAATACATAAACTTCTTTATATCTCACGTTGTAACTCAAAAAATAAAAATTCTCTTTTAATTTTCCATTAAAGGAGTAAAATAAAGAGCACTCATTATACACTATTTATACATTCTGATTTTATTTTATTCTTTTTGCAAAACTACATATACTTCTGATTTGCTACAGATATGCATGAAATTATCTGATTGCCTTAGATAAAAAAAGAGCAGCTAACATAACAGCTTCAAGTGAGTCCGTCCGACGTCAAAACAACAGACAAAGTCTGAGCTAATCGGTTCGGTCTGACCTGAATACCCGAAAAAAGATTATAGTAGCTTCTTCAACCTCCCCTTGAACTCACTAGGACATATTAACACAGAGTCCAAGCACAGTCCTCCTTTTGTATGTGTACAATCGATCTGCATCATTGAAAATTTGATCTTCCCAGGCTTATTAAGGATGTCAACTACGAAATCTCCAGCATGGTAATGAACCCAGTTCTCATGTTCCCGCAGGTAACATTCTGATACGGAACGTTGGCCGTTTGAGGTTGATACCTGAAACCTGACAGGTTTTATGTCCCAACCATGAACTTGATCGACGTTACGAACTCTACGACCAAACCTTTTGTTCGTAGCTTTTCCAAGCTGGAGCCTGAAGAACAAGCTATAAGTTCCTGGAGGAAACTCGAACTCTAATTCACCAACTACTTCAAACCACCATGTCTGTTTAAGATACGCAATCGTGTGGAACCTGCACATCAAAGACATGCAAGAACCAAAAACAAAATTTGCTCCAATCAATTCGTTTCGCAGATCAGAGACAACGAGGTGACAACTTAGGATGTTTTTTAGTAGCATGAAGGACGAATAATATAGTTCGAAAGTGCGGTTAGAGATGGACAAGACGACCAAAAATCATTTATAATTGACATTTATGAGACCAAACTTATGGTTGAGAAGAGGCTTATCGTTAGCCTTAAATTTTCTGTGATATCATTTGTAACTTATTCAATTAAATTAGTGTAATAACAAATTTAATTAAACTTAAGAGAAATATAAATCTGAAAATAACTAATTAAATATTAACTAATAATTTTTTATAGATTTATAAAATATTTTCAGTATGAAATTTTGCGCTCATTATGAATATGGGTATCACATTCATAAGTAATAAAATAATTTAGAGTTGATATTTTGTCCTAAATTTAACATATTAAGTTCAAAATAACATAATTTAGATTTTTTAATTTTAAAATTAAAAAAACGTAAAATTGAAAATATATTTTTAAAAAATCAGAAACCACAAGTTATCCAATACATAAACAACACTATCTTTCAATTTTTGTCGGTTATTCCTCTTCAGAATCTATAAAGTTGGACTCCACATTAAAATGTTGAGGAAAAAACAAAAACCCACTTGACATTTGTAATCTTTGGTTACATTAAGTTGATTGTCTTGTGTGAAACGAAGAGCATGCATGTAGCAGTTTTTTTAACCTAGATAAAGAAGACTCTAAGGCTTGAAGAAATTGTCTTGTTGTTATTAGATTAGACAACCCCCTTGCATTATTCTATCATACCATTATAGTTTCTTAGATCAAATCAAATTGGACTCTGAAAAAATTTCCTGAACTGTCCAATGGATGTTTAGATGCTCTCACTTAACTCATCATACGATAGACCATATCTAAACATAGTCATAAAGGAATGATTAAGGTTGATAATAGTTTAAACCGAGCTTAAATTCTTAATTTTGAGTTAAATTTTTTAATTAAATCAAATTCGAATAATTATCGGGACCGATTTTCATTCCATAAGAAACCTAATTAAAAGGAATGCAATAGCAAGCAATAGAGAGGTCGTTTTAGCCTCTTGTTTTTTAATGTTAATATAAAACGACATCTTTAAAGTATATCTCTTATTATATTTTGGAGTCAGTTTCGTTAACATTGACTACTCAATACTGATGTCAACCCACAAGCAAAGCTAAAATCCAAGATGATATACCATTATTGAAGAATCATGACTTTCCTGAAGTCATTTAAAGGGGTCGCTTTAGTAAATAAATAGCCCTGTCTAAATATCTTTTCATGTGAACATATCTAAACATGGGATGGAGGATTAGATAATTAAAAAAAAATTAGTTTAGACCAAAATTAAAAATGTTATTTTTATTAAATCAAGTATCTCTTCAGACTTAAATTCGATTCAAAACTCGATTAATATAAGTCTAACTTATTAATATTGGTGATGGAGAAGCCAAATATTCTATATATAGAGTTGCGAATGTTGTTGCTTTAAACATAAACAGAGACGAATCTATACTCGAATTTAACAAATGCAAAAAAAAAGTTGCCTTTGTCCTAATATATCAATTTCCTCATTATTCCTTTTTTTGTTCTTTTCCTGTAAGCAAAATCAGGTGGTAGAGAGATCTCTTACCGGGATTCTTCGGATGAAATATGATTCCAATATCTCCGATCATCAATGGCTGTGATTCTCAACGCCTTATATGAAATCAACATGTTCATCTTCCCGCTGCTCTTGTCCAACCAAACTTGCTGAAAAAAAAATTACCATCTATTACTTTAACTGATGATGCTTATTCTCTTCAAACTAATTCAAGAATCCAATGCAATCTGTATCGTAAAGCTCCAAGCTTCAAGATCCCAGATTGTTGGACTTAATTTGATCCGCGTAAAAAAAGATTTGATGAAGTGAAGGAGAATTAAGGGAAAACCTTGGTACCGCCATCGAAGCAGTTGGGTCGAGAAAATCTTGCGAAGATCTCTTTCTTGCTCAAATTCTCTGCAGTTTCATGCAAAACTCTCTCCACCAGAAACTTATAATTGGAGGGCAACTTAGTTTCCCACACAAAATCAGCCAAAGAAGCCCCATGAAAGGTCCTGTTCAATCTTGCAAGTTTGCATATCTCAGGTGGATCCAAGTACATGTAAATGGAAGACACACAGTTCTCTGGAACATCATCAAGACCTTGTCTTGAAGAATAAGAAGAAGACCCTTCATGATAATTTCCATTCTGTGGATTAGAACCTGATAAACCAGCCCCCATCAGGAAGATCAAGAAGGACTGATGATCAAGGAAAAGAGAAGATCTGGGTGTGTTGATGATCAGAAACAAAAGGGATCTACAGATAGAAAAGGAGGCGATAAATTCTAAGGCAAATTGGTGGAGGGAAGGAGGAAGGTATCACCATTTTCTTTAAGTGGAAGAAGTGGAAGAAAGTGTCAGCTTTGATTGGAGTCCTTTGATAGAGAATCAGAGAGAGATAAAGTGAAATTCCAAAAGGACTTTTCTAATAGTCGAACAAAAAATGGATAATAAAAAGGAGGCTCACAAAAAACAGAGGGGCGTGTATATGAATGTGCATGGAATAAAATTTAATATATAATATCGTCATATTCTTGTTGGCACACGGTTTTATGGTGTATGGGAGGTTTGAGTCCATGCCTTATGTGTTTTGAAGAAAGTAGAATCGATTTATCATTAAATTATTGAGTTATTTATTCAAATAATGTAATATTTATTATTAGATATATTCGATAATTCTATCTAATTCACAATATTTAAAAAATAATAGCTACAAATTTTATTGAGAAATATAATAAAACAAGATATATTCGAATACTACATGTATTGATAAATTAGACTTGATATTTCGAAAATAAGAGTCATTCATGACTCACACTTCTTATAATATAATAGTTATTATTTTAATTAATTTTTAAAAATATTATTATTTTTTATTATAATATGAGTCTTGTGAATCATGAATAATCACCATTAATATACCATATAATATTTTCCCATATTAATACAGCATAATATGCAATCAATTCAATAAAATAGTTGAATTTTCTCAATCTCTATTTTTATTGCTAACAATTATTTAAAAATATATATTAATTACAATTTAAAATATTTATTACAACAACAATAATAATAACAACCCAGTAAAAAGTCAAGTAATAAGTAGTCTTACTTCTGATTAATAGAGCGATTATTTCAAAATGACTCACATAAAAAAAATAAACCAACAAACAAATAAATATATAAAATATAAAATAAGTAATAAACTAAATAATACGATAAAAATTAATTAATAGATAAAAATACAAAGAAATTTTATTTAATGTATTAAAAATTTAAATTAAATAGTGAATTGGATTCAAATAATTACTAGTTAACCTACGACTTTAGTCATCTTACCACTCCTTTTAGGCTATTTTCTTTCCTTTTGATTTCTATGCAAAGCTATGCTAGACCTAGTTGCTACAAGCCTCCTACGTTACGTGTGGAGAGAATGACAGTGAAAGCTATGGTCTATGGTTGAAAAACTGAGAAAACTTCGATAAAGCATTCATCAGTTTGGTAAACATTTTAGATTTGGTAAACATTTTAGATCTTCTTTCAATTCAAGATTTATATGTCTCGACTTCCTAAGGAAATTTCTTACTTCTGTCCATTGT
Organism: Erythroxylum flavicans; assembly: GCA_027576715.1. NCBI lineage: Eukaryota > Viridiplantae > Streptophyta > Magnoliopsida > Malpighiales > Erythroxylaceae > Erythroxylum > Erythroxylum flavicans. The sequence continues at coordinate 36,809,386 of JANZXP010000006.1, forward strand.
TCACCGTCTTCTAAGGTGTTCCTTTCGTATACGATACACCCAACAAAATATACATTAAGTTGTTACATTAAACTATTGATTAATCAATAAGATTCTTTTAAGATCATATTGTTCCTGAAAATTTGCAAAAATGGGGCTTTGATTATAATTGTGATTCAGCAAGTTGAGACAAAGAGGCATTTGATTAGGAGCTTAAGATGCGTTATAGCTAATTAAATTCACCCTAAATTGTAGGAATTCCAGGGGATTGCCCTCTTGTAGAAGCTATTAATTGAATGGTGTACCTTGTCACTTAGATTCAATGAATGTTTTGTTGGATGTAAAAAAAATAAAAAAATCAATGATCGAAAAACTCATTCTGATTAAGATAGTTAAATCACAAATATCTTAAATTGTTTAACTTTTTGTTTCAGTTTTTACTTTTTTTCAATTTTTGTTGTAAAAAATCGATTAGTTTATTAATTATCCAGTAAATTTTTATATATTAATAAGTTATTATAAATTAAAATAAATAAATAAATTTTTATTTAACAATTTTTTCTAATTAAACTTCAAATTCTTTGATAAATAAGAATAATCTCTTTCAATAATATTTCAAAATTTTTAATTTTATTCAATTTTTAGTCAATTTTATGACGGTTTAATACCAATTAAATATTTTAAACTTTAAACCTCTTATCTTACCGATTTCACTTCTTGTTCAATTTTTAAAACATTGAAAAAATATTAATTCAAGATTGGCGTAATAACATTCCTAGACTACCATTTTAATGTATCAAATAAATAAAAATATATATTTAATAAAAATAATAATCGACACGGTAGACTTAATCATTTATAATATTACGTAATTTTATCAAATTATATTTTTTAATACAATCGATTGTGTATCAAGTTTCTACAATAATTTAAAATTTACACATTATTTCAAGTGATTTATTTAACAAATTCATAATCAGTTTGAATGAAATAATATTAACAAATTGAATATATATCTATTCTCAATTAAATTACTAAAGTATTTACTAGATGTGCTTGAACCAGTTGGTACTCTTAACGTTATAGCCTGGTTTTATAAATGGTTTCTAGGACCGTTGTCACACATGGGACTTCGTATCTATGTGTGAAGGGTTGCTTCCCTGCACGTAAGGTTGTCTGAATATTTATATTACGACCATAACTTGAAAGGTCATTGCATATTTCTAGGTTGTCTCTATTTTAGTATGTTGCTTTGTTTCTTAGGCATCACATGGAGTGGAGTAGCAATTACTGTTGATCCATCAGAAAGCAACTTAAGTTGAAAAGCTCAGATTCAACCTCCACCACTCAGTGCTTTCACCTTTTAATACTGTTTTTTCTTTTAGTCTTCCTAGAAGTAGGTCGGGTTGATAAATGATAATGAATCTAATCTTTTAAGGTTTTTGTTTTAGCCATAAGTTATTTTAGGAGAGTCCTAATTATACGAAGGCATATTTAAATTATCTACATTCAGATTAATCTTTGCTTATACCGGATTAACTTGTAAGAAATAAAGTGTTGGTTAAACAGATTTTTTCATTTTTAAGAGACAACTTACTATTAATTAATATCAGCAGATTAAGCTTAAACTAATTCAAAGGGTTAAGCAGTAGTTGTTTGCAATGACTTGGCAAATTATGTCGTCCACAAACTAGAAAAAGATTAAGATCATCTGTTCCTCTCCTGTTTAGGCCAGAGTGCGGGGCATCTGGGGTGGGGATTCCACCCAATAAGTGCAGAGTTCGTTGATATGTTATCCTTTGGTGGCAATGAAGAAGCTTACTCTAACCTGACGTGGTGCTAGGTCACCGACCATGCATTCACGTCATTTCATACACATCCATAAGTAACACGTGTGGCGGATATATATATATATATAAATAATAAATTCAGCATTCAAATTAATAAATTAAAATTGAATTTAATGGTCAAATTTAGTTCAAGATTTCAATTCCTTCTATAAAAGATTATTAAAAATCATTAAAATAATATTCATATAGATAATCTCATTCAAAATATATATATATATGAATGTATCTATGAATTTTTAGGTATATGTATTGGTTTTTTTTTTTTTTTACCATGTGAACTTGATTGGCACTAATAGAACCGCATGAAACACATTGTTTTAAATAAATGTTGTAGTTATTATTTTTTGAATATATATATTAAGTATATTATTGAATAAATATAATTATTTATAAATTATATATTTTAAATACATTATTTAATAAAGTTATTATATATTTATCATGCCTTTACTTTTTAACAATCATCTTCTGTTTTATTAAAATAAGAAAAAAATCTCCCAAGAATAATTTAAACTTGAAACATGTAAATAAAAAGAGACAAAAAAACAAGTTTTATTTGGGAAATGACAATTTTCTTCGGTTTAACATGAAATCAATAAATCCGATCTAAATAAAATACATTATGTTTCAAAATCAATTATCGTATTGAATAAAATGATATAATTTTTAAATTTTAAATTAAAAATAATCATATTTAACTCGAACTTAATTAAACTTGGATTTAGATGGTGAGTCTTAAGCTTGAACAAAGTTTTTCGAGTTAAGCTTCCGGTTTGGTCTAATGCCAAACCTAATTTCATTAAGTGGACCTCCTCGGACGAAAAAATAGTTGAGTAAATTATCTAACTTTGAAACTACGAGAGAGGCAACAGTAATAGGTATGAAGAATGCGTTGAAAATTGCAGTGTGCAAGAAAATATTTCAAAATGAAATGACAACAAATGAGTGGAGTCATTGGTTTTGTTGTATTTAGTTGGTGGAATGGACAATACGTGACTCGATGGGTGCAAGCTGCATGTGTAGGTTGGTCCCCGGTGAACCTGGCAAGGCATGAATCACATGGTTTTGTCCTTCTTACCTGCTCTCTTACAGAAGAGGCTGATCTCTTCGAATACTTTGATCTTAATTTAGTGTTTTAATAGCTGTTATGGAGTGATTAGCAAAGATTAGCATAGGATCTGGAATGAGTGGCCTAGTCTAGAGAGCCTAAGTAGAAAATTTCAACGTAACAAGTGTTGAAATTAGTGTGAGCAATTGATGGAGATTTTTTAGTGGTTTTATTTATTCTTTTTTTGTTATTTTAAATTATCAATATTAAATATTTTCTATAAAATTAAATTAAAACAATCATACAAATTCTATGGTTCATATTATTAAATATTTAATAAATATAAATAAAATGTACATTTTTATTCTTAAATTTATTAATAAATAATTATTAATGGTATCCCATGCTTACAAAGTAGACTTAACAATGAGTTGACCAGATCAAATGGCACCTCTGTACCATTTGAATCTGGTCGGGTCGGTCGTGTTGGGTCCGAG
>JANZXP010000006.1:36818664-36832256 GCA_027576715.1 Erythroxylum flavicans
TTATAATTGTTCAGGTTTAATTTGTAAGAAATGCACTTGATTTTAGTTGTAAAGAACCACAACAGTCCAAGGCAAAATAAAGGAGAAAATGCAGCATTAAGGGCTGTCGAAAATGTTGTGGCTGAGGGAAGCATGGAGAAAAGCAGAAACGCAAGGTGTGAGCTGGTTTTAAGAGGAGTGAGTTTAAATTGTCACATCTACTACATGTAGTGGGAGCCCCAAAACACACGCAGCAAGCATCCAACGCAAATCAGCTACAGGGGGACATCCAAGTGGAGAAGAAAATGACGCTCCACTAAGGAAAAGAAAAGAAGCAAGGAAAGTGACTTTTAATTGAAGACCAGGGAAAAGAAAAGAGAACGCAGGAGGCTGACTAAGAGACCCACAAAAGCAGACACACCATGCTAAACCAGAAGGAGGATAGCTGGAAAGGAGAAGAAGAAGAGCTGGAGTGCTTTTTGTTTAATCACAACAATCCCACGAAGGACACCCACAATAGAGACACACTACGAGGAGCTGCAGAAGCACTACACAGGGTGGAAGAAGTAGAAAAAAATAAAAGGAGAAAAATAGCGTGGACTGAGGAGTAACGTTTGGAGGGGTTTGTAATTAGTGTTGGTGGTGTGAAGAGAACGAAGTGGACTGGAGGAAAATAACATTGGTTGAGAAGAGGACGTGGACTGGAGGAAAATAGCGTGGACTGAGGAGAGCAGTGGACTAAGAAAAAAAAATAGAAGAGCTGAGGGTGTGCGTGAATAGAAAATAACAGAAGAGAAGAGCTGAAGGTGGTGAGCGTGGACTGGGGAGAGCGTGAGAGATACATAAAAACAGAAAACAAAAACGCTGGCCAAAGAGGAGAGCTACAGTGGAAAAATGAAAATCACGCTAATAGTAAACCACGCAGAGGCTAGAGTGGAGGTGCAGCAAGGAGGAGTGACATCTGGAGATGGTAAAAGGAATTAACGCAGGAGCTACAAAGGAAAAAGTGAAAATCACGCCAGGAGCTCCAACGAAATTCACGCTACAATAGAGGCACAAAAGTCACTCTACAGTGGGGGACGCTGACTCACCAAAGCATTAAACTAAAACCACGCAGACACCATGTAGGAGAGCTGGAGACACAACCATGCACCATCACCTGGAGGGGCAACACAACGCACGCAGAAGAAGACGCAAACAACACATAGAGGGGGAATTCAAAAACTCATTTATTATCTGATTATTATTTGATTTCTCCTAATGTTGGTTGTTGACTTTAATGCATGTGGTCTTCATCCTATTATGATTGAGTAGCTTCCTCAAAGCTTCAAGGTTGGGCTGAAGCTTTTAGCTAATTTTTGTGGATTAAATTTTGGTTGATTTATGAGTGTGGATTTATAAGTTTGATTTCTCTGTTTTGAGATAAATTTTGCTGGTATTGTGTTTGGCCAACCATTACTTGACATCAGTTGTTAATTGAAGAACCGATAGGTGAAAATTAATAACGGAACTCCAAAACAGTGAACTTATAAATTTCAGATTTAGACATAGACTGAATTTATGAGAGAAAATCGGGTGAGCAAAGAACATAATGGGTTATGCTTGATTGCTAGGCTACGATAGTAGACTAGGATTATTGCGTAATACTCCTTTGATACCTTGAAAAAGGATCTAAGAAACTCTAGGCTCAACCGTCTATCAACCAAAAATTCGCCTAATAAATTGATCCAGATAAAGTCCATAGAAAACGCTAAAAGTGAAACCATCCTTGAAGCTTACCACATTCCATTCGGACTAATCCCTAGAGATATTCGCATCTTTGTTTAAGCATCGGTTTTATTTATTCATTTATTTATTTTGATAGTTAAATTTTCTTTTAATTTAAATTCCCCATTTTTATACAATTGATTAGTCCAATTAATTGAGTGATCCAAGCCTAGTACTTACACAATTACTCCCTGTGGGACGGTATTATACTATACTACTTGGAACCCGTGAACTTACAGAGCCACATCATCTGGTCACGAATGAAAAGTTTAGAGACGATAGACGGATCATGATATGTAGTTAAAGGATGACAATAGATGGAGTTAAGCTAAATTTGATAAAGTCTTAATTCGAATTTAATTCAAAAGTTCAAATTTGATTCAAATCTCAAAAAAAAAATCGAGTTTGAATTTAATTAAATTTTGAGTTGATTTAAAAAATATGAAAATGATTAAACTTCGTTTAATCTGAAAAGAGTACAATTTATTTTTAATAATGTTAAATGAATTAAAACAAGTTCAATTCATATTAAATTATGACTTGAAGTTTAACTTCGATTAATTTTACATTTATTTAAGATCTATTTTGAATTTTCTGAAAATATTAAAATTAAAATTTAATGTTCAAAATATTAAAAATTTACTTTTGATATATTTCTTTTTTATAATCGTGAAAACTTGTATTTTAGGTGTCTAATAATATATAAATTACATATTTTATATAGTTTATTTAATGAATCAATTACTCAACAAAATAAAAAAATTAATCTAAGTTATATTTATAGTCTAACGTGTCTTCACTTTAAGTTTATCATCCTTGTTCTACCATAATATTCAACGAGTGTGAACTAGCAAACTCCGAGTAAACCGCTCCCCTAGCTCATTTTAGAACTTGAAAACACAAATAAAAAAAACTGTAATGCCTTCTTAGTGGTTAAAAGAGGAATTTTAAAAGTACCTAACTATTAGTCATTATTTAATAATAATTAATAATTATTATAAACTAAATAATGATTATAAAAATTTCAACTAAAAGTTTTAGATTTTTTAATAACATAAACTTTGTAATTTAAATCTTAAAAATTTGGGATCGTGAAAAATCATTTAAATGATTTTGTTATTTGATTCGTGAAAAAACTATTTAACATATATAAATTAAGGGTTATTATATATATTATTATATATATATATATATATTAAAAATAAAAATTTTATTGTACAATAAATAAATAAATAATGTGCCAAAAATATTTGCTTATACTCCAGTTAAACTAACTAGAATATTTATAATAAAATGCGGTGTGAACTGCAGGTTGCTATCAAAAATACTGTAAACAAGAAATGTTTATCTGTATAGATAAGTAAAATTTTTATTACGTCCAATTTATTATCCGTCGGTTACCTAACAGTTTCCTTTTAATAGGTCGTTTCTGTTCATTTTGAAATCTCATGACCTTCTATTGCAAGTTGTTATATCTTTCTGCTGTTTTAATGGAAGATAACAAATAATATAACATATGTGAAAGGATATTAGATCCTTAAGTTTAGCATTTTTCTACATACACCGTCTAATTGCATTTGATAAAAGTTTAAAAGAGCTTACACCTATTTGAATCTCTCAACGTCAATAATAGGAAGTATGAGATCGAAATTTTCCATTTTCAAATTTTATCGTAATAGACATGTATATCGTTTCTTTTTATGTCTAACATTTGATATCAGAATACTTATTTACTCTGTATTGATGTAATTGAATTTCTATGATTTTATATATGAATGGACGTGTTTCTTGATTATATTGGTGTTGTTAGAGTCAACATATTGTGCATGGAAATTCAATTATGTTTACAATAACTTTTGAATCATCAAAAACGGAGTTGTAAAAGCCAAGATATAGTCAAATTAACGTGGGGCGTAATCTTTGGACAATTTTGAGTAAATGCTGCAGAAGTCTTTAACCGCACATTTTGACTTTATCATGCTTTTGATTGTTCCCTGATATATGAGAGAGGAAGCGCATTAGCCTTAGTATCGTGGGGGCCATCATTGGAATTGAAAGCGATCTATTTTTATACTGTATTGACATTTTGGATCCATAAATATTTTAGCTTTGATATATTAGCCCAATTTTATTAAATTGTATGTTTTAATTATTATTTGATTTTAAATTTACGTATATATATATATATATATGCAAATATATGATATTAATGCATGATTAATAAATTTTAAAGGATCATGTGGAACCTTTATTATTCATATTTTGCATAAAATGAGGTGTTATGTGATTAATATAATTTAATTACTTGAAGATTAGCCACACCAACTTTTATTAAAAATTATATATTAAATGTTATAGATTACATCTAGTAAAATGATACAAATTGCAATTAATCATATTTAAATATAATAAATTTTATCCCATGGAAATATTTATTATATTTGCATAGTTAATTAAGATGGAATAGTAAATTATCTTTTTTCGTAATTTACCCACAATTATTAAGAAAATGAATATAATTTGATAGTTTTATTATAAAGGTTATATATGAATCTTTTAATTAAAGCTTAGCTTACAGACAATTTTAATTGTTATATGATTCACCTTTGGAATATGATTGCATGTTTTAACATTGGTAAAACATGATACATGTTTCTTTGCTTCAACAAATTTAGCAAGATAGTCATGTTTATTTAAATTTTGTGCAGTTATTCAACCTGTGAATTTTTCTGATATTCAATGTGCTATTCATGAATTGAATGGTGATAACTATAAAATATGGAAAGAGATGATTCTCCTCCAACTAGGGTGGATGGACATTGATTATGCAATCTGAAAAGATGAACCACTTGCACTTACTGAAACTAGCACTCAGGCTGAAATAGTTCTTTAGGAATGTTGGGAGTGATCTAATCGCCTCAGCATGATGTACATAAAGACCAAAATTTATGCAGTATTCGTGGTTCTATTGGAGAGTGTGATCATGTTAGGGATCTACTGAAGGCTATTGATGAACAATTTGAGTCTTCAAATAAGGCTCTAGCCAGCACTTTAATGATCAAGTTATCATCAATGAAGCTCACAAGTGTTAGAGGTGTGCGTGAGCATACCATGCGAATGAGGCATATTGCGGTTCAGTTAAGGTCTCTTAAAGTTAAGATGTCTAAGCCTTTCTTTGTACATTACATACTTAATTCCCTTCCACCTCAATATAGACTATTTAAAATCTCTTACAACACATATAAGGATAAATGGTCTATCAATGAGCTGCTGACTATGTGTGTTTAAGAGAAAGGGAGGTTGGTAATGGAATTGGGTGAAAGTGCACATATGGCCATAGAAGGAAGGAATAAAGGGTAGGCCAGACAAAAAGGAAAGGGTAAATACCAGTCTATACTGAGATCAAAAAGGATTTTAATCCCAAGTGTCGCTTCTGCATAAAGAAAGGACACATAAAGAAGGATTGTGCCAAATTTAAGGCTTGGATTATAAAGAAAATTATTTCAATCTCACTTGTTTGTTGTGAATCTAATATGGTTGATGTTTGTCATAACACTTAGTTGATTGATTTTGGTTCTATAATCCATATTTTCAATACCTTGCAAGGTTTTTCTAAAATATAAGAAGCTAGTGGGTAGTGAACAGTGCATTTATTAAGCCAACAAGATGCGTTCACATGTGGAAGCTGTTGGGACATGCAAATTAGTTTTAAATTATGGTTTTGTTTTGAATTTGGAACGAACATTTTATATTCCAAGTTTCTCTAGAAATTTGATTTCATTTTCACGACTTATACCTTGGGATATTCCTTTAACTTTTCAAATCCATCATTTGGTGTATATCATGGATTTAATTTTGTTGAGAATGGTATAATGATTGATGGTCTTTTCTGAATTAATTTGCAAGAAAATGTTTTTCACATTACAATGCATGTCCACAATAATGTTGGTATTAAAAAATGTGTTATGAATAAACAATCCTTTATGTTGTGGCACCGAAGATTGAGACATTTTTTCCTTGATAGAATTAAAAAATTAGTGAAAGATGGAGTAATTAATACTTCGAATTTTACTGACTTTGATGTTTGTGTAGACTGCATAAAGGGAAAGTAGACCAACATGACAAAGAAAGGTGCCGAGAGGAGTTCAGACATATTAGAGATCATACATACAGACATTTGTAGTCCAGAAAAGGACTTGTATGGTCAGAAATATTTCATCTCATTTATAGATGATTACTCGCGATATTTGTACCTCTACTTGCTTCATAACAACTACGAAGCATTAGATGCCTTTAAGATGTTTAAAACAGAAGTAGAGAGACAATGCGGTAAGTAAATAAAGATTGTGAGATCAGGATAGAGGTAATGTTGGTAGATACATTGAGGATGGACACACACTTGGTCCATTTGCGAAGTTTCTTTAGGAGAATGAGATAATAACTCAATACACTATGCCTGGGTCTCCAGACCAAAATGGTGTAGCCGAAAGAAGAAACTAAGTATTATTAGACATGGTGCGGGGTATACTTAGCAACTCTAAACTTCCTAAATCCTTATGACTGAAGCTCTTAAAACGGCAATGTATATATTAAATCAAGTTCCAACTAAGGCTATTTCAAAAACACTATTTGAGTTATGGAAAGGTTGGAAACTGAGTTTGCAACATTTATGCGTTTGGAGATGCTTGTCTGAAGTAAGAGCTTATAATCCACAAGCAAGGAAACTAGATTCAAGGACTATAAGTGATCCAAAGGATACATATTTTATTGTCCATCTCATAATATTAGGTTTGTGGAATCAAGAAATGCAAGACTTCTTGAGAATGACTTGATCAGTGGGAGTGATCAATCTTAGGACTTAGTTCTTGAGAAGGATAAGCTCGTACTTCAAGTGATAGATTGATTGTCATTCATAGCATCCCTCAAAATCAAATAGGTGTTGATAATCAATGAAGTTCTACAAGCTGTTGATTACAATATAGTAGACCTGATTGTTCAACAATCACTAAAGGTTGTTGAGCAACAAGTTGTACAAGCTCCTCCTCAGGAGGGTGCTAATATAACATTAAGAAGATCCACTAGAGATAAGAAATCAACAATACCTAGTGATTACAATGTGTATCTATAAGAAGCTGACTATAACATTGGAGCTGAAAATGACCTGACACGTTTTCACAAGCCATGAGTTGCAGTGAATCTCAATTATGGTACAATGTCATGGTGGATGAGATGAATTCTATAGTATCTAACAATGTCAGTAATCTTATCAAGTTGCCTAATGGAGCAAAGGCCATTAGATGTAAATGAGTTTTCAAGACAAAAAGGGACTCATTAGGCAACATTGAAAGATATAAAGCTAGACTTTTTGCTAAAGGATTTACTCAACAAGAGGGAATCGATTACACAGAGACCTTTTCTCGTGTATCTAAGAAGGATTCCTTATGAGTGATTATGTCATTGGTTGCCTATTTTGATTTGGAACTACTTCAAATGGATGTGAAAACAACATTCATGATTGAAGATTTAGAGGAAGAGGTTTATATGAAACAACCGGGTGGATTCTCCTCTAGTGATGGTGAACATTTGGTATGACAAGCTTAAGAAATCAATATACGGATTGAAACAAGCCTCCCATCAATGGTATTCTAAATTCCATGATATCATCTCTTTATATGGTTTTGTAGAGAATATCATGGATCAATGCATATACCAGAAAGTTAGTGGGAGTAAAATTTGTTTCCTTGTTCTATATATGGATGATATTCTACTTGCACCAATAACAAAGGTTTGCTATATGAGGTGAAATAATTTCTTTCTAAGAATTTTGATATGAACGATATGGGTAAGGCATCTTATGTTATTGGCATTAAGATTCATAGGAACAGATCTTAATACATTTTGGGTCTATCCCAAAGACCCTATGTCAATAAAGTCTTACAAAGATTTTGGATGAAAGATTATTCACTAAGTATAGCACCTACTGAGAAGGGTGATAGGTTCAATTTGAACCAGTACCCAAAAAATGAGCTTGAAAGGGAATAAATGAAAAATATTCCATATGCTTCTGCAGTAGGGAACCTAATGTATGCTTAGATTTGTATAAGACCTGACATCGCATTTGTTGTTGAAATGCTGGGAAGATATCAGAGTAACCCAGGTATAGACTACTAGAGAGTTGCCAAAAAGGTGATGAGCTACCTTTAGGGGACTAAAGATTACATGCTTATGTATATGCGAATTGACAATCTCGAGGTAGTTGGCAACTCAGATTCGGACTTTGTTGGTTATGTTAATTCACTAAAGTCAACATCTGGATATGTGTTTTTGTTTGCCAGCGGAACTGTATCCTGGAGGAGTTTAATGCAGACTTTGACTGTTACTTCTACCGTGGAGGTTGAGTTCGTTTCTTGTTTTAAGGCTACCTCATATGGTGTATAGTTGAAGAGTTTCATATCTGGGTTTATAATTATGGATTCCATTTCTAAGCCATTAAGAATGGTACTGTAACAATTCAACTGCATTTTTCTTGGCCAAAAACAACAAGAGTGGTAGTCGAAGTAAGCACATCTATATAAAGTATTTGGCCATTAGGGAACGTGTCAAAGAGAACAAAGTGGTCATTCAACACATTAGCACTGAATTAATGATCGTTAATCCTTTAACAAAAGGCATACCACCAAAGAGTTTTAAGGATCATGTTGCTAGAATGGGACTCAGTTCCATTATATGATTTATTGTATGTACTTTCACAAAGCTCTTATCAATTTATTATATGTACTTTCACAAAGCTCTTATTAATTTATTTTGAGAATCACAACTATTATAGACCTAGAATAAACATAAAGGTTTATTCATTCAGTTAAAGTGGAATAAGATATAGGATGCATCGTGATTTATGGAAGATAATACTCACATTTAGAGGACTTATTGTCATGAGTTGTGCATTTGGTTTCTTTAATTGAGTAGATGTTTCATGACTTTTATATTACATCTACAACCTAATTGGGAGACTGTTATCCGTTGGTTAACCCACAGTTTCCTTATGCTGGGTCATCTCTGTTCATTTTGAAACCTCATGACCTTCCACTACGAACCATCATCTCTTTCTGTTGTTTTGATGGAAGACAACAAGGAATATAACATCTGTGAAAGAGTACTGGGTCCTTAAGCTTGGCATTCTTCTACATACACCATCTCATTGCATTTGCTAAAAGCTTAGAAAAGCTCACACCTATTTGAATCTCTCAACATCAATATGTGCAACAGAAAAGTCACCCATCTATGCATATAATCACAAAATAAATATAGACCATACTGTAAAAATAGTATACACTATCACCAAACTTTGTAGCAGAATGCGAGCGTACACCGAATGCATTTACCACCCCTTTGTCCACTTCCTGTTTGCTATTCTTTATAATTATTAAACTCATTGTCTAGAATATCGTTCTATATCGACTGAAAATGGAACAGTATCTAATTTTTCGGTACCAGTCGTTGGTACCTGTCTGTACAGGGTGTTTTAGTTTGGTACTAACGGTACTGTAAGTTTTAGAAATTTGATGGACTATTCAGCAAAAACCTAAAATTTTTTACCCAAAACCCCCACCTCGACGCTTGCACACTCTCCTTTGCTACTTTGTTTTTTCTCTCTCTCTCTCTGACTCACTCACCTCTATTCTCTCTCTATCTCACACTCTTGTCTCGTCTCCATTCTCTCTCTCTCGTTCTCCTCTCCATCTTCGATGGTGCTACTCCCTCTTCGGAGATAAGACAACTATGAACCACCACACGTCTACACCACACAACTCTCATCTTCGAATCTTCCTCCACTACGCGAATCCACCACCACCGAGCCTTATCCGGACCTCCATCAGGCTTCAGCCCTCCTCCACAAGGACTACCACTGCATCATGCCACCATCAGCTGCTCTTCTGCTATCCTCCATGCATTTGCAACTACCAGATCTAAACCCAGCCTGACCCGAAAACCGATTGTGAATTTGTTTAGATGTGTTTTCACTTTTTAATTGATTTTTTATGCTTAATTGCATTTGTGATTGTGTATGGGTTGGAAATTGGAATGAAATTATTGTGAATGGATTTGTGATTTATCGTTGGTTGGATAATGGATTATAGTTGAATGAAATGAGTTTGGTTCATTGTTGCAGTTTGGTTAACTTATCTAAAATTTTTTGATCATTGAAAATTTAAAATGCATGGCAATGACATGCATGATTTAAAAGTTAGAAAGTTTGACTTTGAACTTAAATTAAAACCTTAAAACTGAGAATTTAAAGTAAATAATTAATTGACATATTCTTCAAATTATTGAAATGGTATTTGGATGTTAGGTAAATAATTATTTGAGTATAATAATAATTCGGTTGTGGTCTTGTGGAAGAGCCGAAGAGGAGGTTTTGTAATTGTAATTGTAATTATTATATAGAAAATTAGCAAAAAAAGTATAATCGATAACTCTAAGTTATCTTTAATCTTTATCCCAAAATTAGTCCATCTCATCAAGTCTCTTGCATATCCACCTTTATTTATCCCAAAATTAGTCCATCCCGTAGTCTTTGCATATTCAAAATCTTATTTTCTTATTATTCCATTTTAACTCATTTATAGTACCTTGGCATTATATCTTCGGATAAGTGTGAAAGTTTCTTAGTTCATCTTAGTGAAAAAAATTACTTAGCTTGTGCATTCCATTTCAAGATATTTATTAAAGGCAAGGATTTCTTAAGATATGTAGATGACAATAATCATATTTATGAAAAAACAAGAATGAAGATGAACATGCTAAGTGAAGTTAAGGATGTTTATGTTATGACTTGAATTTTTAGATTCATTGAGTCATCGTCTTAAATCTTTGAACCTTCAAAACTACAAAGCACAACACTGTACTTTGATTTTAAATGTAGCATGAATTTACTACTCTCCAATAGGAAAGTCTATCTATTTATGAAATTTACGCTAGTTTTATGAATATTTACTTCTTTAGGCTTAATATAAAGAGTTCAAGACATTATTTATGTTGCATTGCCTCATAAAGGACTTAACACTACTAATTTTGTTGATGAAACTACTAAAGGATTAATTTCTTACAAAACTAATATCTTCATTTATTGTTACAAATAAATGGAAGGAAGTTCAAGTACTCCTGATCAAATTGCTTCAAGAAGATTTAATGATCCAGCTTGGGCTCATGTTGCATTGATCCCAAGTATGATGAATCATATATTTGCTTGTTTTGTAACAAGCATTTAAAAGGTGAAAGAATCACCCGAATGAAGAAGCATTTAGATGGGGTTAAAGGAGATATAGATCCCTGTAAAAAAGTAAGTCTTGATATGAAGTGACAAATGAAAACATTGCTTGAAGAATATCAACATGAGAAAGATAGAAGGGAAAGATTGAATTTTGAAATTGGTAGTAGAAGTTCGTTTGCTAGTTTTCATGGTGATTGTGAAAATGTTGAAGGCGGTACTGGTACTGGTAGTGTTCCATCCTAGGCCTAGGAAGAAGTGAATGTTACACCTGGATCTAATGTGAGGAAAAGAAGAAGGCAGGTGACTAGTTTTTTTGCACCACGAATAACTCTTAGAGCCTAACCTTCAATTCGTAGTACAATGCAATCAAAAGATGAGGCTCACAATGTCGATATGGTAGTAGCTAGATAGTGGTATGATATAGGTTCATTATTCAATGCTTCTCAGTCTTATTATTATCAACCTAGGGTGGATGCAAATATGCAATATCCTTTTACGGTATGGGATACAAAGCTCCTTCGATTGATGACTTAAGAGGTAAACTTTTGAGTTGTTTAGTTTCTAAAATTAGAAATTATTTGGTATAAAGAAGAGTGAATTAGGTTACTTTTGGGTGTTCAATCAGGTATGATGGTTGGAAAAATAAAAGACAAGAGCTTATTATTAATTTTTGGTTTATTTTGCGAATGGCTTAATGTTTTTGAAGTCTATTGATATATCTGGCCTAATTAGAAATACTGATACTTTGTTTGAGATATTTGATGAAGTTGTGAATGAAGTAGGGCCAGAAAATATTATTCAGTTCATTACTGACAATGATGCCACTTATAAAGCAATAAGAAGAAGGTTACATAATAAGTATAATTAATTTTTTGGACTCCTTGTGCTACACATTGCATTGACCTAATGTTGGAGAATATAGGGGATCCTAGGTATTTTCTTATTATTGATGAGACTATGCAGAAAGTTAAAAAGGTGATCAAGTTCATCTATAATCGTGTATAAGTATTGAATTTAATGAGAAATGAATTTACCAATGGTAGGAATTTATGTCATCCTGCTGTGACGAGATTTGCAACAAATTTCTTATCACTTTAGTATTTTGTTACGATGAAGAAACAATTAAGAAAAATATTTACAAGTGATAAGTGGGTTGCATCTCAGCATGCTAGGTCTAATGCTGAACTGGAGGTTTTCAGAATTATACTAGAAAATAAAGAATTTTGGTCTCAATGCCAATTTGTTATCCGTGTTTGTAAGCCTTTGGTGAGGGTGCTTCGCTTATTTGATAGTGAAGCAAAGGCAACAATGTGATATTTTTATGATGCCATGGAAAGGGCCAAGGAAGCAATCAAGGTCAATCTGAAACATGTCTTCTTTGTACACATCGTATCTTGCAATCTTCAATGAGAGATGGGAAAGATAACTTTCTTCTCCGTTGTTTGCAGCTGGGGTGTTTTTGAATCCTAGTATATATTTCAGACAGGATTGTACAAAGAAAGTTGAAGTTAGTAGATGAATGTTATGCACTATTACAACAATTGTTAGCCATGAAATGATGCAAGATCTTTTAAGCTCACAAATATAGTTTTATAAGATGTCTTCTGGAGATTTTAGATTGCTGATTGCTATTCGACAAAGAGCAAAACTTTCTCCAAGTATTAGTTGTTTCCTTTTTCTTATTTGTTGAAAATTAATTATCACTTTATTTTATTTATAACGATACTTTTGTTATCTTACAACTTACAGTTTCTTGGTGGGATCAATTCGGAAGTGATGTTCCAAAATTGCAAAGGTTTGCAATTTGGATGTTAAATTAATGTGTGAGTGCAACAGGCTGTGAACAGAACTAGAGCACATTGGAATTCATCCATTCTAAGAAAAGGAATAGATTGGAGCACAAGATCAGATTGAATGACTTGGTATTTATTCGTTACAATTTAAAGCTTCAGGAAAGGTATGTCATTATCATTATTAATTTCAATATAATTTCTTATAATTTTCTAACAATTAAATTTTATTGTTTACTAAGAATCTTAATAGCACAAGTAATTCAACAGATCCAATTTCTATTGATAATATCGATCTTTTGGTGGATTAAGATTCTGAGGAACCAGATTTGATAGATGTGAATGACTTGGAAGATAATCTTGGTTGGGAAAATATTGGCATGTCATTTGGTGCATTAAATTTGAATGATAATGATAATGAGTCTCCTCTCAATGATGAGGATTTTGTATCAAATGATAACTGAGGTCAGTGTAGTTATAGCGGGTATCCTCTCGTGGACAATTAAATGAAGTTTTAGATTTTTATTTTTTCTCTTCTTTAAATTTTACTTATATTTGATGTATAGGTTAAATTCTATATACGTAATGTAATTGTAAATGATTTTGTTACAGGTTTCATTCTAGTTGGTTAATTCCTCATCACGAACTCTTATCGTAAATTGTAGTAGTTTGAGAGTTAAAGATATTTATTATTCTTTTTATTGAATATTTTGATGTAATTATTATTTATTATATGATGAATTTGTAATATTTTAAATATTTTGTATTGTTCTTAATTTTAT
>JANZXP010000006.1:36835387-36848156 GCA_027576715.1 Erythroxylum flavicans
TACTACATTTACCATTATATTAATTCCCACAAAAGAAAATTTTTTATTACTTAAAATTTAATAAAATATAATAAAAAGTATTTGATAATTAAATAATACCATAAATAATTGATATGATATACTACATTTATCTAGTTGCTTGACAAAATAATATTCAAGCATTTTCATACTTGCAGGATAGGACAATATTTGACTTGACAAACTTAAGATAATTAATAACTTAAAATATAATTTACTATATTTTCTCTTAAGTATGTTAATTTCTTATATTTTTAAAAATTATTTTTTTGTATTGAGTGATTTACATAGGAATATTAAATTTTAATAATAAAAATATATCTTAAAAATTTATATATTTATATATTGCTGATTTATCAAGTTTTTTTTCTTCTCGTAATCTTTTTTTTTCTTTCGTCCAGGCCTATAAAATGTAAAAAACGCCATCTATATTTAATTTTACCCTTCCTTCCATCGGTATATTCCATCCAACAAACTTATCCTGTAGTAATCCCCGTGCCTTGAGGCCAGCCACATCCTTTGCCTTATTTATCCAAGCAGTGTAATCCATAGCTACACTAGTTCTGCTTCCGGCGAAATAAATTCATCCTCAAAAGTCAAATATTATTCTATTAAAAACCATCAACCGACCAAAAATAGTACAACACGCAAACATCTGCACTTTTTTTAAGATAGAAGACAGCTTCCGTGGTGATCCGCTGATGGACAAAACAGGGTTTGCAGAGTTTCTTAGTTTACCAACCAATCCATCTCTTGTTCTTCCTCTTGTTCTTGTTCTGTTACCTCTTATCTTTATCCAATTCAGAAACATTCTATCTCCGTCTCCCAAAAGACAGCATCTTCCACCAGGTCCAAGGCCATGGCCGATCATAGGAAACATTTTCCAAATGACGAAAAGGCCTCACGTTTCATTGGCAAAACTTGCCAAAGTTCACGGCCCTTTGGTTTCACTGAGGCTCGGAACCCAACTTCTTGTTATTGGATCTTCTCCACTGGCTGCAAGTGAAATTCTCAAAACTCAGGATCGTTTGCTTTCTGGTAGGAGAATAACAAAACTTTCAGTTTATGAAACTGATGTTCTTGATCGGATGGCGATTGTTTCGACCAGTAAGTGCACCGATGAGTGGAAGTACTTACGAACCCTTTGTAGAACTGAACTGTTCTCTGCAAAAGCAATCGAGTCACAAGCCATCCTGAGAGAAAAGAAGGTCGCAGAGTTGGTTGAGTTCTTGGGAGTTAGAGAAGGGAAAGTTGTTAACATCGCAGAGGCAGTGTTCGCAACTGTTTTCAACATACTAGGTAACCTTTTTTTCTCTAGGGATGTCATGAATATCGAAGATGAAGGTGTAGGCCATGGATTGAAATTCCTTGTGTGGAAAATGATGGAGATAGCCGCAACTCCATATCTTCCTGATTATTTTCCAATATGGGATCTTCAGGGCCAGAAAAGAAATTTTTCACAATGCATCAAAGAAATGTATGCCACATGGGAATCAGACATCAAGGAAAGAACAGAAATCCAAGTCCAGGACTCTTCAAAAGGTGATTTCTTGGATGTTTTTATTGCTAATGGATTCGATGACCAGAAGATCAATTGGTTGTTTCTTGTAAGCAAATCATAGTCCCTTCTCTTTCTCCCTTGATTCACTTGAACCTATTAGCATACCTTGTGTCATTGATCGTTGAACTTTGTACAGGAACTGTTCAACGCAGGAACTGATACAACTACCGCAACAGTGGAGTGGGCAATGGCGGAGCTGATCAAGAACAAGAAAGCCATGAACAAAGTTCGCCAAGAGTTAAAAGAATTCAACCAAAATCCCATAAAGGAATCTCAAGTAGGTCAACTTCAATATTTAAATGCTTGCGTGAAGGAGACTCTAAGGTTACACCCTCCAGTGCCATTTCTCATTCCACGTTGTGCTGCTGAGACCTGCAAGGTAATGGATTACACAGTACCAAAGAACTCTCAAGTAATAGTAAATGTTTGGGCGATCGGGCGAGATCCTTCTGTATGGGAAGATCCATTATCATTCAAACCTGAAAGATTCATTGGAACAAGTTTGGACTTTAAGAGTCAGAACTTTGAGCTGCTACCTTTTGGAGGAGGAAGAAGAATTTGTCCAGGACTACCTATGGCTGCAAGACAAGTTCCTTTGATTTTAGCCACCTTGATTCAGTCCTTTGATTGGTCTCTTCCAAATGGTGAAGATCCTCAAGATTTGGATATGAATGATAAGTTTGGCTTAACATTACAGAAGCAACAGCCCTTACTTCTTGTTCCTAAACGAATTCAAGTTGTAGAAGAAATTGCATTGAAGTCCTAGTTTCGATCTTATTGTTGTGAGTTGAGGTTCGAGTCTTTGTTTTTTTCTTTTCAAGGGTAAAAGTTTCACTATAAATTATTGTAATACGCACATGAAAAGCAGCGATTGGTTCTCCGATAAAAAACTTGAGATATTAAGTTTGGGCATATAGTTCCTTACTATTCATGTAAAGATCAGAATTACTTATCTTTGTAATTTCGTGGCAGGTCGTAAGAAGTTGTTAAATGTCCAATTCTAATAAGTTATCTTAGAAAGGGATAACAATAGGCGGGCTCGAGTTTATTATATCTCTTGCTTGCCCTCTAACTTGTGGCCTGAGTTAGGCCTAGAATATGATCGATCTCGAGTTGACCACAAAAAAATGTCAATTTTGTTTAGTTAAGATGGTGTCATTTGATTCTGTCAATTGAAAAACTTACGAACCAAAACATTGTCATTGTGGAACTTACTTGTGTCAGCCATGACGTTCAAGTTTGGACTAAAATCAAGTTAACTTGTACTTTATTATTCAAACCTATGGCTGCGAGGCTAGTTTCTTTGATTTTAGCCACCTTGATTCAGTCATTTGATTGGTCTCTTCCAAATGGTGAGGATCCTCAAGATTTCGATATGAATGATAAGTTTGGTATAACATTACAGAAGCAACAACCTTTACTTGTTCCTAAACGAATTTAAGCTGAAGAAGAAATTGTTGGCCTTTTAAGACTTTTCCTATAAAATTGAACAACATTTAATTGTATTTTTTGATTTTTTTTCAATAACTGGTTGGTTAAATTACATAATTTGATTCATATAAAGGTAATAAAATTACAATAAATGATTTAAGTCAATGAGTCAAAATCTAGGAGAAAAATAGATTCCGATTAGTGTAAACCGGACCTATATTAGACATGTGATGGAGAAGTCTGATATAAAAGTTATAAATAAAAGTTAAGGTTTCTTGTAGTTGCTTATATCATTTGTAAGCATACGTATTCTCTAACCCGTTAAGAGCACTTACGTTTTTAAGAAAATTATAGAAACATGTTAACCACGTGTCGATGAACGATTCCCGTGAAGATCCCAGAAGATTGAAGCTCATTTTGGATACATAAACTACTTCGGAAGTGGAGATGGAGTCGAAATTAGATATTATGCATTTCCTTCGTTTTTTTACCCTTTTTGAATGATCCGGGGCATGTAATAAGGTCTATGCTACATGTTACACGTGGTATCAGAGCGATTACATGATTGGGTTGCCAGAATAAATGGTTTTGTGGTTTTCCATTAGATTTTTTGTTAGTTTTTTATTCGTTTTTCTGTTATTTTACGTATATGATTACGTAGAAGTGATATACATGAAGCTAGCTATAAAAACAGGTAAAAAACGGGCTAGAAAGTGCGAAAAAGGGCTCCGAGATTGTCAAAATTTGCCCTATTCATTAGAGAGCGATTGCACTGTCAGGGGTATGCACCGTACATACCTGACGATGTTATAGTAATTGCCCTCGGGCAGTTAGGCGTCGGCCACGACTAATCACGTGACGACGCAGGTTTGTGGACGAGTGTTAATGCGTGCAACGCACGCATCTCACGAGGCCCGCTCTCCCACGGGCAGGGACGAGCAGGAGTGTTGATCGCATGCTCCTACCAAGCATCCCAACACGTGGACGACACAGATGGGAACACGTGTTAGGAGCATGCAAACCACGCGCCATACAGTCGAGACGCATGTCGTACATGCGCCAGCAGTAACTGCGGATGTGGGTCGCATATGCTACACCCACCAGACCCGTCTATCGTGCGTTGATGTCTGCTAGTGCACCGGACGCACGAGGTTTGATATCGAGCTGACATCAACACACAGTGTTGCCCTAACATCAGTGCTACAGTACTGCTGATGTCAGCGTCAGATAAGGAAAAAAAGGAAAAAATTTTAAAATTCCTGTAAGGGTGCCCCGAGTCCTTTTGGGTTAGTTTCCGAGTCGGAGAAATTTTTAAAGTGATTTTTCAAATTTTCTGGATTTATTACACTGGTAATTGGATTCTGAAAAAAGGTTTTAAAGCTTTTTTTAACTAATTTTGAGCGAATTTTTGTGTTCCAAACTACACATAAGGGAGGCATTTAAGGTTTCGTGTCTTGTATAGTAGGTTCGGTATTCGAAAAAGTACGTTAGTCACTCTTAATTGAGATTTTTTAAGATAAAAGTATCAAATATAGTTTAAAGACAATGTTTTCATTACCAGTATATGATTATTTGACTGTGCATTTAGTTTTTTGCATTTATTGCTAATTTTC
Organism: Erythroxylum flavicans; assembly: GCA_027576715.1. Taxonomy (NCBI): domain Eukaryota; kingdom Viridiplantae; phylum Streptophyta; class Magnoliopsida; order Malpighiales; family Erythroxylaceae; genus Erythroxylum; species Erythroxylum flavicans. Next base: position 36,840,011 of record JANZXP010000006.1, read on the forward strand.
ACATGTAATATGCCTATATAGAATGCGAGGATAACATAAGGATGTATCCCTTGTGTTTGTGGAACTTTGTAGGTACTGATGAGGATATAGTCACTAAAGTGGCTTTTTAGGTCAGCATTTTAGATTGTTCTACTCACATGTCAAGGGATGTCTCTGGTCTTAAGTTTGGTTATTCTGCCCAAAAATGTTGGCCTTACATAAGGATTTGAGATGTATATAAAGGCATTAGATGGAGTAAAATCATTGCTTAAATAATCTATTCACCAAAAGGTGGTAGTATCATGAGAGTCGATGATTTGTATTATGATCACTTTTATGTGGAGGTCTAACTGCATATATTCTGTATTTAGCCAAAAGATGTTTCATAATATGTGTTATCTGATTATCGATACAGATACTGCTTCAATGCTTTAAGTATTGTTGTTATCCTGCATTTATGCTGATATTTACATTGTCTCTTTTGTTTTGCAGTAACCTTTTCTGCAAACAACAATGCTGTCACGATTGAGACCTTAACTAGTTTTAATTTCAAGAAGTGGAAGAAGGATGTTGAGTTTGCCCTGGAGATCGTCGATATCAACATAGCTATACATATAGAGAGACCTTCTCCACTCACTGATATCAGCTCAGAAGCTGATAAGGCAGCTATTGCAATTTGGGAGTAGTCAAATAGGATGTATTATTTGACCATCAAGAGGTCGATCTTGGATCATCTGTTTAGTGGATTACCAGACACAGTCATATCAAAGGAGTTTATGGACAATATTTCTTAAAGATATAAGGTGTCTTCTCATAGGGTGTATAACACCTTGATTAAAAAGCTATTCTCTATGAGGTACAAAAGAAAAGGAGGCGTCAGAAAGTACATCAACACGATGGTTTGCCTTCAAAGTAAACTAAAGGCACTAATAGTCCCTCGTATGAAGTCTAACCATCTTAGACAATGTTTTGTCCCGTAGGATGAATTACTATTCTTCTTCTTCTTCTTCTTCTTCTTCTTACAACTCAGGAATATTCATTAATTTTGGACGGACCTGAAACCTAGTCTAACACAACCAACCCTATCCAACGGCAAGTCTCAGTATAAATGATAATTTTATGTAATAACTGAGTTCTGAATTGTCAATCAGACGACTCAGATTCCCGAGGATTACTATTTGCCTGAATTTGATAGTGGTCATGTCTTTTAATTTCAGTCCACTGAATCGGCAGAAGCCGCATATCTAATCGAGAGAAGAAAAGATACAATGGAAGATATTGAAACGTCAACATTTAAAGTACTTGTCAGCTTGCTTATTTTCAGGATTTTGGGAAGCTTTTGTTTAAATTGATACGTGTATTTGATATTGAATTATTGATTTGAGTAATTGTGGATGTAAATCATGTTTAAAAAGCATCAAATTTAGATGTTCATATTATTTGTTGTTGTCCATGTGATAAAATTTATGACTCCTCAAACTTGATTTGAATTATAATTTAAATTAAAATAATTGGAAGAAAACTCAATAAAAAGTTATTTTGAAGTTTTTGATATTTTAAATATTTATTAAATAATTTAAAATTATAATGTATGTTTTAGAATAATTTAAACTATATAAAAAATTTCTACCTTTTATTTATACCTCTTAAATTAGAAACCGAGTCTTGCTTAAACAAAAAGTTTCTTTTTTTACCTTTGTGTTGGAATACTAATATCCTCCATGTTGTATTATTGATAAATCCTAATATCCTTGAAATTGATTATATAATTAAGTTATAAACCTTGCAAAAGAATAAAGAGAAGATGAAAATGACAAAATGTAAAACAAATAGTAGGCTAATAATTGAAGTATATAACAAACATTGTTTAAGAACGTTGGATCTTGAAATAATTATAGTATATTTTGGTTAGTTTAGTATCCGATAAGATGATATTAATATGGAGATGCTTTAATAGTTCCTCATATGAAGTCTGAACCATCTTAGACAATGTTTTGTCCTGCAGGATTAATGACCCTTGCAACCACTCTTCCTCTTCTTCTACCTCTTATCTTGATCCAACTCAGGAACATTTTGTCTCCTTCTTCCAAAAGGCAGCACCTTCCACCAGGCCCCAAGCCATGGCCTATTATTGGTAATATTCTCCAATTGATGAAAAATCCTCATGCTTCATTAGCAAACCTTGCCAAAGTTCATGGCCCTTTGGTTTCACTAAGGCTCGGAACCCAACTTCTTGTCGTTGGATCTTCTCCACAGGCTGCAAGTGAAATTCTCAAAACTCAGGATCGTTTGCTTTCTGGTAGGAGAATATCAAAACTTTCAGTTTATGAAACTGACGTTCTTGATCGGATGGCGATTGTTTCGACCAGTAAGTGCACCGATGAGTGGAAGTACTTACGAACCCTTTGTAGAAATGAATTGTTCTCTACAAAAGCAATCGAGTCACAAGCCATCCTGAGAGAAAAGAAGGTCGCAGAGTTGGTTGAGTTCCTGGGAGTTAGAGAAGGGAAAGTTGTTAACATTGGAGAGGCAGTGTTTGCAACTGTTTTTAACATACTAGGTAACCTTTTTTTCTCTAGGGATGTCATGAGTATCAAAGATGAAGGTTTAGGCCATGGACTGAAATGCCTTGTCTGGAAGATGATGGAGATAGGGGCTACTCCATATCTGCCTGATTATTTTCCAATATGGGATCTTCAGGGTCTGAAAAGAAAAATGTTGCAATTGATCAAAGAAATGTTTGCGACATGGGAAACAGACATCAAGGAAAGAAGAGAGAGCCAAGTTCGGGAATCTTCGAAAGCTGATTTCTTGGATGCTTTTATTGCTAATGGATTCGATGACCAGAAGATCAATTGGTTGTTTCTTGTAAGCAAACCATAGTCCCTTACCTTCCTCTCTCAATGCATTTTAATCTACATGCATATCTTGTATCATTGATTATTGAACTTTGTCCAGGAACTGTTCACAGCAGGAACTGATACAACTTCGGTAACAGTAGAGTGGGCAATGGCGGAGCTGATCAAGAACAAGGAAGCCATGAACAAAGTTCGTAAAGAGCTAAGAAAATTCAACCAAAACCCCATAAAGGAATCTCAAGTAGCTCAACTTCAATATTTAAATGCATGCGTGAAGGAAACTCTAAGGCTGCACCCTCCAGTGCCATTTCTCATTCCACGATGTGCTGCTGAGACCTGCAAGGTCATGGACTACACAGTTCCCAAGAACTCTCAAGTAATAGTAAATGTTTGGGCAATCGGGCGAGATCCTTCTGTATGGGAAAATCCATTATCTTTTAATCCTGAGAGATTCATTGAAACAAGTTTGAACTTTAAGGGTCAGAACTTTGAATTGCTACCTTTTGGAGGAGGAAGAAGAATTTGTCCAGGACTACCTATGGCTGCGAGGCAAGTTCCTTTGATTTTGGCCAACTTGATTCAGTCATTTGATTGGTCTCTTCCAAATGGTGAGGATCCTCAAGATTTGGATATGAATGATAAGTTTGGTATAACATTACAGAAGCAACAACCCTTACTTCTTGTTCCAAAACGAATTTAAGCTGAAGAAGAAACTGCAATGAAGTTCTCGTCTTTTTCTTTATTTTGTTGCCTGGATCCTGGAAATCTCTGCCTTGCCTCTGCCTGTAATTTCATAGTTTCAAGCTACTTAAGAAAATTGTGTGTGCCCATTGTAAATTACTATGTTTTGATACTGATATATTTTATTTAGTCTTATTATTCCAAAATAATTAGGAAAAAATGAAATTGAATTTAGATTTTAAAAAGGTATATTTTTAAATATCAATTATAAATTAATTACTAATTAACAAGAACGAATATGATTGTATTTAAAAGAGTATATAATAATTTTATACTCTATGTATTATAATTAGAATATTAGACAACAAAATTATTAAATTATATATCATAATTATGCATAGATAAGTTGAGTCAAATTACTTTAATATTTCTAATATTTAGGTGGTCATAATATATTGTTATACGTCAATTTTGATTAATAATTATAAATTAAAAAAAAAACTTTTTTTTCTATTAACAAGAAAAGGGCACAAGGACACTAGAATTTGTGTCCTTTCCTTTAAAACAGTTGAGTTTTTTTTTTCCTGTTTCCATAGATACTATTAAAAGATAGACATGTAAACATCTTATGATTTACCATTGGAGAAGAAATTTTACAAGAATTTGAATTAAGTACAATTTAACCTCTTACTTATGATCGATCGTTTTTAATTTGTAGGTTAAAGAATTTACATACCAGAAATTTGTCATTATCCAATAAAATCGTGTTAGCCCCTCTAGGCTTGTGTTAGAATCAAAATCTAATTAACTTGAGGATGACCTGTTAACTTTGAATCAAGTCAGACCTAATATGTTACCACTGATTAAAGACAAAAATATCATAAACGAATCATATGTAAGTTAAACTAAAAACGTTGTAAATCTGTAATTTGGTATTATCGTTTATTGCTTTGAGGGAAGAAAATCTAGGCAAGACACTTAAATAGGTCAGATCATTACTTAAAAAATGAGGTCGTTTTGTAAAAAACGATATCAACTTTATTTTTTAAGTTTTTTTAATATATATATATATAGTGAGTTGGGCCACTGATCACGATCTCTTAATCTAGCCTAGCCCGTTAACATTTCTACCGTTATCGTCTCTATTAGAAAATAGAATTTTACAAACAAGTAATCTACCTAGATATACCCTTCTTTAAAGTCCAATTACTCCTTCCCCGTTTGAATACGAAGCGTTAGAGCAAGTAAAAAGACCAATTGTGTAGCTCAGACGTGCAAGGTTATGGGCACGTCCCCTCATCCTAGGAATCGCATTATCTTAAGACTAACTGCTCTCAACTATGGTTAGACTCAAGGCTTACTTAGCTGGATTCCTTACACTCCAATTAAATTAATTAGTTTATTTATAGTAAAATGCGTTGTGAATTGGAAGTCACTTTCAAGAAGAATATAAACAAGAAGTGCTTGCTTGGATTGAAAATGGTCGGATGTGAGTGGTTTAGAGTGTCTCGAGTTCGAGAGACTTATTTGGCCGATAATATTTTATTCTTTATGGACTGACTCAATATGAATGAGGATTAGTCTGGGCTATTAAAAAAATGACATTTGTTTATAATTTCCATTTGTATACATATATGAATCCCATTATTTTTTTAAGGCACAGAACAGCTTCTGCAGAATCCTCCATAGTGATTTGCGGATGGACAAAACAGGTTCTTCAGAGTTTCTTAGTCTTGAAACCGCTCGATTTCTTGTTCTTCCTCTTGCTCTTGTTCTGCTACCTCTGATCTTTACACAATTCAGAAACATTTTATCGCCATCTTCCAAAAGTGGGCATCTTCCACCAGGTCCAAGGCCATGGCCGATCATAGGAAACATTCACCAGATGGGGAAAAAGCCTCACGTTTCGTTGGCAAATCTGGCAAGAGTTCACGGCCCTTTGATTTCACTAAGACTCGGATCACAGCTCCTTGTTGTTGCATCTTCTCCGATGGCAGCAACTGAGATTCTCAAAACCCATGATCGTTTGTTTTCTGGCAGAAAGTTACCAAAAGCCACTCCTTGGGATCCCGAAGTTCTTGATCGGGTGGCGATTGTTTGGACCACTGCGTGCACCGATCAATGGAAGCACTTACGAGCCCTTTGCAGGACTGAACTGTTCTCTGCCAAAGCAATCGAATCACAAGCCATCTTGAGAGAGAAGAAGGTGACAGAGATGGTTGAAGTCTTGGGAGCTAGGGAAGGAGATATTGTTAACATTGGAGTAGTAGTTTTTGCTACTGTCTTCAACATGCTAGGTAATCTTTTGTTCTCGAGGGACGTCATTAGTTACGAAGAAGAAGGTGTAGGAACTGGATTGAAACGCCTGGTGTGGAAAATGATGGAGTTGGGAGCTAGTCCAAATATTTCAGATTTTTATCCTATGCTTGCTCGTTGTGATCTTCAAGGTCTGAAAAGGAAGCTCCGGAGATGTGTCCATCAAATGTTTAAGACATGGGAATCAGACATAATTAAACGAAGAAGAGAAACCCAAGTCCAGGACTCCAAGAAAGTTGACTTCTTGGATGTTTTTATTGCTAACGGATTTGATGATCAAAAGATCAACTGGTTGCTTTTTGTGAGTAAACAGCTCAACCTTTTTTTCAGTTCTTTGTACTTTTTTTATCATCTGTTTCTGCCATTCACCTACTTTACAGGAACTATTCCTTGCAGGAACAGACACAACTACTTCAACAGTCGAGTGGGCAATGGCTGAACTGATCAAGAACAAAGATGCCATGAAGAGAGTACGCCAAGAACTAAGAACAGAAATCAACGAGGACCCATTAAAGGAAACTCATGTCTCTCAACTTCCATATCTAAATGCATGCGTGAAGGAGACATTAAGGTTGCACCCTCCTGTGCCATTTCTCATCCCACGCTGTGCAGCTGAGACTTGCGAGGTTATGAATCACACCATTCCAAAGAACTCTCAGGTGATAGTAAATGTTTGGGCAATTGGACGCGATCCTAAAGTGTGGGAAGATCCATTATCGTTCAGACCAGAAAGATTTCTTGGGACAAGTTTGGACCTCAAAGGTCAGAATTTTGAGCTTCTACCTTTTGGAGGAGGAAGAAGAATTTGCCCAGGACTACCTATGGCTGCGAGACAAGTTCCTTTGATTTTAGCCGCCTTGATTCAGTACTTTGATTGGTCTCTTCCAAATGGTGAAGATCCTGCAAATTTGGACATGAACGATAAGTTTGGAATAACGTTACAGAAGCAGCAACCTTTGCTCCTTGTTCCTAAACGACTCCATTTCCCTAATCTGCTTTGAGGTTTTAGTTCTTCTGCTTGTCAGACCATCTAATTTGCCATACAATTCTTTTTTTTCTTTTTGAGAATGGAATAACTTACGGTCTCCGTCTATTCTCGATAAATTTATGAATTGACGTAATAGTTTACAAATTAAGATAATTAGATATTTTATACTAAATAATTTTTATATAATTAGCTCGATCAAGAAAGTATAGATAAAATAATTAAAATAAAGGACTTTTTAACCTTATATTTTACACTTTACCAACTCAATCACCTCTAAAAGTTATTTTGCCGTATAATGTTCTTTAGTAGATCTTCATCTATAAATTTACCATAAATTTGTATTATTTTGTGGCGGATAATAGTGATACTTTTTTATAAAATAACATAAGTAGTTTCTTCGTAAGCACTCTAATATAAAAATAATAATTTTAAAAAATATTTTAAAATAAATTAATTAATTTTTATTTAATAATTATTTGTAATTAAATTTTAAATTTTTCGATAAATAACGAAAATTTTCTTAGATCATAAATTTTTTTAATTTTATTTATTATGTAACTAATTTTATGATGATTTAATAATTATCAAATATTTTAGACCGCAAGATTCTTATCCCATCGCTTAAATTTGTTTTTACCGGGGGAAGAGTTTGTTTGAACTCGTTGGCCGCCACGGTTGACATGGAAGCTCACTTGATTTCAAACCCTTCGAGCAACCTCTAGATTTTTCAATGTGGTTGATTTTCTTTGGTACGGATAACTCCAATTTTTTATTAAAATAATATTATTTTAAATAATTCAGGAGAATTTCAGATGGACTTTAAGCTACGTAATTGAATTCAATTGAATTTCATTTCATGTCATCTCTTAAAAGAGACTTTTAATCTTGTCTGATCTACTGTCAAGCTGGCCTATTTGATAACCTTACCTTTTGCACTGGCAATTCACCTCCATTTCTTGTTAGTGACGTTTTGGCTGGGATGACAATGACTGACCTCGCGTGATGTCAAAAAATTTAATTATGTCAGTTCTTGAATTTGAGTCATAGAAAAAAAAGAGAGGAAGAATTTTTTTTTGTTGATAATTCTCTCAGTAACATAAGTACCGTACCGTTCCTGCCAATATCGGCCAAAACGCACCGTTGATAAGGCAGTAGCTAGAAGGTGGTATGATATAGGTTCGTCGTTTAATACTTCTCAGTCTTATTATTATTAACTAATGATTGATGCAATAGCTTCTTATGGTCCAGGATATAAAGGTCCTTCGATTGATGACCTAAGAGGTAAACTTTTGAGTTGCTCTGTTTCTGAAATTAGAAGTTATTT
>JANZXP010000006.1:36848256-36915618 GCA_027576715.1 Erythroxylum flavicans
ATGATTTTTGGAAATAGGGTTGATGTAAACTTGTAAACAGTAAACTGTACAGTATATAACTGTACAATATATCAGTGAACTATTTTGCAAATTTTAAAAATTTCAGGGACTATTTAATAAATATAAAAAATTGCCCGAAATGGTACCCGGTATTGATCGGTACAGGTACAGTACCGTTCTAAAACTTAATCCGGTACCGAGTCCGGTACGGTATTCACAACATTGAATCCTTTAACTTCTGGGTATATTCTTTGATCAGATCAATCATAGACGTCTTGCTTCTAACAATAATGTGGGAATTGGAACTATTAAGGAACCTGATACTAAGCAAGATCGGTGATCAATTAATAGTTGACCAATCAGTATGTGACGACTCTTTGTACCCAAAAATGATGTCTACAAAGTTGTAAAACTAAAAAGAATCTGAGAAATTTTGGGGTTCTAAATTTACCTACTTTAAAACTCTTAGGATGAGGTCGTAAGAGCTTAGGATTAATCTGATAAAGCTGAGATACCTAATGTATATAAAGAAACAAAACCTAATTCAAGTTGGCTGAGGTTAAAACTGGAATTGAGTTTTCTTTTTTTTCCAGGTTAGGTTCAGAATGTTACGAATATGGTAACAAACTTAGAATTAAATTTAGTTTTACAGTCAATATCCGATACAAATTTTTTTAAAATTACAAAATAATTTTTAATTTTTATAAAATTGAAAACAGCCCTTCATATATTATATTATACTTTAATTATATCTTAAATTAAGATGAAAAAAGATCATTTAAATTTTAAATAAATATAAAATTAAGAATAATATAAAATAAAAAAGATGTATTTATAAGGAGTGAATTTAATCTCAAATATTATCTTTACATATTTTAAAAGTTATTATAATAATTTTTTTTATATAGGCACTAAAAAGTATGTGTGTATGTATGTGTCTAGTAAATATGAAATATAAATATATTTAAAAAATATTTATTAACTATATTTAAATTATGTTAAAATAATATATTTGGTTATATGATTTATAATTACTTTATATAAGTCTAATTACATGAATAATTTATTTAACATGTTCTTATTTGTATATGTAGACAATTTTACTATATCATTTTTATGTATAGATAATTATTACTTTATATAAAAAGAATTTTTCAAATTTTCAATTTAATCTTAGAATTTTTTAAAATTACAATTATGACATGTATTTGATTGACAGTTTAGTTATCGGTTCGATACCAACCAGTATCGAAATTCAATATAGTAGTTTTTTGCTTGGTATGAATTTTTTATAATATCGACTCATATGGTACGGTATTCAAATTATTAGAAATCAAGCTCGTCGAACACGGTTCGATTTGAAGTTTGAAAATTTCAAATAAATTTAAACTTTAAATATAATTAATTAATTAAACTTGACCTAGGCTAGATTAAGCTTCACTCGAGTTGAATCTAAGTATGAGCATAAACTTTCAAGCCTAGCCCCGAGTCTCGTAGACTTCGTGTGTTAAGGGCCTTCATTTAGTCTCTAGTAAGCTTTTGCTCCCACAAACGTGAGCCTTCGAACCTCAACAATTTCGCAAGCACCTCAGATTCTGAGTACTCAAAATTGCCTTAATAGTGCTCTCCTTTATTTTTCTGAATTGTTGCACAAATTTAGTCACGTTAATAGCTCAGGACAGGTTCAAGTTGCCTGTGATTTAGCCCAACCTGACCCTGAGTTACGATAACCAGCCGGCCAAAATGAATCGGTCCGTTACTCGACTTATGACCCGACAAACTATGAGCAGGCCAAATCAGGCTTATTTTGATATCTTTATGCAAATTTGCCGCCCCCAGGACATAGTTCAACTGGCAAAAACTTGGGTGGTGTGGTGCCTATCATGCTGGCGACTTGTAGGGTGGGGGTTCGAATTTTGGAGGCAACTTTTAAGATTTGGGCTCCTTGTATGGTGAGATCAGTGAGTAAACCCAAGTTTCCGATCAGTTAAGGCACATTCCGCGATTTACATTCTCCACCAATCCCGAGGATACGGAGGCGGGGGTTCCTAATGTTAGAATTCAACATTTTTTTTATGCAAAATTGCCTTTTAAAAGACAACCCTATTTATAATGTAAATGTTCCAATAAAATACACAGTATATAATAATAATAATAATAATAGCAACATTCATTATGAATTTTGCTAATATGAAAAAGTCGAGCAGTACTACATAAACTTACTCCTAATCATTAGAAAAAAATATAAACGGACTTTAGTTTTTTTCATGATCCAAGGTAAAATTATTTATTAAAATTCAATTAATAATAGTTTTTTCACGAACATCGAGTAAAAACAGTAAGAACTAACAAGTTGCTGCATTTAGAAATCCATAATCCTCAGTTTACTTAGCACCAACTTCGAGATTTCCAGTTAAATGACAGCGATGACATAACTGGATCTATTGCCATTTTTAGAAGCTTTTGACCATCTTAATGATCCTATCGCGTGGAAAGTTGAAAGCGCTATGACCATCGAACCGCTTAAACTATCTATCATCTCTAGAATAGCTCAACAATGTAGTGTATTCCAAAATTGAGCAATGTAAGATCTCTTATCCCTTTATATATACAAATGCACAACGTGAGGTTAATTGAAAAATGGAGCAAGAGGATATTGGAGATGGTGTGATGACGATGCTCCACGAGTAAGTGATTCATGTTCATCAACGTAAATTTGGAATCACGAGTGTTTGACCAAAACAAAGTCTAAATTATTAATTATGTCTATTAAATTCACAAATTAATTAGCAATTTAGAAATAACGTTTCTTATTTTTGTAATTTCTTACAAAAATAACGAAAACAATTCCTTTATAAAAATTTAAAAATAAGATTGCATATATCGATAACCCTCCTTAAACTTCCGTAGAATAAAAATATGTGTTATAAAACTATTTTAGATGGAATTTAAATGAAATTGGAATTATTATAAAAAATATGTTAATTCAACAGGATCACTAGTTCTGGCATTTTTATTCAAGTTTTTGTTTTTTACAATCTCTCAATTATGTAAAAATAAGATTGTGTATTATTAAACTTCTTCAAACTTTACTTTAGTGCGAGATTTCAAACTGAGTGTGATGATTATGATACTAATTGAAATTTAATTGACCCAACTTGTCAATTGAAAACTAGTGTCACATTCATCAAACATAATAAAATTATATATCATACCGTTGCGTTGACGTTTGGTAGTTCCAAGTTTTTTATTTTTTAATCTTTGTATTGTACTTAATGAGTTAATTAAACCAAGTAAATTCCTGTAATATCCAAATCCGAAACTTAGCCCAAGTAATTCTGGGTCATACCATATTGGGAACATAAAGGAGGCATATCGATGTATAGTTAAATGCATGATAACCAGAATAGGAATCAACAATAAAAGAAATCGTGCATTGCCATTTTTAATACCTGTAAAGAGCTACTTAATTAGCAAACACTCCCCCAAATCGCACTTACACCATTCTTGTTTAAGCATTTAATGGCCTCTTTTTGTAACTATTCCAATATTAGACTTTTTGGCCTTTTTTATTCTATGTACTAAGAACTTGTTCGTCTTCAACTCTTCTCCGCACCATAATAAATATTCATATTTCTGAAGGCAAGCAAGAGATCAGACTTGTACTTATTGATCAACTCTCCTAACCAGCACATCCATGGCTGGTTTCACACAATACCATTCCACGTCCAAGCCCCAAAAGCCTCAGACAACCTCACCCTTCTTCTTCAAAACCACCAACCTATGTTCCTTAGCTTTGACTCTCTTTCTCTGTACCATCTCTTACTTGTTCGGAGCCTGGCAACACGGCGGTGTCACCCTGCGGACAAGCACCAAAACCGCTACGGACACATTCTCAATCCCATGTAACCCCACCAAAGACACATCCGGAACAGAGAAACTCGAGAAACCCCTCGACTTCTCGTCCCACCACGTCGCCGTCGATGAGACCGCTGTGTTGTCGTCGTTAGAGTCGAAAACCTACCTTCCATGCAACGTGAGCTTAAGTGAGTACACCCCATGTGAGGACGAGAAAAGATCACTCAAGTTTAACAGACGCCGCTTGATATACCGAGAACGACACTGCCCGACAAAAGACGAGGTTCTGAAGTGCCGTATTCCGGCTCCGTACGGGTACAAAAACCCTTTCCCTTGGCCGAGAAGCAGAGACTACGCTTGGTACGCCAACGTGCCACACAAACATTTAACGGTAGAGAAGGCGGTTCAGAATTGGATTAGGTACGAGGGTGAACGGTTCAGATTTCCCGGTGGCGGAACCATGTTCCCGAACGGCGCCGACGCGTATATCGACGATATTGGAAAGTTGATAAATCTCAAAGACGGGTCCATTAGAACCGCGGTTGATACTGGCTGTGGGGTAAGACTATACGTTCTTAATTACTTTATTACCATATTTATTTGTCTTCTTAATTACTTTATTACCATATTTATCTATGTTCTTAATTATGATTTGTGATCTCTAAAATATATTTGACGCGTCTTGTTAATGACCTATGTGCTTAATTTGGTATTTATTTTTTTTATTTCTTTTCTTGGATTATATGCAACAATGAATCTTTCAAAATGAGACTCTGAAAGATAATGCTGAAATTTACTCAGGTGGCAAGCTGGGGAGCATATCTTCTGTCACGAAACATCCTGACAATGTCGTTTGCGCCAAGAGACACACATGAAGCTCAGGTCCAATTCGCACTAGAACGTGGAGTTCCTGCTATGATAGGAGTTATAGCCTCCAAGAGACTTCCATATCCGTCCAGAGCATTCGACATGGCTCATTGCTCTCGGTGCCTGATTCCCTGGGCCGAGTCAGGTACATTTATGTGTTTATTCTGATGAAAACTGTTACATTATCAGAAGCTAGAACATGACTGATATCAAATCTATTGCTCTAATTGAGTAGATGGGCAATACTTGATTGAAGTGGATAGAATTCTACGGCCTGGTGGGTACTGGATTCTGTCAGGTCCTCCGATCCGTTGGAGAAAATACTGGAAAGGTTGGGAGAGAACGAAGGAGGACTTGAGTGATGAGCAAACTAGAATCGAGAATGTGGCTAAGAGTTTGTGTTGGAAGAAGTTTGCAGAGAAAGATGATATTGCTATTTGGCAAAAGCCTGTTAATCACATGAATTGTAAAGTTAAGAGGAAGATTACACAGAACCCACCTCTCTGCGATGCTACTGAGGATCCTGACAAAGCTTGGTAAGTTTAAGTTTTCATTCCTGATGAAGTTATTTGAGTTACCGAGTCCAAGTGAAATTTGCAGGTACACAAAACTGGAGACATGCTTGATGAATTTGCCTAAAGTCTCAACCAATCAAGAAGTTGCTGGTGGAGAGTTGGCTAAGTGGCCTAAGAGACTGAATGCTATTCCACCAAGAATCAGGAGAGGAACAGTAGAGGGAGTGAAAGCAGAAGATTTCCAGAAAGATACACAACTCTGGAACAGGAGACTGTCTTATTACAAAACAGTGAACAACCAGTTAGGACAACCTGGAAGGTATCGAAACCTTTTGGACATGAACGCTTACTTGGGTGGATTCTCTGCAGCTCTTGTTAACGACACGGTCTGGGTGATGAACATTGTTCCTGTCCAAGCCAAAGTTAACACACTTGGTTCAATTTATGAACGAGGATTGATTGGAACTTATCAGGATTGGTAAAACCTGAAGTCAAATTCACTTTGTTGGTAATAACTATTCTGGGTTCTTACAAAAACTTTGTTTTGTTTTCGATTCTTTAATCTCAGGTGCGAAGCAATGTCTACTTACCCAAGAACTTACGATCTGATTCATGCTGCTTCAGTCTTCAGCCTGTACGAGGGCAGGTAACTAAAAAACCTCATGTCATACACTAAGAACCATAACATAAACTAGAGAAATGTTACGAAGCCTGATGTGAATTTGCAATGACTTGTTACAGATGTGAAATGGAAGATATTCTGTTAGAGATGGATAGGATTTTGAGGCCCGAAGGAGGTGTGATCATCAGAGAAGATGTTGATTTGTTGGTGAAGATCAAGAGAGTAACAGATGGATTGAACTGGGAGAGTCAGATTGTTGATCATGAAGATGGACCTCTTGTGAGGGAGAAGTTGCTCTTTGCAGTGAAGTCCTATTGGACAGCCCCTGCTGGATCCAATCAATACGGGATTAATACATCTTAGGAAATCTTTTCTTTTTATATATAGATTGATTGCTTATAATCTATATGAATATGATGTTTCTTTTTTTTTTTTCCCTACCTTATTTGTTCATCATTGTTCTTCATCATGATGATTCTTTCTTAGGTTAGTGAAAGGCAATCAGTGTAGCTTGAAGCCAATCTCTGCCTAACGAGAATCCTTACAAATGATATCTCAGATGTTAGTTAAGTTTAGCATCTGTTTGATTCAAAATTAAAGTGTTAAAACGACATTAAATATTTAGACTCGATTGAATTTAAAATTAACAAATTGATTTAAATTAATCGGATTTGAATTGAGCCAAAAATTAATAGTTTAAGTCAAATTTAATCGAAGTTGAAATTTTAAAAAGTTTTATATTTAATTTTAAGATTATATTTAATTTTTTTAATTTTTAAATTAAAATTAGAATTTTCTTTTAAATTCTGGTCAAGCATTAGCTTCAACCCATTAACAAGTTGAACTCCATGTTTGCATATTTTTATTAAATGTTATCATACAATCGTGTAATTTTATCTTTTTAACTATCTAAAGCACTTCAACACTTCCTTGATGATAAACCAAAACTGGGATTAGGTGATTCACGTAACCAGTCAATGACATCCACTGAGCCACCATCTATAAATTGAGCTAAATCTGCAGGAGAATGAAACAGATAGAACAAAACAAACAACAAGAAGAGAATCGTCCCAGATCAGAAATGGCAGCTCTCACGTCCCCTATCTCTCTAACCTTGAAAACTACTTCACTGTTGCTTCTCTTGGTCATTGCACTTCCCTTGCAGACTCAACTTGCGGGTGCTCAGGAATGCTCAACTCAGCTTAACAACCTCAACGTATGTGCACCATTTTTGGTGCCTGGAACATCCAACCCCAATCCCAGTCCTGATTGCTGTAATGCTCTCCAGGCAGTTCCTCAGGACTGTTTCTGCAACACCATCCAGATTGCCGCTCGTCTTCCATCTCAGTGCAACATTCCACCGCTGAATTGTCCTACGGTAAGCAACTTATCTGCAATATTTTTTAATCCTAAACAAGGTTAAGGTTTCATTGCATCATTAATGGTGGTCATCCTGAATCCAAAAAATGGATCCAACACTCTTACTTCAATTGTTTTTGCAGACGTAAATGGAGGACACAGTAGAGGAGTGACCACCAGTGAATAATACCGGAGCATCATGCTCTTGAAGGGAACACGTTCGAGCTCTAAACACTAGTTCTTTGTTATTAATTTCTTTCTTCTTAGTTTCCTTCTTCAAATGTAACCCTATCTGCAACCAAGCTGAAGCTCCTCAAGAATAAAATTACATTACTTCTGGTTAGAACTTATGCTGAAATTTCGCTTTCAACTCCTGAATCCTATAAATAATGCAAGAAGCAACAGTTAACCTAGTAATTAGCTGGGAAAGACCTTATTAATGGAAGGAAATCATCATCATCATCGTCAACCTGAAACCTTATACATATTTAAGATAAGAACCTGGATAATGCTGAAACTTTAACACTACAGGAGGACATGGAATTTGACTTTCAAAATCCATTTTCTTCGTATCTGTTATATGATCACATGTTCAGAAACATGCAATCTAAACATCAAAATCAAACAGGTTACGAAACTTTCCCTTTCCCCATTCCTCTCCTATTCCCTTCGGTCTAATAGTTCATTTCCTTTCTCAAGATGGGCTCACTAATACTAAAACAGAATGGGCTTAGCAGCAGTCAGATGGCCACTAATGAGATGAAGTGACCCAATCCCCATAAGCGAGGACAAATATGGCATTTAACGAAGGCTATCATTCATTCATGTTAGTTATAGTTCCGTCAGCGCGTGGTACACCAACTTTAGCAATGCGAGTGAGGCAGATTTCTCCAAATTCCTACACTTCTCATTCCTTAAAAGCTAAGGGCTTCCCTAAGTTCTCTGCTCACTCTAAAGACGTCTTTTATTGCCCGAAGATTTTAACACAAAAGCTATGAGACATGGGCTTCTTCCGGCGAATTTTTGGCGCCAAGAAAGCCGGAACCTCGTCTCCGGTCAAGGAAAAGAGGCGCTGGAGCTTCTCTAGATCTTCAAGCACCGCTACTACGCACAAGGCCGAACCCTTCTCAAATCAGTTTGATGATAATTTCGACGCTAGCAAGCACGCAATAGCGGTCGCTGCGGCCGCGGCCACAGCCGCAGAGGCTGCACTCTCGGCCGCTCAAGCTGCTGCCGAGGTCGTGAGGTTGACCAGCGCTGCTGCTCCTGCGACTACTACCGCTAGTGGGAGTTGTCCTCGGAGAGTGGTGGAGCTTGCGGCGGTTATGATACAATCGGCTTTTCGTGGTTATTTGGTTAGTCTTATCTTGTATACTCTAATTCATTTATTTAATTTTGTAATTTAAGCTATTTTCCATTTTTCCTTATATCATAATTAATACAAACATAGAATTAAATTTTCTTTTTTTGGTGAATATAATTTTTAAAATTTTTGAAACAACTTCTCTTGTTGGAGTTACTTTTTCGTGTTCATACTATCCGATGTTGTTGTTTCATATTTTTTAAAGTATCTTTTGTACTTCTTTTTTTCCTTTTGATTTATTCTTACTTTTAATGGTTATAATCAATTTATTTAATTACTTATTATTAAATATATGACATGAAAAGGCGGTTTAAAAAGAGAACAGTAAGGATAAAGTTAAAAAAAAAGGGGGGAAGAAAGGGTTAAGAATATGAGCGCCGACAGTTTAAGTTTGTTGGAGTGATATCACAATCATGACCCAAAGCGACCAGACCTTATTCTCTTGTACGGTTCTGTTGTCCAAAAGTCTTACCATTAATGAAATGAACATGTCATTTTCTTGGATTTAAGCATCTTTTTTAACCTCTGTTCACACGTGTGTAATGTCGTGCTTTTCTCCTCCGGTCCCTGTCTACACGTGTTATTTTTTATTTTAAAATAATAATTTTAATAACGTTTTAGATAAAATAAGTAACATATTTAATACTAAATATGTCGCAGCGGTTTAAAATTTGAAGTCAGAGTTTTATTTTCTGTAAAAGACTTATCTGATTTGAGTGAGAATTAAGGTACCATTTTAGGACCACTTTAAGACACCTGGTAGGAAAAAAAAAAAAAAACTGAATACGTGTTAAATGAAGTCGGTGGTGTGTAGGGTTCTGATGACTCGTAGTCAACTCTCGTGGTAAGGTTGTCTTCTCTGGCTTCTGTCACAGTTGTTTGCTGATTTCACACTGTTCTTACGTGTTCGTGAGTCTACAGAGTTCTCCAGAAGAGACAAGAAGCTCACAGGTTGTGAGTTAGGTGCTCACATGCATTGATTCTCACACTTTTAATATTTTATTAAAATAATTATATATAATTATGTATTAAAATAATTATATATAATTATGTGTTAAAATAAATTCTACAAGTTTTTAGTTTTTTATTATATTTTATTAGTAATTTTAATAAAAAAGTTTAATTTTTAAAATTTTTAAAAAATTAAAATTTATATAATTTTTTGGAGTTAAGAGTTTCTTTAAAATTATTTAAACTATAAGATGACTATTTTATCTTTTACCTCATTTTAATGACGGGTGACCTTATTTATACTTATGAATCTGATCTTCTCTCTTTTGGTGTTTACTTGTTGATACTAAAAGGCAAGGAGGGCTCTGAGAGCTCTGAAGGCGTTAGTGAAGCTTCAAGCACTAGTTAGGGGTCATATCGTGAGAAAGCAAACAGCAGATATGCTTAGACGCATGCAGACGTTGGTGAGAGTGCAGGCTCGAGCTCGTGCCACTCGTTCTTCCTTATCAGAATCTTGGCGTTCTGCTAGCAAATCCTCCCGTTCTCATTACATTGTGAGCTCTAATTCTTATTAGTTTCTTAGTTGTTTTCTGTTTGCACATTTATTCACCCGAGTTGATGAGGAGTTTGCTAAATTCAATGCAGAGATGTGGATCGAGCTCAAACCTTGGGGACATCATCGGAAAAGCTGGGACAAAGTTTGGTTCAGATTGGTTAGAGCGGTGGATGGAAGAAAGTTTGTGGAACAATGATGAGCAGACTCCGGCGAGAAACCGATGTGCAGATGATCACAAGAGTGACAAGATCCTGGAAGTAGATACTTGGAAGCCTCAGGTAAAAGCTCACGTCTTGGGTTCACATTATAATCATCAAAACTTCACGGTGCTCGAATCTCCATCAAAGATACCGCCAAGTTATATTAAGCTTCCTGCAGAGAACAGTCCCCGACCACTTTCTGCCTCGTCTAGACCTGGAAGTAGTTGCAGAAGAAGTCCTTTCACACCCACAAAGAGCGAATGCATGTTCGGGTACTTCAATGGCTACTCAAGTTATCCAAACTACATGGCTAACACAGAATCTTATCGTGCTAAAGTTAGGTCGCAGAGTGCTCCGAGGCAGAGGCTATATAGTGCCAGTGGAAGATCTTTTCAAGGTTTTGGTGATGCAGATAACTATTCAGAGACGGGTTTTGTTCAAAATACCAGCTTTAGGAGCCGAGGTTACGTAGCTTCTGGCCGTTTGCATAGACTAGGGAGTGTTTCCACTTTAAGATGAACCAGTTGGCGTTTTCCTCACTATTCTTCTTTTGATCTTTCCTTTTCACTGTGTGGATGCATAGTGTTGTAATTATTTGTCCATTGTCAGAAATCGTTCTTGATGAACCGAACCTCCTTCAGGCCTTTGTAAGTGTGTTCCAAACTGATGATTTAGTCAATTGTGTTCAAATGTTCTTACAAGTTACAACACTTGTAATGTATAGCATCAAACATATTTTGTTATCCTAATTTCGACTTTGATTGACCTGATTTTTCATAACAAGTCTGATTTGAAATAATCTATCAAACAATAATTCAAATTAATAAGTTAATTTTGAATCTCAATTCAAACATTTTGTTTTGGCTATGTAAACTTAATATAAGTTTCAAATTTATGACTTACTTTGTAGTGTTCAAATGTTGTTACAAGACTTGAAATGTATAACGTTAATCACATTATTATCTGCTGATTTCATATCGAATTGATCTGAATTGATTTTTTATAATCAAATAATTTAAAAAGTTTTATTAAACTTATATTTAAAAATGTAAAAAAAAGTCAGTACACAATGCTTCCCACTTTGTTAGGGTTTAGGGAAGTTTATAATGTACCTACCCAATCTTTCCTTTTGTATTTTTATACAAAGACTATTTTCATGACTTTACCCTGTGATCTTATGATAGCAAATTTACTTATTTACATTTAAACTAACCAATTAATTTCAAATGGTATCCAATTCAAACTTTTTAATCACGCTTAAGAATCATTAATTGTTACATGGTAAAAGCCCAAGAGGCCTATGCTTGAGTACTCCTTCTCAAATGAATAATAGTGCAATAGAATATATCGAACTGACGAAGCCGAAGGTGTCGTGGTGTAGTTGGTTATCACGTCAGTCTAACACACTGAAGGTCTCCGGTTCGAGTCCGGGCGACGCCATCTTGATTTTTGCCCTCTCTGTGCCGCCGTTTTGGTTTCAGTACACGTTCCAGGTACATTTTCGGCCCTTCATCGCTGTCTTTCATTTTCTCGGAAAATTTCACCGAAAAGGACAGTGTCAGAACACAGTCGTATTTAGGGATTGGTTCAGATCTGAGTTGGATTTGATGCATAGTCCAAAGTTGTTTTTATTCCATTCCATGTTAAAGTCAGTTTCGGTATCACCTTCAAAAATTTTGTATGTTTTGTGAAAGTTTTCTTTTTTTATTTACATAAAATGAATAGTGCTTAAGTCACTGCTCGTTATTTGATGATGTTTTTGCTTTGAAATAAAAGTTTAATATTTAAAATTATTAAAAACTTGTAATTTATTTGACAATTTTCACATTAAAAAGTTTAAATTGTACAATGAAACATGATTATGAAAACAACAAAATACTTAGGACGCGTTTGAAGGATAACGAATCAGCTAATGTTTTGGTTGATTCAAGTGTTTCAGTGATTTATTTCAAACTGTTGAATTTGGAAAAGTTATACAATAGTAACGTTTTAAGTAACTTTTTTATTTTTAGCAAGTAAAAAATTAATTATACCCCTTAGATAAATAAAGTTATACATTAATTAATTTTTACAAATCAAATTTATATCTAACTATAAGCCCTAAATTTTTCAGGCTTTTTAATTTTTTTTAATTTTAATTTTTTTAAAATTAATAATAACATAATTTAATTTAATTTAATTTTTATTAAAGTAATAATTAATTTTTATTTTTATTTTTATTTTTTATTAAATTAATATTAGTATAATTATAATTAAAATAAAAAATAAAAAAGCCTACACTTATGTACGGGTGACAAGTTCATGCCCTTATAATTTTTTTAAAAAACTATGCCCTCGTAAGTCATTTTACACATTAACAGCTAATACTAAATAGCTAAATTTACCAAACATCTCTAACAAATAGCTGATGCAATATGTTGGTCAAATTAGCTGATAGAATTAGCTGTCAGCTAACAATTGATAGAACCAGTTAACAGCTAATACAACCAGTTAATTGTCAAACAGGGTCTTAATATGAATTCTGCTGATACGTGGAGTGTAAAATGATTTAATAATACGGAACTTTATCTCTAAAAATTTTGAACTCAGCTCAAATTAAATGTAACTTGTCTTAGTTTAAAGCACATTAGTGATTGACTCTAATTCATCAAAAATATCAAAAACACGTGTCTATATATATATATATATGAGATAAATTGAATTTAAAAATTTCAATACAAATTAAATGAATATATATATATATATATGCGTGTGTGGGCGCGCGCTCTCGTATGCAAAAATCAATTAAATGAGTAAATTTATATTCTTTTAAGTTTATCAAACGAGTTTATACCTATGTACTTATAAGTTCGCACACTTAAGTAACGAAAATAGCCTTTTATAAAAATATAAAAAGAAAACCGTGTATATTACGACCCTTCTCATATCCTCACAAAGTGAAAAGTCTTGTATATTAGGTACGTTAATATATATATATACACACGTGTCTATATATATATATATATATATATATTTGAGATAAATTAAATTTAAAAAATTCAATACAAACTAAATGATATATATATATATCTGTCTGTGTGTGAGTGCGCGCTCGTATGCAAAAATCAATTAAATGAGTAAATTTATACTCTTTTAAGTTTATCAAAAGAGTTTATACCTATGTACTTATAAGTTTGCACATTTAAGTAACGAAAATAGCCTTTTATAAAAATATAAAAAGAAAATTGTGTATATTACGACCCTTCTCATATCCTCACAAAGTGAAAAGTTTTATATATTAGATACGTTAATATATATATACACGCGTGTCTATATATATATTTGAAATAAATTAAATTTAAAAAATTCAATACAAACTATATATATATATATATATATATATATATCTATCTATGTGGCACAAGCAAAAATCAATTAAATAAGTAAATTTATACTCTTTTAAGTTTATCAAAAGAGTTTATACTTATGTAACCACAAGTTTACAGGTTCAAGTAATAAATATAGTATTTTTTTTTAAATATAAAATAAATATTGCATACATTATGATTGTTCTTAAACCTTCGCAAAGCGAAAAGTCTTGTGTATCGGCTACGTTAACTTTTGAATTTTTTAAAATATATCAAAATTTAAATAGTTGGATCTCAATTTTACTAAAATTATTCATGTTTGAATTCAACGAGCGAATTTATACTCTTGGCAACAATTGGGCCAAAAATATGTGTTATGGCCCGGGTCTAATCTAAAATTTTAGGTTTGAATTCGATTAAATTCAATTCAATATATATTTTTAATTTAAAAAAATTAGAAATGGTATCGTTTCATTTAAAATTTTCGAGCTTTAGGTTAGGTTAAATTTGACATCCTGAAATGAGTAAAACTACGTCGTTTGACTTAAATTTTCAAAATATAAGCCGAATAATCCAAACTAAAATCTAGCTTGAAACTTGAAAAAATGTCAATTCTGGCTCAAAATTCAGTCACCTTGAAACAAGTATGTTAACTTTCGGGCTGGACCAGTTTGGCTTATTTTTACCAAACCTACTTATCCCAAAACTTTAGTTGGCCGGTAATGCAATGACCATATGATGCAATATCAAAAAGAAACCACAGGATAGGACGGAAGGTATATACCTTCCCAATCAAAGCGATGCTCAATGAACCAACTACTATTCAACTTGACTTTGCCATTTATACCCTGACAAAAGACGATGCCCTGTAATATTAGTAGGTAACCAAGGTGAGGTAGAGAAGAACTTAAAAGTTCTGTGAGGGTCTAGTTATGGACCATCACGATTCAGTTCCAAACCTAACTCCAAGCTGTATTATGGGGCAGCAAATTGATGACGCTGTGTTAGAGCGAAAACAAGGTTACAACATACTAACAGGAACAAAAGATGTGAACCATAACTCCTCACGTAATAGAACTAGACAAGTGAGTCAATGAACCCCAAATGATTTTATAATATAAATGGCTTTATAGTCTTTAGGGTGGTTGACTTCGTAGAGTAAGAGTATGAGACTAAAAGGTTCTGTGTTTGAATCTTTCTATTTATATTATCTCGATCGAGCCTGTCGTATAGAATTTGCCTAATACAAAATACTCAATTGACGTGATTTACAAACTATTGCATAAATTTGAAAGTTTACTCAATGCACGTCTAGATGATAGCATATGCGGATTAAAAAAAAACCTTAACTTTTAGGAATAATTATAACATGTCATTTGCAGTAACTACTTTATTTTTTTGCGCTTTATTTCTTCCTAACTTTTAGGATTAATTGAAATAAATGATAATGGTTGCTATTACTTAATAATTATAATACTGTAACAAACGTAATTATGCGATGGAGAGATATTTTGATAAGTAATTAAATGACTATAGTTTAATCACATGTTACTTTCTACGAAATAAATTATATGATTAATGACGAAATGTATTATATCGAGAATCTCTTAGAGTTAGTCGAGTTGGTAGAGTAAAAGACATAGGCTAAAAGATCATGTATTTGAATCCTCCTACTTACACTTTCTCGATCGAGCCTGTCGTACAGAGCTTGTCTAGTGCGGAGTACTCGATTAGCATGATTTGCAAACTATTGCGTCAATCTGAAGATTTACCTAGTGCGTATCTAAAGGATAAAAACTGCGGATTCTTCCGTTTAAAAAAAAAGTATTGCATCGAGAAGTCTCATAAATATATATAATTAGCTTTATCATTATTATCACTTAAATGGTTAAAAAGGATAATTTAAACAAATAATATTTTTTATACTTAAGTCTTATCCCAATTAATTACTATTAATTCGTTGTTGTATCATAATAAGAACAACTATGTGATCGAATGATAAATTGTTTTTTGTGTTGATTGATGACATATCAAAGTCTTAATAATAGATTTGTTATTATTATTGTTTAAGTGATTGTAGTTGTAATTTTATACAATTAATGCTTTTTATTGTATTTTTAACTTTTTAATTAAGTATTTTCTTAACAATAATTGTCATTTATTATTTATTCCACATTTGTAATAAAAGGAATCATATCAATAATAAAAAATTACATCACGTGATAATATTTAAAATCACACCATCACTTTAATTGTAATTAGCGATTAGTGATTATGCTCGAAAACAACCTCTTTACTAATTAGGGATAAAATCGAGTACTATTAAACCTTCCCAAATCTCATTTATTTTTCAGTTTTTACAAACGAAAGTAAATATTATAATTCAATTGTGAAAAATAAACCGTCATATAAATTTACTATCGAATATCTATAGTATCTTAAATTTTGTATTAAAACATGAATTGTATTGCTCTTGTAGTTTAACTTTTTATTTCAATCATCATATTTAAAAATCATTATTTTATTTTATAGTATTGTCTATTTATTATAAAATCAAATTGTATTTAACCCTAAAATATACCAACTTTCCTTTACATATAATCTCCTAATTTGGATACAAAGCAACCTAACACATGCCTTTTAGGCACACATGTGCATATCTTCACCAATTAAGGGAAGTCCTAAATATTATTTTGTTTCAAAAGGAAACAAATAGTGAGGCGATTTTTGGTCCAATCTCAATTTAGGAAACAAAATCTATACCGGATTTCACCAACCTTTTGGCCATTTTATGAATTTTCAAAAACTATACTAAAATTAGTTTTTTTCATTAGAGAAATTTAAAATGAATTAATAAAATATTAAAAAAACTTGGAGTTTGATAAATACACAATTTAAGAATTTAATTAAACATGAAAATAATAATAATGAAGATTCAATTCTTCTTTTGTTCATTTAGGAGCCCTATTGATTATAAACTAGACTATAACATAGTAATCGTCAAAACTTTATTCATAAGTTATTTAATTAAAGAAAATTAGAATAATTTATGATATATATTTATCATAACTTAATTATTTTTAATTCAAATTTTTAGATTTTATTTATTTATAGAATACAAAAAAGAAAATAAAAAATATATTTAGGAGATGGAGCAAAGAAGTTTTAATTCAGAAACAACCTCTCTATTAGTTAATGGTAAGTTTGTATAATATCGGACCTCTCAAGATTACTCGTTACTGAATTGTTGTTTAATAATTTTTTTAAAAATCAGTAATTTCATATATTCATAAAAAGTAATTAGAAAATTTTCATTTTTTTTTATATATAATTAACTTGACAAAATTAGGAAAAGAAATTAGATTTTTGTACAAGAAATAAAGACGAGAGAAAATCTAAAAACCAAATCTAGTCCTAGGAAACGTTATCTTGTCCGAATCTATAGAAAGCTACAGTCACGCCTGTAATGGGTGTAACGCATCACACGCAATTCTTCCTCCCCGTGTCTGTGTCATTTTCCTATTGGGCAGCATTTGTCGGTTGCAATTACCAAACCAATTCCCGACCGCACCGAGTCACAATCTTCTTACCAAGTAGAGGCGACTGCACGCGCTTGACATTGAGCGTGGTTTATGACGTGGGGCGGCATCTCGAAACTCTGTTTTAGGAGTTCTGAAAGTGGACCCCAGAAATCCTCTCTCTACTCTCCACATAAATGAGGAGCGTAAAACGAGAGAGATAGAGAGAGAAGACAAGAGCGGAGCCATTCGTACACCTATCACGTCACAATCTAGGAGCTAAAGCTAAGGTTTCCTGGGCTCGTGTTGATTTGATTAAATAAAAGAACTAATTATTAGAAAAAGACAGTGAACAGTCCCCATTGTGACCCTTGATCTCCTCTCCTCCTCTTACCGCTCCATGTAAGTCAGTTCATAGTTCATACCTTCAATTCTCTCCTCTCTTTACTAATATAATAGTGTCATACTTTCACCATATCATGCACTAATGCACAAAACCTATGTTTCTTGTCGTTTAGCTCTCTGCAGATCCCGGTACATGTATATTTTTATGTGCATGTACTGGTCAGACTCAGAGAGATGGAGTTTATAAAAAAAGGTTAACTTTTTCCCTTTTTCCGTACTGGGTTTTGGCTGGCTTTATCACAGGATTGTTGAAAAGTCTTCGTCTGTATGTGTTTGTGTATGTGGAATGTAGTGTGAGTGTGGGAAGCGATAAAGGCTTGACCTTTTCGTCTTCTTTGGCTTGTCTTGCCTTTTTCTTACTCTCCCATCTCTTGAAGTCTTTTTTAGTACCCTCTTCCCTTTTTCGGGTATTTTCAATACCGACAACCAATTGGTCAAGCTCTGTCTACGTTGATATAAAGCGGATGAGCAATTAGGGTTTTGTTTCATCTACATCATCTCAATGGAGTTTAACAGAATTTCCTCTCACGGGTTTGTGCTTCACCACGTACTAGATTGAGAGAAAACAGGTGTGAAGATAGAGGCCAACAACTGTTTCCCTTGTCTTTTTCTTACTTTTTTTTCTTCTCTTCCTCGTTGTCTGAAACTTTTCCTTTATTTATTAAGACAAAAGAATGATGAGTCATGCATGAAGAATTGAGAAGGAACAGATGAGAAGAGCCTCCGAAGTCAAAACCATTGCAGAGAAAAAGGGCTGCAAAACCTTTGTGAAAGTGACAGCGGTATCGTTTCACTTTAAACCTCTTTCATAAACCTAGAGAGACCATAGCAATCATAGTACCTAGATTTGCAGGAAAGTTGATATGGTAAGATATAAAAAAGAGAGGAGTTTTTAGAGTTTTGAGTGTCTAATCAGAAGTAGTATGATTGTGGCTGATGCTGTCATTCACAGTAATACCATGTCTAGTGGTGTCATTGCTCATCAGCTACCGCCTCTTCTTCGATCACCTATTGCTATCCCTATATCGTTCGCACTCGCTGTCGCAGTTGTATTTCCTGTCTGTTAATTATCTCATCCCCCACTTGTTTCTTTTTTTTCCAGGTTCATTGGTCATTATTGATTGTGGGTGTCGATTCTTGCCTCTTGTTCCTCTCAAAGAGTGAAACTTTTTGTCATATTCGTCTGCAGAAAAGCAAAATGGACATTCAAGGTGATATGGGTTTGCTTGGAGACCCATTTGATCCTAGTGTAGCTGGGAGGGATAGGGAAGATGGCTTTGAGAGCAGGTCTGGAAGTGATAATCTTGAAGGTGGTTCTGGTGATGAACAAGAAGCTGGAGATGATCAGAGGCGTAGGAAGAAGAAGTATCATAGGCACACTCAACATCAGATACAGGAACTTGAAGCGTATGATAATTTTCTTTTATCTCGTGCAAGATATGGGATCTGTGCGCTTCTATATTTCCAATGATTTGAGCTTACTTGGTTTTGCTGGCTGTTGTTGAGTTTACAGTTTCTTCAAGGAGTGTCCTCATCCTGATGAGAAACAAAGATCGGAGCTAAGTCGGAGGCTTTGCCTAGAAAACAAACAAATCAAGTTTTGGTTCCAAAACAGGCGAACGCAAATGAAGGTGATTTGATTAGATTTTGTTTTAGTTTGTTTCTTTTTAGTAGTATTGAAGATGTTGATCATCTTGTATGCAGACCCAACTGGAACGACATGAGAACGTACTTCTCAGACAAGAAAATGATAAGCTCCGAGCCGAGAATGAGCTGTTGAAGCAGAACATTGCAGACCCCATTTGCAACAGCTGTGGTGGTCCTGTGGTACCTGGACCAGTGTCTTACGAACAACAGCAGTTCAGGATTGAAAACGCTCGGTTAAGAGATGAATTGAACCGTGTTTGTGCTTTAGCCAGTAAGTTTGTAGGCAGGCCACTTTCATCCTCTGCAAATCCTATGGTTTCCTTCAGCCCAAACTCTAAATTGGATCTTTCTGTTGGGAGAAATGGGTATGGAGATTTAGGCAATATAGACTCAACATTGCCTATGGGACTTGGTTATAATGATGGAGTTGCAATGCATTTTATGAAACCAATGAATAGTCCTCTGGGGACTGAAATGCCTCATGACAGGTCTTTCTTTATAGATCTTGCAATGTTAGCTATGGATGAGTTAGTCAAGTTGGCACAGATTGATAACCATCTTTGGATTAAAAGTTTGGATGGAGGAAAAGAAACCTTGAACTTTGAGGAGTACATAAGGGCATTCCCTCCTTGTATTGGCACGAAGCCCACTAACTTTGTTACTGAGGCTTCAAGAGCGACTGGAATAGTTATCATTAACAGCATGGCACTTGTTGAGACATTAATGGATGTGGTATGCCTAAGAAACTCCTGACATTGTAAATCGTGCAATGCTCCAAACTAATCAGCATTTTAATATTAGCTTACCTGCTTTCCTTGTATGTAGAATCAATGGGCAGAAACATTTTCAGGCTTGGTTGGTGGTGCCTCTACCATTGATATGATATCATCAGGCTTCGATGGAACCAAAAACGGTTCTCTGCAAGTGGTATGCTGATTTGCTTTTTTTTTTTACTGGTTATTTATACAGG
Organism: Erythroxylum flavicans; assembly: GCA_027576715.1. Classification (NCBI taxonomy): domain Eukaryota; kingdom Viridiplantae; phylum Streptophyta; class Magnoliopsida; order Malpighiales; family Erythroxylaceae; genus Erythroxylum; species Erythroxylum flavicans. The sequence continues at coordinate 36,868,435 of JANZXP010000006.1, forward strand.
TAAATTAGAAGTGGAACTGATAGAAGTTTTTTTCTAGATGCGTGCTGAGTTTCAAGTGGTTTCGCCTTTAGTCCCTATCCGCCATGTGAGATTTCTTAGGTTCTGCAAGCGGCACGCAGAGGGAGTTTGGGCCGTGGTTGATGTTTCTATAGATGGAAAACAAGAACATTTACATGGGCATCCATTAACAGCATGCAGGAGACTTCCTTCAGGATGCATAATACAAGATATGGCCAATGGTTGCTCTAAGGTAACAAGTTCAGCAAATTCCTTACTTTTTCAGAAAAATATTCTCTTGTAGTAGTTGTCCGTCATCCTTACACCATCTAAACAAGTTTGTTCCGATAATCTCTTGTTCCGAAGCCATTAGATTATTAAATTCCTTTACTATCTACTGCCAGTTTTGAAGATGGCTTCTTGCTTGTTGAATTTTAAAAACTTTTTGTTGATCTCCGTGTGTATAAGATATCATTATATGATTCCTTCATGTTGAATTTGGTGTAATCGTAATCTTTCTATCCAGGTAAGACCTTGGAATTTTCAATAATTGGTGTATAAACTATGTATATGATGTTTCTATTCCAGTTTCTAATGTTTTATTATTGTCTACGAGGTTATATGACCCCTCTCCCTGTCATTTTATTATAGCCTTCACGCTGCAAGTAAATCTGCTGTGTATACTTTTGCCATTCGAGGTGTTCCTCAGCAATTTTGTTTGAGATAGTCTGTCATTATATTGCAATAGTGTGTCCCGGACTGTGGCTAACACGAGTGTATTGAACTGAAATGTATCCTTTGTTTTCTCTACCTTTCTTAGCATTATAACCTTCTATACACTATTAGTTTGCAGCAAAATTCTGACTTCAAAGAAATTCTAACCAGTTGTCAATTTGTTAATAGTTGAAATTTTATACCCGAGCGCACAAAGAATTCTTTGTGATATCATTTTTGTTTGATGTATTGGAGAGTGGTAAGGTCTCGAGTTTTCGGGCAAGCTCAGTAATAACAAGTGGAGTTGATGATTGCACCTCCTTTTTGCCTTCTTTTTCTTGTTATGTTGACGTCTAATTGAACACAGGTTACGTGGGTGGAACATTCTGAGTACGATGAGAGTGCAGTCCACCATTTCTATCGACTGGTAGTTAGTACTGGCAGGGGTTTTGGTGCCCAAAGGTGGCTATCCACCTTACAAAGGTACTGTGAGTGCATGGCTGTCCTTGTATCTCCCGACATATCTGGTGAGGATCAGACAGGTCTCACTTCTCAACTCTTCTTGTTATGTACATTATCTGTAGCAAAAACATGCTTTTCTTGCTGATGTGTAAAAGCACTATTCTGCAGGGCTTAGTCTAAATGGCAAGAGGAGCATGCTGAAGCTGGCTCATCGTATGGTAGACAACTTCTGTTCCGGGGTTTGTGCTTCATCTACACGTAGGTGGGATCAGCTTCTGGCTGGCAATGGAGGTGACAATATTAGAATTTTGACGAGACATAGTGTCAATGACCCTGGTGAGCCATCTGGTGTTGTATTGAGTGCTGCAACTTCTGTTTGGTTGCCGGTAACCTGGCAGAGACTATTTGATTTCTTGAGTGATGATCGAGTGAGGAGTGAATGGGACATATTATCCCATGGTGGGATTATGCAAGAGTTCATAAACATTCCGAAGGGCCGGGGACACGGTAACAGGGTTTCCCTTCTCCGCGCTAATGTAAGTGGCAAGTAAATTGTAATCTACCTGTTGATGCATACTTATATACAGTAATGTTAATTGATTGTTCCAATTCCATCATCAGGCTTCTAATGGCAATACAAATGATACCAACATGTTGATACTACAAGAAACCTGGAATGATGACTCGAGTTCATTGATAGTGTATGCACCGGTTGACGCAGCGGCGATGAATATAGTGATGAACGGGGGTGATTCCAACTATGTTGCTCTTTTGCCGTCAGGATTTGTGATCATTCCAGACAACTCAATTGACAAGTGCGGTTCAAACATCTTCAATGGAACTTTGTTCAAAAGAGACAGCGATGGAAGCGTCAGCGGTGGATCTCTTCTAACAATAGGATTCCAGATACTGGTCAATAGCCTTCCGACAGCAAAGATCAATGTGGACTCGATGGAGACGGTAAACAATCTTATTTCATGCACAATCCAGAGGATCAAAGCAGCCCTTCAACTGAAATAGCTGGAAGGGATTGGCAACTCAGGCTTTTATCAGCTTACTTGTAGTTTTGGTTCATCTTCATTTTGGACATGAAAGCATTAGAAGAATAAGAAAAGTGTATAAACAGTATAGAACGGAAATGAAACAGCTCAGGTTTGAACTTCCGCAGTTAAAAGGGTTTCAAGTCAAGAACGAACCGTTCACCGACATGACAGTTAGACGGTGGCAAGCATGCAAAGAAAGAGGGAAACTTTGAACTTACAGGAAAAGGCAGCGAGTGCTCAAGCTCTATACTTGGTTTGATGGAATTGTGCAAGTGGTTCGGGTATTGACTTGTTTGGACACATCTCTCTATTTAGTGAATCGTTTAAGGTTTTACAGAAGATTTGTAGACAACAGTTTCTCGGTTGACAGTTTAAAGGGTGTTTAGTTCCAATGTTTTTGGATTATGTTCTGATTCAGCAACTTCGTATAAAGCCATTATCTTATCAAGCTTTATTTATAAGACCTAGTAACTCCAAGGCCCTAAGCCCATCAATCTGGTCCACGAAGAAAATCCATTATTGTAACTCACTCACTATTCATCGTTGGCAATCTCTATGACTGAACTCTCTGTAATACCCTAAGCCTCGTACTCTTCATTGACCAAAACCTAAATCCAGACAATGCTGTCCTACGTCTCTCAAAATCTCTTAAAGTCTAAAGCCAACACCTTAAAACATGTCCAATACACTCTCTACAAAATGGAATCCATAAGACCCATGTCCAAATCCACCTCCATCCCGAAGAAACAGCAGCGAATTCGCGATCACGGCTACGACAACTACATGGAAGTCGAGAAGAAAACCCGCAAAGTCCTAAAATTCCAATCTTTGATTCTCTCCCAAGTCAACCAGACACTGCCCATCTCTCGTCTCGACGTACTCGCTCGTCGCCTGGGCTTCAAACAGTACGAGGCTGGAGCATTCATCCTTAAATACCCTCACGTCTTCGAAGTCTTCGAACACCCTGTTCAACGGATATTATATTGTCGTTTAACTCGCAAAGCCCTTGTCCAAATTCAACAAGAGCAAGAAGTATTGCTTGCCCAAGTCCCCGATGCCGTGACCCGTTTGAGGAAGTTGATAATGATGTGCAACACTGGTCGAATTCGGTTGGAACATGTGAGGATTGCGAGGTATGAGTTTGGGTTACCTGATGATTTTGAGTACTCGGTGATTCTTAAGTACCCTCAGTATTTTAGGTTGATTGATGCTAAGGATACTAGGAACAAGTACATCGAGGTTGTTGATAGAGACCCGAATTTAACTGTTTGTGCAATAGAGAAAGTTAGGGAGAAAGAGTATAGAGAGAAGGGAATGGCGGCTGAGGATTCGAGGTTTTACTTCAGAATCAATTTTCCACCTGGTTTTAAGATTGGGAAGTATTATAGGATTGCAGTGTGGAAATGGCAGAGGACGCCTTATTGGTCACCTTATGATTGTATCGAGGGATATGATATGAGGTCGATTGAGGCTCAGAAAAGGTTGGAGAAGAGGGCAGTGGCTACAATTCATGAACTGTTGTCGATAACGGTGGAGAAGAAGATTACTCTGGAGAGGATTGCGCATTTTCGGATGGCTATGAACTTGCCGTCGAAGTTGAAGGAGTTCTTGCTTCAGCACCAGGGGATATTCTACGTGTCTACAAGAGGGAATCAGGGGAAACTTCATACTGTGTTTCTTAGAGAGGCATATCGGAGAGGGGAGTTGGTGGAGCCAAATGATCTGTATTTGGCACGGAGGAAGTTGGGTGAGCTGGTGTTATTGAGTCCAAGGAAAGCAAAAATAGATGGAGAGTTGGTTAGTTACCAGAGAAATAGAGGAGAGGATGGAATGGAGCGCTATAGAAGAGAATGTGCAGAAAATGATTTTGAGGTAAGGAAAGATGGCGAATACGAGGGCATGGAGTATGCTTCAAACTCAGACTTGGATTGTGATCTCAGCTCCAATACCATTGATGAGGACGATGGTGTATATCACACGGGCAATGCAGAAGATGTTCATTAACTGAGTGACTAGACTAGCAAGCAAGAGTATAATACCTGCTTAGCAATTTGCATGGCCTCAGTCATTACCATTTCATAGCATCGGCTGTCAATGATGGTTTACAATCAAGTTGGTGTTTTGGATAGTGAGTTGATGAACACTTTAGTCAATGTGTATTAGACGAGGAACCTTCATGTTTTTGGGTTCTTTAAGATGACCGAGTTTTGTAGGTAAATTCTTACACATCAAGTGATTCTTGTGCATTCTTCATACTGGAAGAGTTACCCCATTGTTTCAACATTGCTACCCCATTGTTTCAACATTGCTACGTCTATTCGGGAGCTTTAAAAGAAACTGGCTGACTCTTCTTGCAACCTATACAATTCTCATAACAACCCTCTCAATCATGTCACTCTGTCTCTAATAGGTTTTCTCCTTTCCTTCAAGCTCACTGTTTTCAGAAATTTCTCTAAGATTTAATGCAAAAGCTTATGATTGTTGATCGACTTCATTTCCCCTTCTTGCTTGCAGAAATCAGAATTGCTTTCCCATCCTATTTGCACATTGCAAAGGGAAATCATCAAGTAGCTTCCAATTTCCAGCTGCATCTGGGACACAATGGCCTTACTTCCATATAATGGTAAGCCTGAACATTTGTGCATAACTGTAGATCGATTATCTATATTCGAGGGAATGGTTTCTGGTCTTACGTTAAAAGTTCTCTCTTTTTTCTTTCTGTTTGATCTCACTGAGATAATTATACATGGCAGAGGGGATAATCTGGATTCTGCCTTGTGTCAAAGCTTTGTGATTGCCACTCTGATCTCTAGAAGTGTCTGAAACATCACACTCACAGCCTCTTACCAGTACTAAATCTCTATACAATTCTGGTAACTTTGGACAACTGCAGAAGTTGTAACTTGTATGGCAGTACTAACATTATCCAAATGTCTGACTCTGTCAGTTACTTGTCCTTCAACTTAACTGCTTCTTTTAGTTGGCGGCATAATTGCTACTTCTGAACCTCTCGGGATTACGCATTCAGCGACATTTTTATTGGATTGTTGTTGTTTCTGTTTCGGATAAACTATTTAATCAAGTCAACGACTCAAAACTAAATGATGAACTAATCCAAATGTTGCTGTAGACAATCTTTGAGATGGAGGTGAATTGTAAGATAATTTAATACTGATTAAACCTTTTAAACGTCCCGAAAGATTACATAATGAATCACAAAGAAAAACAAATGTACGGCCCATATAGATTCTCTCTAAGAAACAAACACAAGAGAAACTCATTCACCATTTTTTCTTATAATTAAAATAGAAAATCGCTCCTGGTTTGTGAGTTTGCAATTTGTCCTTACTCTAAAAGTTGGACTTTGCTATTATACCCCTCGTTGTAGTTGTGAAAGAAGCCAAATCCAACGGCCCACATCCCCCACCAAATCCCCACCTAATCCCGCTGAGGTTTAATCAAACATCATCAGCATGGTTGTTGATGGATGGTTAAACACCCGATTAAAACGACGGGATTTGATTAATGAAATCTATCAAAAGGATTTGAGATCCAATCAGATTGCGCCAACCCAACAGCGTCCAATCAATAGACGTGTGTTATTACAATATAAACAAGCTTTTTGGATGGTCAAACCTGTTTGACTACATGATAATTAAAAAATAAAAAAATAAAAAGCAGAAGTGTGAAAGGAAAGGAAAGGAAAGGAAAGGAAAGGTCTTAAGATAGAAGAAAGCCATAAACGGTGTTGTTGAATCGAGAGAGAGAGAGAGAGATGGGGAATTCATTTGGTTGCTCGGCCTCCGGTGAGAGGCTGGTGTCGGCGGCGAGAGATGGCGATTTGGTGGAAGCGAAGATGCTTCTGGATTGCAATCCTTGTCTGGCTAAGTACTCCACCTTCGGTGGCCTCAATTCTCCGCTACATTTCGCCGCCGCTAAAGGTCACGATGAGGTGATCCTTTTCTTGGTAACTACAGCTTATTTTTGGTTCGATTTTGAGTTTTTCTGGTTAATTGGGAGATGTTTATGTAGATTGTGGCGCTTTTGCTCGAGAATGGAGCTGACGTGAACTCGAGGAATTACTGTGGTCAGGTATAGCTTTTCGATGGTTTTTAAGCTTCAAACTGAAAGAATCGAGCTGGATTTGATCGATTTGGTTCTACTTCAGTTTTTCTCTTTCTTTTTTTTCGATTTTCATGTTGTTGCCTACGATCATTTCTATAATTTGAATTCGAGTGAGAAATTCAATATGACAGTAAGGTTTGAATTACGGCTAAATGGATCAATCTCTAACAAATTCTGTCATTATTTTCTTTTTGTGGTCGGGTTTGAAGACCGCGTTAATGCAAGCTTGTCGATATGGTCACTGGGAAGTTGTACAGACTCTCCTTCTTTTCAGATGTAATGTGAGTTCCTTTTTCCTTTTCTGCTTATTTGCTACTGTTTAAATTGATGATGCTGGATTAGCTTCTTGTTTTCGTTTGCATTTGCTAATTGATTTGAGAATTGGGTAATTGATGGCTCTATTTCTCTGTCTAGGTTACACGAGCGGATTATCTCAGTGGACGAACTGCTCTGCACTTTGCAGCTGTAAATGGTCACACTAGATGTATAAGACTAGTTGTGGCTGACTTTGTCCCCAGTGCCCCTTTTGAAGTCTTGCATACTCAGAGAGAAGTTAATACAGGGGATGGTTCCAGCATAAAAAATAAATTTGATCAAAGGCAAAGACTTGTTCTGAAAAGAGTGAACCTTTGATGTGGTCTAGATGCTCTGATTTCAGAAAACTTTCATTGACGTTTCATGTATTGTAATTTCTTAGTTTGGATCATCTATCTTGCAGTGCTCTCTCCAGATTTGTAAATAAGGCAGCTGACGGTGGCATAACTGCTCTTCACATGGCTGCATTGAATGGATATTTTGATTGTTTACAACTTCTACTTGACCTTCATGCAAATGTATCAGCTGTGACTTTTCATTATGGCACAACTATGGATTTGATAGGTGCACATTTGTCTTTATGCATTATGTTATTGTTTGCTTTATGAATCATTTTCTTGTGATTTGTGGTTTCTGACACCTTTTATATGTCCACAAGCAGGAGCTGGAAGCACTCCTTTGCATTATGCTGCCTGTGGGGGAAATTTGAAATGCTGTCAGGCAAGAGTGATTTGCCTCTAAATTGGTCATGAATTTATTTATAATTCTGTTGGTTCTGAATGATGATTTCTCTGTTTCTGCAGATCCTCCTTTCAAGAGGTGCCTCTCGAATGACATTAAACTGTAATGGGTAAATTGCTTTTTTTCTTATTTTTTCTCTGTTTGGCTAAGTGGCATATGCTGTCTGGTATCTGGTACTTGTGGGAAACAGCTAGCCATGTAATCAATGTGCTCTTTTTTCAGGTGGCTACCTATTGACGTTGCCAGGATGTGGGGTCGTCATTGGCTTGAACCATTGTTGATACCAAATTCTAACTCCAGCATTCCACAATTTCCTCATTCTAATTACTTATCGTTACCCCTTTTGAGTGTAATCAACATTGCTAGGTAACTTACTCTGCAAATTGATACACCAGCAGGTGCAGCAAAACTACATCCGTGCACATGCATCTAATGCACTGGAAAAATCCGTACATGATCCCTTATACAAATGTCAGGATACTGATTGATAGGGATTCTCATGTTATGGTTTTACATTTTCTTTTTATTGTTATTATCTCAACTAACATAAGCCTACTTAAATTTATATTTGAAGTGATTTATTGAAGTTAATGAATTCTTACTTAAACCAGTAGCAGTAATATCTACTGAACTATTCCTTCCAGAGAGAGTGGGATACAGTACTCGACAGCTGCCTCTGATGACCCTGATATTTGTGCTGTTTGCCTGGAGAGAGTTTGCAATGTAGCTGCAGAAGGTTTGTTCTTCTTTTTGTCTTCACTCTTAATATTATTTCTGTGGACCCTGTAACTCTGCTTCTATCATGCGTGATGTTACATAAATCATTGACTGCAAGTCTCAAATGTCGCCATGAATTTCTCTTGCCTCAGTTCAGACGGATACCTCTATGATTGTTATTTTGAGTAGGATAACATAATTATGATAAATGAGTATTGTGATAATGTTTGATTTATCCTGAAAAGTTACAAATCTGGACACCATTGTATTAACCATGTTCTGCTTTGGACTATGTGGATAATCAAACCTTTGGAATTTGGAAAAATAATTCTATGTTGATTGTGGTCATCTTTGAGTTATCTTAATCAAGAACAAATATTGCATTGGTTAAACGATAATTGCATAACATTGGAGTATAGTAAAAAAATGGCAATTAGGAAGACCTGCTAAGTACTTTCTTTTTCGTTTTGATTTAATTTGGGCCACACTATCTGCCCTGAAATACCACCAAGTTTTGATATTTGGTCGTGGATGTGGAACGGTGATATGTGCTTTCTTCGACTTCACCGTCTTTATCATCTGAATCCTTTTACAAGGCTAGTATATCATCTGCTAATATATCTTCGTAATGCATTGCGTATCTGATTTGTCACTGGCTTTGTGTATCTGATCGATGAAATTCATACTCGTATCAGGTTGTGGCCATGAGCTTTGTGTGAGATGTGCACTTTATCTTTGCTCAACAAGCAACATTCCTTCTAATGTGGCGGGTCCACCTGGTTCTATCCCATGTCCTCTTTGCAGGCATGGCATCATTTCTTTCGTTAAATTGCCTGGTTCTCAAGCAAAGGAAATGAAGCTTCCTCTCTCCCTTGGTCTCTGCACGCCATGCATGCTTCATTCTCGTGACGCAAACCCGCAATCTCCGTCATGTCTACCAGAGATTCAAAAGACTTCTGTCTCTTCTGATTATCTTTGTCCGGTAACTTGTAGCCCATTTCCTTCTGTCACCATTCCTTTGTGCACTTGCAATGATGGACCGTGCCCTTCTTTTGAACCGCGAGCCGTAGAAACACAAGACGGAACCCAGCGTCATTCACAAACATCCTTGAACCAGGACAAAATGGAAGAGCCAAGACTGGAAAAAACAACGTGCTCAAACATGTTCTGGGGAAGAAGAAGCTGCAGCAGAGAGCATCAATGCAATTCAGAAATAAACGCATAATTACTTTCACATTTGACATTCTGATCGCTGAGATGAGGTCTTCGTCGTCGTATGGGTCACATCACACAGAGAGATATCTAGAAACCATGTTTGCTTCCATTTTTTTGTTCGGCTGGCTGCATGGACATGGATCTGGGTTTTGATACATAATAGTTGGATATCCTTGTAAGTGTTCTAAGATATTTGGTGAGAGTTGTAAAAAAATGGTGTTGGGAGGTCTATAGATCTATTGTAATTGATGTCATCAATGAACAATTAGCCTTCTGCTATCCTTTTCATTCGACAACTATGGGTTTGTTTAGGCTTAATGTGTCTATTCTAATTCTTCAACTACAAAAGCATCGAACTGTGTTTTCTCGCACGTTATGTTAAATAGTTCTATAGTTTTGAGTTTAGATTACGTATTGTTAGATCTATTCAGATCTAGTGTATATCCGGTTGTTGTCATTGATGTTCAAAGTCAGAGTCAATATATCTAGTGTACAAAGCTCCCCGTTTTACGATAGTATGGAGAAGGGAGAAGGTTATTGATGATCACTGTACCTTTTTTTAATATTTTTAAACAAAGAGGTATTTTCATGATTTGAACATGTGATCTTTTGGTCGTAAAGGAGCAATTTTTACTAATTGCTCCAAGTTCTCCCTCAGTTCTTGTCATTGATATTCTGTTCAATAATTTTATGTTTTCTTAAAAGAATTTTTTTTATTTTAAATTATTACACCAATATCTTGTGATAATAAGAATACTTACCTAATTATTTCAACAGAACTTGTGAAAAAAAATAATTCAAAGAATTTTATATTTTTAAATAAGAAATTATAACATGTTGATTATGATACTTTTTGTTGAAGCATTAATAAGAGTTAGGTTTATAGTAATTATTCTAATAATTTTTACGAGTATGTCTAAAACTATTTATGTAAATCAATAATATTACTAATTATTACAATATTAATCATAATAATTATAAAAACTATAAAAAATGACTCTTAAGTGATCTCTTGTAATTTATTAAATGCTAAAGCTTTGTTAGCTAATATCTCATACTTTTGATATTAGCTAACAAGTACAGTACGTTTTCTGATACACTCATTACGAAACCAAACCCTAAAACCAGGAGAGGAGATGGATACGATCATCTTCTTCTTGCAGCAGTTTCTCTCTGTGCATTGAAGTACACAACAGCCACGGGCAGTCCCAATCCATTCTCTTCTGAGAACCTTCTTGTGTTGAAGTAGTCTCTCCAAAACATTGGCCTCACTGTTTGTCTTCCTTTCTGTTTAAATAGAACAAACACGTACCTGTGGATTCCCACCACTGGCCTTGGAATTTCATAGCTCACTATCTCTTTCCCTGTTTTTTGATCAAAACCCACTTAGCTTTCCTTTAGTTTTATACTAAAATATACTGAGAAAGTTGCAACTCACCAAAGGAAACATCAGTAGTTCCTGGTATGTCAGTGACCATCCTGGAGAATGAAAAGAGTTATCATCAGAGACACCTTAAGAGAAATAGAATGTGCTTTATGAATATGTTTTGAGTAATACCAATGGAGGTGTTCTCTTAGGTATGGATCACTTGGACTTGGAGCGTCAGGGTCTATCATGATCTTAGAAACAGAAAACGAACGATCACTCAAGAAAGAACAGTATTTCGTATAAATTTCAGACATACACGGTGCTTATGATAAAGAAATGGGCACTTACTAGTGTATAAGCAGCTCTCATGTCTTCGCCACCAATCTCGACTCTAGGTTTAGTAGTAATGGAAGAAGGCATAAACTCATATCCATTACAGACTTGCTTGTTGGAGCTGTAGATTACGTTCATCTTCACACTTGGAGTGAATAGATCCACCACATCTCCTACTACTCTCTCAATAATGAGTGGATCTATCATCAATCTTGACATGAAGAGAAGAGAAAGTTAGGGATGCGATGTTCTTTGTTGATGAGAACTAAAGAGTTAGAGAGCTTTTATAGGCACAATATGGTAAGGGACATGAACATGAGCACAACAACATTAATAGTAATGCTTCAAACATGGAAAAGTCATCTCTATCAGGAGCAAGGACACGTAGTATTGAACCTTCTTCAACCTGCATTGCTATTGCTATAACCTGCGTACTATTGAACTTTCCTAATCCTATATTACTGTCATTGCTCTTCAAATATGTAAAAGGTTTGTCTATTTGGAAAGGACATGTTTGAGAAGATGTGATGAGAAGGCATTAGGATTGGTTTTGTTGAGGATTTAATTTAAAAGATTATATAATTTTAAGAATCTAACATGTCTTTGGCTTATTGGGTTGACAAGAATAAGAATTTAAACACCTTTTCACTTTATTATATAATATCTTTGGGAAAAATGGAATTTAGCTTTTAAGATGCTCCTCTCCGTACAAACATATGTAGGGATGGCAATTTTTGACCCATGAGCCTAAATTTAGTTATTTTTAATAGGTCAATCCATGAGCTAAGCCCAGGTTCAGACAAACTCGAAGTCCAATTATTTTAAGCAAAATAACATCGTTTTATTTAGAAGAGTTGAACTTTGGGTAAATTTGGGTCTAGATAACCCAAACCCTAATTTAATTAAAAAATAAATTATTCTAAATTTTTAATTTTAAAAAAATTATTTTAAAAAATTTGACTGGGTTGGCCCATGGGCCAGCCCATTGCCATCCCTAAACATATGCCTTGCCAACAATAAATATGAAAGTGAAAACAATAAAGTTTAAACCTAAAATTTTTAAATTGTGTAATCGGTAATTATGTTACGAGTTATTGATTGCGATAATTATATATGATACAAATATAATTATTTAAAAATAATTATAATACTTAAAATTTTAGACATCCAATAAGGTCTACGTAAATAATCAATTTATTTATTATCATGCACTCCTCTTTTTTAAGTTAATTTGCATGTTTTTTGTTAAAATTTCCTAATTTAATAATTAAAATATATATTTTTCGAATGAAACCCTTCCCTATTAGACAATTCTATCTTTGATTTTTAATAAAAAAATTTTAGAACATCTAAAACAAAATTAAATCAAATTCAAAATTGAATTTATGTACAATCATAATATCTATTATATATCAGATAAAACTTTTTTATATATAAATTATTTTTATCTTTCTTTTTCAATTGGACATGAGGTGTCTCTACTTGTAAATTTCTAACCCTCTAAGTAATAGTTTGCAGACAGCCAAATCTTTAGAAGATTTAATATAATTTTTCTGGGTCATTCTCTTTATTCTTCTATAGGCAAACTACGCATGTAATTCTCTTAAAGAACTGAACTTGGAGGTGGACTTTTACACATTAAATCTCATATTTTATTAAATCTCATCTATATATTTATTTGAAGTCCACGTAAATGTGTGGAAGAGAATTAATAAAATATGATAAGAACATTATAATCGAAACAGAAGATCTGATCCCGAACCTTTATGCCAAGGTTTAAACCAAGAAAAAAAAAAAGACAAAGAAAGCTGAAGCTGAAGCCACAGTTTAGCCACATACCTTAATGATAATTCAAAACAACAACACCAACACCTAATGAAAGTCTGGTACATATGTGAAAATTGAGAAAATCCAGTAATCAGGGTTGTTCTTAAAATTTTATAGCCCTGAAATTACAAAAAGGCTCTAATAAATTAATAATATATAAATATGTAAACATTAAAAGCATATTTTTATTATTAATTTTTTTTAAGTTCACACACATGTTAAAATTGTAATGTTTGTGAAATAATTTTTATTATATTTTATTAAAAAGTTAAGTAAATGTTAGTTTAAATAAATAAAATAAATTTTGTGAAACTTAAATAATAATATACAAATAAATAATACTTTTTTTAGAATACAATAACTAAAATAACAAAGTTAAAAACTAATTTATTTAATTGTATATTATGCTTTTAGTGTAATTTATTCAAGAACTTAAAGAGTGCTAAAATGTAAATTAAATAAACTTCAATTTTATATATAATAAATTTAGGGATTTATTGTACGAAAAGAAAACAAGTTACAAGCAGATGAACCATAAGTGTTGCAGTAAATTACTACTTAGATATTTCAATATTTAATAAAATAAAAATACATTAAAAAAGTCAAACATTTTATATTTAAATTATTACTCACAAGTCAAAACTGTGAAAATATTTTGTTGATAAAATATATTAAAGTTGGCATGTACAATGTATTAGAATATCTCATATTGACTAAGCATGAAAATGTTAAAAGGGTTTATAAATGGTAAGGATCAACTATCTAAATGACTAGTTCTAATCATTTTGACAATAATTAACCCAAGTTCAATTTTAATATGATATCAGAGTCGATGGTTTGGTCCTGTTACTACTGCGTTATTTCACGTGACAATTGAATGTTCAGTTTCAGCTACACTTGAGGAAGAGTATTAGAGTATTCTATATTGACTAAGCATAAAAATGTTAAAAAATTTATAAATAATAAAGGTCAACTATTTAAATAACTTGTTCTAGTCATTTTGACAATAATTCACTGAAGCTCGATTCTAATACAATGATCAGCTCAATCGACGGGAGCTCATGGTTTGATTGTTTACCAGCTACACATTAAAAATGTAAAGGACGGCCAAAAGGATATAGTTAGCTTCTAGGTAGACGAGCTTTAAATGAACGTGGTAAGTCATGGTCGTTTACATTAGTTAATTGTTGCATTTTCGTTCTTATTGATTCAAGAGCTTTAAGGTAAATATGAAGGGTGCTATCATTTTCTTCGCACAGACAATTATGTTTTTTTTTGTTTTTTTTTGACTAAGTTGACTAATCATAAGTCTTTAAGACCACATTCCAAGAGCTTTAGAAGATGTAAATTTAGAACCTCAAGATTCCTCAAGTTTTTACGTAGCTTGTACATTTCTGTACACAAAGAGTCGTCACATACTTGATTAGTCAACTACTGATTGATTGCTTGCTCTGTTCAGTATCAGGTTTCCAGTTGCTCTTGCGTTCTCTAGTAATTTCAACTCCTACACTACCACTAGAAGCGAAGCGTCCGTAATTGATCCAATCAAGGAGCTTTGTCCAGGAGACTAGAGGATTATCAATAGGACAAATTTTTCATTTCTTCTCCTTTGACGTAACTCAAACTCAAGACCTCTTATAAAACAGAGCCTTAACTGAGGAGCTTAAGCCATTAGGCCACTCCTCGTTGTCAAGACAAGCAATTATGTTGTTTGGTTGCTAAGAAAGATGGCGATGAATGGTATAAATAGGGTTGGAATTATGTAAAGATTAGGTGCCATACTTGTCTTTACCCAAAGTTAGGATTGCCAATAATACGTAAATAGGAAGATTGTTTCTTGTAAACTCATAAGCACATATATATATTAAAATAATAAATTAAAAATAATTAAAAATAAAATAAAAAGACAAAGAAGATAATAGTAATAAAATAAAAAATTTATAAATAAAAATAAAATATTTATTAAACTAAATAATACAACAAATATAGAATAAAGTAAATAGTAAAAATAAAAGATAAATAAGTACATAAACAAAAAAGAAGATAAACACGTAAATAATCAAATAAGTCATTGCAAAAAAAATATTTAAACTAAATAACGAAGTATTTCGAATTAAAAACGTATAGTAAATATAAAACATAAGATTTGAAAAAAAAATATTTAGACCTAAAAAACAAGAAAGACCTTTATATATGAAATCTTTTATCTATATCTTAATATGTCAAAACTTTTTATTGAGGGTAATATTTTGGGTAAGTTTCTTTATAATTATATCATTCTTAATCACTTCCTCTAATTTTTATTACGCCGTTATTTTTTCTCTTACTGTCTATAAGTATAATCTTCTCGTTAAAACTTTAACGTATTTTTTTTTAACATGTTTGAATCACCTAAACCCGATAATTCATATTTGTAAAATTTACCATCTCTTGTTGGACTCGATAAACCTTCTATATTTTTATATAACACGTAAAATCACCTTTTTTACTGTAAAGGGTTCTTCCATCTTTAGTGGGTTGATCGGATTGATTTGAACACAACACGTAATTGAGTTTCAAAGAATAACATAACAGATTAAAAATATAACTAAAGAGATATAGAGGCATATTCCAAGTTTTTGACCCATACAGCTTATGTTCTTCACTCATCAGCGTCAATTAGGTCAAAAAAGTTTGCTTTTTTGTTCTTCAATTGTACCTTTTTTTCAGACATCAAACACGTATTGTTAGCTTTAGAATCTCGACGATTTTTGAGTCAAAACGCAAAAGCCTCGGATGTGTCATTTTGTTCTTGGTTTTGAATCGTTTTTGGTCAAATCCTAAGGCTGCTACTCATTCTCCTCCAAGTATGTTTTATTGAGAAATTAAAAAATATATTAATTAAAGATAGAAGAGGGTTACAGAATTTGAGGATACAAAAGACTCACTCATCAGTCAAAAAGACTATGTTATAGAAATTAAAAAATATATTAATTAAAGATAGAAGAGGGTTACAGAATTTGAGAATACAAAAGACTCACTCATCAATCAAAAAGACTATGTTAATTGTTACACTCAAGTAATAAGTCTCCCAAAACGGCAACATTCCACATACAGATTAAGACTCTTGTTAGACCAAAATGGGAAAAATACAAACCCAATCCCCACAATCTTCCTTTGAATATTTCCAAATTATAGTTGGAGCATCTGCGATCTCCGCCCTAGTGAGGCGCTATATACAAGTTTAGAAACAGATGACCCAGCAAATAGGTTCTACGTATTCATTGTAGCATGAATACTCTAGCCTATCCTTTGGCGGTTAAAAGGTAAGACTGATCATCCATAAACCCATTTTCCTCTTCTTCGTATTTCACCCTTAATTTGACCGTTGCAAGTTGATTGTAGCTTCCTTTCTTGTCTCTCTATATACCAGGACATTGGTTGAGCATCCTTTACCCCTTTTTCAAGCCCCAATGGCATCTCCTTTTCGTCAGATGAACGGTAAGCTCCTCTTCTAGTGCCTTCCATATTATCAATAAATATTAGCTTTGAACTGCCTGCTACTTTTGGTATGCATGTTTCTCTGTTTCTCTATTTCTCTATATTCTCTATACATTAGCAAGTTGGGATGAGCATTCCTTTATAGAACTAGAGGAGATTACCTGTTGTCTAACTTTAGCAAAAATGCACTCTGTTACGTGATGTCAATTTTTACTGATGTTTTGAAATCTTCTAATGTTCCTTTCTGTCCATATTTTCTTAATGCAAGTCGCAAAGGAAAGTAGGCTGATAAGAGAATTAGGATGAGAAATGGACTTTAGTTTGCTAAATCACTGCAGAATCATTGTGAATTGAATTGTACTTAGGGACCACAGACATTTGTGTCTTATCTAAGACAAATGTCTTTAGAGAAGGGACACTCAAAAAATAGATGGTCCCTATTCTCTTATCCTGATTTACACAGGACACAAACTTCATTTGAATTCAGGAAAAAGAGTCTATCCATAGTAGTTATAAGCTTGTTTAAGGCAGAGAGTCATAGAATGAATAAAGAGCTAGGCATTAGCTCTTTATGCCAAACCATTTCATACCATTCCACTTTGGCATTTCTCCGAAACAGGCATTTCCTACAGCTTTTTATTATGAATATACCTTGTGGGTGGTTTCTCCAAATGTATTTATCAGGTATCAATAAGTTAGGGGAGTAGGTGGGTTGTTGATAATGAATTTCTACTGGGAGTTCCTCCTAGACATGTCAATGGGCCGGGTTGGGCCAGCCCATGGCCCGCGCCGGTCGAGATGGGCCAACTCGTGCCCCGACGCAGCCCGGCCATATATTTTTAAAATTTTTTTTAAAACGACGCCGTTTTGAAAAAATGGACAGGTAGGCAGACCATGGTCGGCCCGTGACCCCGACCCCGACGGACCATGGTCAGCCAATGGCCAGCCAATTCGGGCCAAAAATGAGCCGGGTCGGGCCAAACCTGAATTGCCATCCCTAATTCCTCCCACTGACCCTTCCCTAATAAAGGCCTTAACTTTAGTAGTTAAGGGAAGATGGCTCAATGATTGAATAGCAATCTGATTCGTGATTAGTAGTCCATTATCTATCCAGTTGTCATACCAAAAACTAACCTTCACTCCATCCCCTACCTTGCATAAAACTTCAAAACATAATTCCTCCTTTATCTTTAATAGTTGTGATAGAAACCAACAGTGGGAGGATTGGTACGCCTAGATAGCGTAGACGAGTTTGTTTCTGTAGCATTCTAGTTAAGGAGGAAACTCATCCTTTTATGTGATCTGTACTTTTAGAGAGAACAAAGTGGCTTTTATGATAATTAACAAACAGTCTAGACATAGAGCTAAATTGGTTCAAAGAAGCCATAAGGAGCTTGATAGAAGCCTCATCAACCTTAAAGAATAGGAAAAGATCATCTGCAAAGCATAAGTTCAACCAAGAGACTTTCTTACATCGGCAATGATGTTTAAACCTTGAGCCCCTGCCAGTATTATACTTCAAGAGAGAAGTTAGGGCCTCTATGCATAATATGAATAAATAAGGAGACATAGGATCCCCTTGCCTGAGTCCTCTTTTCCTATGAAATTTTTTTGTAGAAGTTCCATTAACCATAACAGTAGAAGAAGGGTTAGTAATACAAACTTCAAACCATTTAATAAACACCATTGGAAAACCCATAACTTCAAGTAGTCTCAATATAAAGTTCCATTCTACACTGTCAAAAGCCTTCTTAAAATCTATCTTGAAAGCACAATTCTTTGGAGCTTTCTTTCTCGAGTAACTTCTTAGCAACTCTTGTACTATGGAAATGTTATCCCCTATTTGTTTTGTAACACCCTAATACTCCCTAGGAGGAGATTGCGAGTGTCACATACACACAGAACACACTGAACACGAAGCAGTACAAAACATACAAAACAATTTATACATACAATACCAGAATTTCAACAAACATACATTGCATGTCAAAATTTCCAAAAGCAGCTTGAATTAAGGTTATTACAACCCTTCAAAATAAAAATTCATAAGTTATAAACATCAGATACAAGTCCAAAAACAATCTTAAAATACATGTGAACAAAACAAAAATCAGACTCCTTTGGCCATAACGGTTGTCTTGTCCCAATTCCCACGTCCCTCTTTTAGAACCTAGACGGGGCAAATCCACCGTGCTAAGCATATAACTTAGTGAGTAATAACTAATCTATGGATAAACTGACAACTTATCATATTGAATCATGTAACAGCATACACATGCATTAAACAATAAATGAGACATAAAATATTTCAGAACAGACTTTATAATTAACAAAACTGAACAGCACAAGAGGGTATAAACCCTTCAGAATCAGAACACAATAATGTTTAAGTCATAATTAAACATATGTCAGAATCACAAAACCAGATAACTGCTAATCCATTTACAGAAGTGGGTAACAGGACTTATACAGAAGAGACTGAAGTCTCGACACTGAAGTGTCAATAACAGAAGACACCGAAGTGTCACAGAAGAGACCGAAGTCTCGACTCCTAAGTGTCAATATCAGAAGACACCGAAGTGTCACTAACAGAAGACACCAAAGTGTCATAGAAGCAGCTGCAGACCCTTCTAGGCATGCCTATTTACTCACGACTAGGACTTGACAGTTTTAAAATAAAACAGGTTCATTTCAGAATTCTCATATGAGAAACATATTGCAACACATACTACTTTACTCCATTTTGTTCAACTTGACATAATCACTGCTTTTCAAACAAACTAACATATCATACAATCACAAGTATGTGCAATAATGCATCAATAAAGGTATTGAATCATCACCAATTAGGTATCATCACACAAATAGAAAGCACTTCCAATTATGAAACTCCTCGGACAATTGATGATCTGGAATTATCACAATATTATCGCAAAAATTCCCAATTCACATACATACATATTCAATTCATAATACATAAGCCATTAGAACTCATTCATTCATGATCACAATAAGCAATTCAACATTGTACACCATACATCCTTTACATTATCATCTCAATTAATTATGCATAATTAACCTATCTATTTCTCCATTAACCTTATACAGTCATCAATTGCACAAAATCTCATTTATTTTCACTTTCCTAACCATTTCGCACAATTGTGGGATAAGGGACCCGAAACCTCCAAACAGTTGTTTTCACAAGACAGGTTTTGGGTTAGTTTTGTATGGCCATTTTGACATAAAAAATGAGGTTTTTGGGTAATAAGGTCTTATAAAGAAATGTTCCTATATGTCTTAAGTTTCTAACAGAACAACAATCATTCAATTTGGTTCATTATTCAATGAGTTATACCCAAAATATTACATACTATTCTCAACTGCGGACAACAACTAGAATGCAACTTCAAGCTAAATTTCAAAACCCTTAGTGACAGAAATAAAATTAGATTCCCTTACAAAAGTTGTAGATAAATGTATCTAGTTTCATCTAAATTTGAAATCATTCCATTTTTATGTCTACATGTTAAGATATGGTTGAACTACCGAAATCAGTTTAGTAGTCAATCCAGAATTATCATATAACCATCATTTTTCCATCATTCAATTCTCATCGTCTTAACACATATTCATGCCAAGTTAAATTTCATAACACTTGTATTAATACATACTATCACGTTCAAAATTCCCTTACTTGTTTAATTTCGAATTCCAACTCCAAAGAACAAATCAATTACACAATTCCTATCAAGGTGACCAAGAAGACAGCAACATAGAAGACAGCAGGATCTATCTTCCTTAATGCAGTATTTTGACGTGATAATGCAAAAAAAATCAAGCAAATTTCTAGAAGTTGAGAGGAAAATGAGAGGTGTCGGTGGTGAGGAGCAAAGGAGAGAGAGAAGGCTGCAGAAATACCAAATGAGCTGAAGTGATTCACCACCTTTAGATGCTAGGTGTCATCAAACTTCTTAAGCATGTGTCACTTTGCATGTAATGCCATGTGTCAGTTATTTATGCTGCAACTAATCTCCTTAAAATGCTGCCGTTTGTCTCCCACAAATTAGTCTACAAGTCACTCCAAAAGTGGTCCACTTGTCACATAATAATTGGTCCATTTGTCACACATTTAATTATGCTAAATGTCACCAAGTAAGTAGTCCACGTATAAACCATCAATAAATTGTATTGATATAGGCCGAATTTGAAAAAGTTGCCTTCATAAAAGTTGTAGCTTATCCTCTTAGCTTTCTAATGGTATAAAGTTTGTAATTTTTGGACATCGAAAACAAAATATATGACACTTATAAGTTGGAGTGTCACATTGGTTTGCAAACAAACACTAGATGTTTCTCTAGATGTCACAATTGATCATGCGAAAAATTCACTTCAAGCTTAGATTTTTAAGAACTTTCAAGCCTTCTTTTCACTTAATCATCACCCAAACCTTGTATAATGTAGCCATGACATATATTCCGAGACCTGGGCCCAACATTAATGCCTTAAGTCTCTAATGAAGACAATAAATTTCAATTTTCTAAGTATGATTCTTCAAACCATAATTTAAGACATATGCAATATATTTTCAATGAAACATTCCAACTAGAGTACAATTTGGGGCCTTACACAAAAGCTATTTGTGAACCCAATGCAAAATTATGGTGGGTTGCAATGACTGATGAGATGCAAACCATAAAGCATAATAAGGTCTGGGAGCTAGTTGATTTTGTAACAGAACTGCAAAACCATCAGTTGTAAATGAAGTTTAAAGACCTGAAGGATTTCAGGATAAAGTTCAATGGTTTATGGACTTGCTCATTTTCCTGATGGTCCACTTAGGGAGAAATGTTGACTTTAATGTTTCATTTTCTCTCGTATCTTCGAAGGATACATTTTGAGTGATTATAACAATTGTAGCTCATGATGATATAGAATTACATCAGATGGTTGTCAAAACCACTTTCTTGAATAAAGATCTTTATAAAGTGGTCTATATGGTATAAACTGAAGGATTTCAGGATCTAAGTGGAACTGACATAGTTTGCACGTTATACAGATCAATATATGATTTACATCAAAGCTCCCGAAAGTGATACCTTACATTTGATAAGGTTTGACCTCTTTTGGCTTCATGAAAAATAAAGTTAAAAAGATGCTTGTACTATTAGGTCAAGGGGAGCAAAGTTATCTTCCTATTATTGCATATGGATGATATATTGCTCACGTCAAATTACTTGACTATGTTGTATAAGGTTAAGCAACTTTTGGCCAAGAACTTTAACATGAAGGACCTTCACGTAGCACCTTTTGTCCTAAGTGTTCAGATTCATCAGGACAGATCTTAACACTCATCATACCTCTCACAGAGTGCATACATTAAGTATATGTTACAAAGATTTAATACGATTAACTGTAAACATGTCGTAGCAACTATCTCTCATAGTAAGAGATAATCTTTGGCACAGTATCCAAAAAATAAAGTAATGAGAGAGATTATGAGGAATGTTTCGTATTCTAGTACGGTTAATAGTCTAATGTATGCTTGGCTATGTACTAGGTAAGACATTGCATTTACTGTTTGACTTTTTGGTCAGTATCTGATTAACCCAGATGTAGACTATTGAAATGCAGTCAAGCGAGTGTTAAGATAATTAAAAGAAAATTTTATATTGACATATAAAAAAGTCAACATACTAAACCTCGTAGGGAATTCAGATTCAAATTAAGCTATGTATTCGGATGATCGAAAGTTCACTTAAGTTTATAGTTTAAGTTTGCAGATGGTACAATGTCGTGGAAGAGTGTCAAGTAGACATGGGTGATTTCCTTGACCGTGCATGCAGAGCCCATGTTATGAAGCTTCTTCACAGACAGTTTAGCTCAGAATTTTGATTTCTGAGTTATCTGTGGTTAATTCAGTAACTAGACTCATTCAGTTGTAATGTGATAATCAAACTGTTGTGTTGTTTAATAACGACATTGAATATCGCAAGGTCTTAGCATTTTGAGATCAAATATTTGACCATGAAGTAGTTGATATGAAATGGTGACAATAAGGTTTGGAGCATTTAAAGACTAAGGAACTATAAGTCGATTATTTAACTAAAGGACTTTGCCCATTTGTGTTTGAAAAACAAGTATACAGTATAGGTGTTTTGAAGTCCTTAGACACTGTTAGTTAGGGGATTGTTATGTTTGCTCTATGTACATTTGTATGTTTTGATGTATTATGACGGTATGATGGTTCATCAAATTTGATGATAATTGTTTATCCTCAGTAATACGTGTTATCATACATTGTCATAATACTTATGAAAGTCTTAAGATTTGTGTCAATCTTAAGCATTTAAAGGCCATTAGGCATATATAAAGATTGACTTTGAGCCTATGTCATTTAAACACATACAGTTTTATACGAATATCCTCAACGTTTCAGATGACATAAGGGGAATATAAGTTTTTAATCTCGTAAAGGTTCTCTAATGATGTTTAGCATTTGGTGAGAGGAAACGAGTTTTCTCTAATGTTGTTTATCATTTGGTGAGAGAAAACAAGATTTTTCTAATGCAGTTTAGCATAAAGTTGGAGAAATCGAGACCTACAAACAAAGATGATATAATTTAGCTCATATAGGTATCATCTTAGTTTGCCACACTCCATTTTTCCATTCATGTTAGTGAGGTTTAGATATGCGTGATTATATTGGATCTTTGTCGCACATGACACATGCAATTGATACTTTTCGGTATCGAAAGCCTTGCAGGATGAAATGATGGACTTTCGTTATCTTTGGATCAAATGTTTTGTTTTAAACTTAGTCGAATAATACAGTAGCGTAGCTTAACTGAGTCTTTAAACTGTTTTTAAACTTGAGTCAAAACTGCAATTAAGTATTGTCTAAAGGGGATAATGTTGGACATTTTTATCCTTTCCCATGAAGTTAGACAATATTTAATTGTAATTTTTTTGATAAATTATCAGCTAAGTTACTTAATTTGTTCCAGATAAAGATAATAAAGTGGCCCGATAAATGATAATAAAGTGGCCCAATTAGTGTGGACTGAACCTATATCGGGCTTGTGATGGAGAAGCCCAATATGCAAGCTATATAGCTCTCATATCATTCGTAAGCATAAAGATTCTCTAACCCGTTAAGAGGGCTTATGTTTCGAGAAAACTGTAGAAAGACGTTGACGGCATTTCAGTGAATAGTTCCCATGAAGATGGCAATGAATTCGCGCTCGTTTCAATTTTAGAAAGCTCGTTTGAAGTTATGGAACTAAAATCAGTTATTTTTCTCATTTCTTCGTTTATTACCTTTTCACGTTCGATCTGAGATATGTAACTAAGGTATCGTTACGTATTACAAATTAAGGACAGATAGTATCTACCTTTTGTGTCCTGAAATTTAGCAGAACTGTTCCCAAAGTTAACACATAGGTTTCCACGAATGATAGGCCATAATTACAATCTTTTACTTGTATTCGTGTTAAAATCCTGCAAAAGAGAAAAAAACTTAAGGATGTGGTGGATTCTTTAGGACTATCTAAGAGTAAATCCAACTGTATTTTGTACATGGTAGTAAATTTTCAGCAAATGAAGATTTTGCACCAACCCTACACACTAGATAGCACCTAAGTATCGGTTCAGATTATAAAATGTCTGACGTGTAATGTTAGAATTACAACAAATGGAACATTTAGCGACGAAAATAAATATGGCTAAACAATAATCAATCGTCGCAAATACTTATTTGTGATGAAACAATGTTGTTGCCCAAATCGTCACTGAATCCCAGTAGCAAAACAACATTCGCGACATGTTTCCAAAGTCATCGCCAAAACGTTTTTTCGACACAAATAATTCATCGGTAAAAAGTATAACTGACGAGAATAATGAACGTTGTATATAGTTTTGAGCAACGTTTTTGTTTCGTAGCTAAAAGTTTTTCCCTACTAAACTATATTCGTAGGTAATTATTTTTAGTGGCGATTTTATTTTGATACCATAATAGTTTTAGCTACTAATTATCTATTGTAGGGAAATATTTTTAGAGACATTTCTGCAAACGTAGGTAAAAATATTTTGTGATGATTTTATTTTTGTAGCAAAATACTTTTAGCTACTAATATGTGGTTGTAGCAAAATGTTTTTAACGGTATTCTTGTATACGTAGTTAATGACTTTTGTGATTATTTTGTTTTGATAGCTAATAGTATTTAGTGACAAGTTTTAATTTTGAATTTAAATATTATTATAATTGTTAAAAACAAATTTATTTTAATTTATTACAATTTTTAAGACAGCTTGAAATATTAAAATTATTTATTTTATAATTAATTTTAGTGACATATTTTTTAAATAATAATAAATTGAAATAAAATAAACATTAAAATGGAATGTATTTTATAAAAAAATAATTACAAGTCATACACAAACTAAGACTCCTCGTTGTCCTCACTACTATTGACATACGCTGAGCCTAGTAATTGTTTTACCATCTTTTTAAGCTTGTTAACTTCTTTTACATTATGATTTAACTTGTCTTCTGTACATTGTAACTTATCTTCCGTACAATGTGATTTAGTCTTCAGTGCCTGGTTCTCCTCTTGAAGCGCCGTGACATATGCTGATCGTGAAGAAGAGGCACCAATAGGCCTAGGGCCATACGTAAGACCTTTGATATAGCCCGATCGTGTACTAAGGACATTGTTGCAAATGTCATCGACATTGGGTTGATTCCCCTCAGCCAATGATGTTTTCAACAACTCCTGCATCTTGTTCTACAATTTAAAGTAAAAAATCGAGTTAACTAAAAAATTATTACTTACTATTACACAGAAAAATAATTTATAATATTAATTTATTTATACTTACATAATTACTTTGTGCCTCTTCAGACGTCCAGTCTTGACCTTCCTTGCAGTGTGTGTGCTTGTACAGTGTGATCCTATCACACTCTTGCTCTTAGAGTTGTGTTAGACTCTATAATATGAATTTAAAAAATTATAACCAATTAGAATTTGTTGTATTAAAAAATAGAATAGTAAATTGAAAACGTTTCACTTACAAATTCTTATCAGATAACGACAAACGATTTGGAGCCAGTGTTATAAAGAGACTTTTTTTTTCTTTGTTGGCCTTGGCTTTCTCATACTTTTCCTAAATTAAGAGAAGTAGTTATGAGATTTATAAACATAATTAATGGAAGGAAATATGAAGAGGCAAAAACAAACCTAAACCTTCGCTGAAGCCCAATAATCACACATTTCATTCCAATTTTCTTCAGTTACTTGTTCCAGAACATGTCTCCTTGCCTCTTCATCAGAAGGGAAAGATTGATAATATTTATGAAGTCGATATCGATGATCCTTCACCCTTTGTTTCAACAGTGAACTAACACTGCTTGAAACCTCAGGCATGTTGATATCAACGATATTGAGCTTCATCTATGAAAATATGTATTCGTTAAGTTATTATTTTAGTTAAGGAAAATCGCAATACATATAATGAAATGAATTGAAATATTACTAAAACTTTGTCTAATGCGTTTTGCAGCAAGTTATCTTCCTGCAACTACTTGACATGCTAAAGGCAAGATAACTCATTCCTAACTACAATGCCCAATTTACTGGCCAATTTTGCAGCTTGGATCTTATCTACTGGGCACCGTTGCGTGGGGTCAATCATCACTAATAACTTTGTATTCATTGCAACATTCATCTGTTGCAACTCAACTTCTTTTGTCTTACCTCTACCTCTTTTTCTTAGGCCAGTATTGGAACCTAAAAAAAACATCATGAGAAAAACACACTAAACATGTAATGAGAGCATAAATGTAAATATGTTTGGCTATCAATAACAAACCTAAAGATCCCTTATGACTACCAGAGGATGTTGGTAAAGGTTGTTGCTGACTTTCCTCATTGGATGATGCAATTGCTAGTTGTTCTGTGGGAGAAACTTCATCTGCCATTACCACCCTCTTTCCTTTGTTTCTACCAGGTGCCATTATAATGAAACTGTGTAAAACATCAACAATATAAGACAATTATCTTCTTAACATTTCAATTATAGCAACTTATTATCTAGTTCTTCAAGGCCTAGACTTTAATTAAGGCAAATATTGGTCTTTTACCTAGGAAAAGACCTACCAAGTTAGATTCCTAACACTTAGCTCCCTACTTAAGGAACTGAATGTCAACAGCCACTAGTGTATAACTATCAATCCTCATAAGAGAAATATTTGAGTGTGCCTCCTTCTTAATCCCCTACTACCTATCAGTAGCTCAGGGTGTGATTGATATTCTTGAGCCCACTGGGTCATCTCCATTGGAAGTATTGTTAGTAGTTGTAGCACAAGGTGAAGGTAGAGGAATTAGAGATTACGGGGAAGGATTCCCAAGTGAGATGTCGGATAGGTTTAAAGAGGGTAAGCGGAATTTGTTTATAATCTTATGTTTGAATTCATCGTTTAAGGAAAAGGGTAGGAGAGTTATAAGATGATAGGTATATTTTCCAAAAAGTAGTTCCTGATCTAGATAAAAAGATGAGAAAGCCATTGATCCCTGGAAGTAAGATATTTTGTCAAAAAAGGAGGGGTGAGTTTGTAAAGAACCGCATAAGAGGAAGTATAAGTGAGGGAGGGGGTTTTAGGAAATAGTTTAATGGTATATAAACAATTGGTCCTCCATTATTTCAATTTATTGTAAAGAATTTTGGCAATTTCATACCAAGTCACACATATATGAATACATTATTAAAATAAGTAATTCTATATTACTCTCGGTATCTAACTTGTTAATATTGGTTAAACTAACTAATAATTGACACAATTTTTGAACTAATTACATGATCATTATTTAGTGGTCGTTAGTGATTTTTACTTCTCATCTATCTTTTGATATGAGATTTGACAATAGTAATTCTTTCTATGCGAAATGTCACTATCTCTTTTTCTTGAACATTTGATGTTCTTATCATGGCCAATTCACAATTCACAATTTCCCTTCCTTTTTTGATATGGATTTGAGTAAGAAGCCTACTAGGAGTTTCTGATTTTAGTTAAAACTTACAAAATAAAAATGAATTCATCTTAGAGATTAGAGATTATAAATAATTTACAGAGTGATGTCTTAAGGATTGAAAACAAAGTAAATGCATAGAGTAATGTTTTCAATAATTTTTCACTTTCTTTTCTGCCTTTATCATAATCGACCATCTTTCCTCAACATAAACAGATTACACGTCAAAACAAATCAAATTTCAGACAAAAAATTAAACAGAACATTGGAACGGGACTTTCAATGAACACCTTATAAGTAGAACATAAAACACATATTTCTTCAACCATTCATTCATTCTATTCCCTTTCTTCACCATCATTCACACAATTCAACAGAAGCCCAATAATGTAGTTGTTCAATCCATGCAAACAACTCAAGAATCGAAGAAACCATAACAATTTTAGATTCGGTGTCTTTAAGACATTAAAAAACAAACTTATAAAAAATGAAAGAAAACTTATCAGGTTAAGCTCAACTCTAGATGATAGATAAGGGAAGATAAGAACAGAAAATCGAGAAGAACAGTAGAAGAGGGCTTGAAGAGACAAGGGAGATTATTCAATTGTTTGAGAGAAAATGTAGAAATGATGGGGAGGGAGAAGGGGAAGGCTGCGGGTTTGATTTTTACTCTGGTTGGACGGCATCGTTTGTCGTAATTTTTTTTACCGTTGCAACAGTCAGCGACGAAAATAAGATTCGTCGTAAAATGCAAACCCTTTAGCTATGATAAGATAACCGTCGCCAATATGTTTGGAACAACACGAAAATGACGTAGTTATATTATTATGATCTCCCACATTTTGTGACGAAACTAATATTCGTCGCAAAATGCCACGCTTTGGCTGCAGAACACCTATACCGTCACAAAATGTACAACATTTCGCTACCAACCTGTTAAATCGTCACAAAAAATGTTTGTTTTACCTTTTTCGATGATGGCTATTTTTGTCACCTAAAAGTATAATTTTGCTACAAATTTTAGGAAACGTCACCAAAACCTTAGCATTTTTTAACTTCTTTATTGTTCTTAACCAAGCTTTACCTTTATTTTTAATCAGTTCTTCCTCTGTAGTCTTTGTCAAGTTTTCCTAAAACCAACGATCTCTGACGTCTTACCCACTTATCAAAGCCATTGACTTGATCAAAACACGGTCAGTAATCCTGTCACTTCTTTTTTACTATCTATTGTATTTTCACTTGCAGTCTTCTTTTCTACATCTTTTACTTACTAGATTGGCTCTTTGTTTGTCAATCTTGGTTTGTCACAAGTTCTAGTATTTCTTCGATCGATTTTCTCCTGTTTGCCTATGATGTTTGCATTTCTCTCTCGAGACAACGGGAGAAAGAAAATAAGTATTTTACCATTGTTAAATAGAAAAGTTGTGTTTTTAATCCTTCTAGGGTAGATCTGGACATTCTTTGTGTAGATCTGTATATTTTGCGGTGCTAAAGTTGATTTCTTTGTGTTTTGTATTTGTTGTTTGATTTCTTTGTGTTATGTTATTTGCACATTATCTTTGAAGAGTTTGGATTTTGCTCAGCTAGTTTTCGGAGTCGAATCGATTTAGTTGACCTCACTGTTACTGAATCTTCTCAAGTTGTTTCTGGAGTTTGCCTACTCAGGAACTTATCTGAATGCATCCTGCTTGGCATTTGTGACTTTGGGCTTTCCTCTAGTCCTGTGAAGCACAAGAGTATTTGCAAGTGGGTTTTGGACCAACTTTTGGATAATCCAAAATCCTCTCATAGATAACTTGTTTAGGTTTTACGTTCTACTCATGACAGTTGAAAAACAATTATTCACTGAATCGGTATTATTCTTTTGTTCTATTATGAGTTATTGTGATTATTCTTTTGTTCTTTCTATTTATTGTGTTTATGGTTGTGTTTTGAAGATGATTTACTGTCTATCTTTGTTATTTCTTTATGTCTATCTTCCTACTGACGTTTAATGTTTAATCTCATGAAAGCTTTGTTTCTGCATTGATGAAATTGTTTCAAAAGTATTTTACTTTTTTTTCATTTCCATTAATAGTAATATAGAGACATATGGATAATACTATATTTATGTAGATGAAGAACATAGTCATGTCTATTCTACTTTAAATTCTAAATTTTGCATTAGATACAAATTACACAATAAATTTTTGAAATTTTAACTTTCATATCATTAGGCAAATTGAAGATGTATAAGTGATAAACTGGACTAGTTTCAGTTGTCATCGAAATTGGAGTTAAACATACCATCTTTTTAATCTAAATCAACTTTTACAGAATTTAACTCTTAACATTATTAAAGAAGGAATGTCGACATGGAGACTAGTTCCGGATGACCCTAATTCATTCCGTTGGGAGGAATGTGGCAAAATTATCCCAATTGAGAAAACCAACAATGTAGAAAAAATCTCTACTTCATATACTAATCATCGTTTACCTTCCATAGCTGATCTTCTGCTTCAAGGTGTTTAGTATCATCTGAACAACGTCACTTTCCTTATTATGTACATCTTATTTCCTTTTATGAAGTTATTATATATATTCACATTTGATGTTTTATACTACATGTTGTTTTAAACTTCCTTGAGTCTCGAAGGTGATATGTATGGCCATAGAGGCGAGAGCGATGTCACAACAGTCCGTAAAAATTTAGGGAAATTGGTTGTTTTGGAAAATTCGTCAATTCCAAATACTTCGTGCTTATGCACGTATGCATGTCACTCCAATTTCAGTTCATTTAACGGTTTACTAAAATGACAATATCTAACTTTTATACTGATTGTATTTTAGGTACTAAATCTAGTGATTTATTCATTGCATCCTCTACAAATTTAGCTATAGCAGAAAAGCTAATGTAAGAGGGTGTGAAAAATACTACACTTGAGGGAACAACTGTTACTGTTCCAATTGGTGCATTCGAACGTGCAAGGACCCCTCTAGGGAATCCAGACATCGGGAATTCATTTACCTTTATCAACTCTCTTGTTACTTGGAATCCAAATAAATAATTATATCATTATCAATTAACGAGTCAATCAACTGAACTCAGCTTTAAAGTTTATTTATTGTTGTATCTGTAATAATTTGTCAAATAACATATTTACTACTTAGGGGTCAAGTTGAGTACTATTGAATGTGGATTGTTATTGTTTTGGTTTTATGACTATATGAATTGGGTAACTTCTAATTCAAAGTTCGTACTACTCCATATATCATATTATTATATTGATAAAATTATTTAAAATTTTTATTACTAATTTCTGAAATGTTAGGAAATACTAATAATTAATTAATACTATTGTTTAATACTTTAAAATATGTTGTAAGTTTTTTTTAATAATATGTTGTAAACATTCAAAACAAATCTCCAATAAAACATATATTAACTATGATAGATTATAAAAATGTTAGTTTAATCATTTATGAAAATGTCAATCATTTGATGAGGATTTTTAGAAATCGTCACCAAATGCATACATTCAGTGATGTTTTTTAGAATTCGTCACTAAATGTATAAGATTTTGTGACAAAAGAGGACTTTCGTCACCAAATACTGACCTTTTGGTGACGCTTCATAATATCGTCACAATATATATAATCATTAGTGACAATTTTCTAGATTCGTCACCAAATGTTGGAAAAGTTATGGTGACGTTTTCAAACTTTGTCGCGATTACATTATTTCGCGACGAATATAAGAAATCGTCACTGATTGTGTATAATTTGGCGACGATTTTCTCTGTACGTCGCTAAAGGTTTTCCCTTGTGTGATGCTTTGTGGTTTCGTCACTAAATGGTAAGTTTTAGTGATGAATACTTTTAAACGTCGCAATATGTTGTCTTTTGGCGACGAATTTGGTTTTGTCGCTAAAGAAATCGTGGGGAAATGGTGTCTTCATTGTAGTTTCATGTCTAGTTTCTTTTCTAAAAAGTTTTTTTAATGAAAATTGAATTAATAAATAAGAGGTTACAAGTGTGAGATGGCCAAGGGCATATCCTTAACACATAACAAGATCAACTTAAAGCAATCCCAACAGTTACATATATAAAGATGCTAGTGGTAAAGTTCCAGATAGAAGCTCTTAATTTGGTAGGACTTGTTGCTGCAGTAGAAATAGCTCATACAATCAAGCCCATGGCAATGAGTAGGGATTCACGCTTAGCAGGTGGGATAGAGGAGTTGGACGCAAGGCAATTGATGCCTATTGAGTGTGGTGTCTGAAAGGTTCCACCCATAGAAGGACTGGACCTTCCTCCAAACCTGTTGAGCAAGTGGACACAAGAAAAAAAGATGGTCTAGTGATTCTGCATGCACTGAACAAAAAGGACACGTCCGAGGCAGATTAATGTAGGGAAGACGATCTGTAATGCTGAGCCTATTCTTCATGGTTAGCCAGAGGAGAAAGGACACTTTGGGAGGAAGGTGTCGATGCCAAATAATTTTGCTCCATTCCACTTGAGGCAATCGCTCACGCATCAGCTCAATTATGCTTTTGGTCTTGAGTTGGTGGATAGGGCGATTTTTCCATAGGAACGTATCAAGGCAGTTGGAAGGGAGGTATTGTAGTTGGAAATGCTGCAAGTATGCAGGAAAGTCCTAGGAGTTGCCCCTGATAAAGGAATTCATCGTCAAAGAAAGGGGAACAGATAATAGGCTAGAGTTAGAGCGTTGGTTATGAAGAGAGCCTTCTTCTGTCTAATTATCAAACCAAAAGGAGATCCGAGCCCCGTCGCCAATTTTGCAAGTCACATCAGGTTGGATAGTATGTGTGAGGTGGATGAGTTGATTCAAGAAGTATGAGTGAGAAGGGTTAACCATTAGTTCCCAAATACGCCTTCCTTTGAGGAAGTAAGAGTGGAGCCAGCGAAGCCAAATAGATTGTTTGTCTTCAAGTATCCGCCACAGTCTTTTCAAAATCAGTGCATAGTTTGTGAGCTTTAGGAGGTGAGACCTAAGCCACCTTCTACTTTCGGAGTGCATATGTCATCCCATTTTTTCTTTTCATGTCCTCGGGTCGTTCCATTGGGTTGGTTCCATAAAAAATTCCAGAACAATCTCTTTAGTTTTTTGATTACTCCTTTAGCCAGAAAAACATGGGAACTTTAGTAGATGTGAAGGGAGTTGAGCACTGTCTTAAGGAGTTGCATCTTTCCTGCGTAAGAGAGAAATCGATTGACCTAAGAATGCAATCATTTCTGAATCTTCTCGATGAGGGGGAGACATTCAGAATATCGGAGTCGCTTGGTTGAGATGGGCAATCCCAGACAGTGCAATGAGGGGTTCTGCAAGGTCATCCCAGTGGCTTGAGCTATAGGTCTTTCCATGTGGAGAGCCCCTCGGGAGAGAATAAATAGGCTTTTTTGTAAGTTAATTACAAATCTCGTCAAAGAAGAAAACCTAGTCAGGGCTTGCATGAGAGTGTGAATAGATTTGAGCTTTGCTCCATAGAAGAGAAGGAGATCATCCGCAAAGGAGAGGTGAGTCAGGTGTACCTTGTTGGTGCGGGAATGATAGCTGAAGTGGGGATTCGCTACTACTTCCTTGCAAATAAGGGAGCTTAATGTCTCCATACACATAATGAACAAATATGGCGACAAGGGGTCCCCCTGTCGTAAGCCTTTAGCAACGTGAAAGTAAGCCGAGGGGCTACTGCTTATGAGCACAGAGAAGCTAGCTGTATTGATACATTCCTTCAGCCAGCTAATAAATTGAGTCGGAAAGCCATGTGCGGCCAACATAGCCCAGAGAAAGTCCCAGTTAATGCTATCAAATTCCTTCCTGAAATCATCTTAATCGTACAATTAGGTAGAGAGTGTTGTGTAGTGTAGCCCTTCAAAAGCTCTTGGACAATGAGAATGTTATCTCCAATTTGGCGTTGGCGCATAAATGCACTCTAAGTATTGCTAATAAGGGAGGGAAGAACTTGTTTCAGACGTTGTGCCAGAATCTTTGATATAATCTTATATAGGACGTTGGAGCAGGCAATAGGCCTAAAGTCACTGAAATCAAAAAGGTTAAAGCATTTAGGAATTAGACAAAGAAAGGATTTGTTGATTTCTTTGAGTAAGCGGCCAGTAAAGAAAAACTCCTGAACAACTTTTGTGATATAAGGTCCCGTAATCGCCCATGACTTCTGGTAAAAATAAGCATTGAGACCATCCAGTCCAGGTGCTTTACTACCCTCCATCTTGAAAACCACCTCTTCAATTTCTTTAGCATCGACTAGTTTTGTGAGGGAAGCTAGCTCATCCAAGGAGATCCTTTTAGATATGATACCAGCGAGGTTAATAGGAGAGACTTCAGCCAAGCTGGAAGTTCCAAGCAATTGGGAGTAGTATCAAACAACCTCACGCTGGAGGTCTTTGAGATCATGGAGTTGACTGCCATCTTGTTTGGTGATAAGATGGATTCGGTTTTGGTTTCTTCTTGCCATAACAGAATTGAAGAAAAATTTAGCGCATTTATCTCCATCTTTAAGCTAGCTTACCTGCGCTCTTTGTTGGAGGAGAGAGGAATGATTACGAACTGCATTCATATAATGTATCAAGGCTTGGCTTTCCCTGGCACGAGTGCAAGGGTTCAGAGGAGAGGAAGCACACTCGTGTTAGATAGTGATAAGGTTTTGTCGGGTGGTTTGTAGCATCAAAACAGTGTTCAGGTACCTTGAAGAGTTGAGTGTTTTAAGCTCAGATTTAATACCTTTGAGTTTATGGATACACCAAAATTATGTTGTTCCCCTCAGCTCCACTTCTGCTCCCTTCTGACACACGTCAAGAAATCGAGGATCTCTAGCCAGGAAATTATTAAACCAAAAAGGTGAAGACTGTGGGGGAGGTTGGAATAATTTGAAGATCACTATAAGAGTATGGTATGAGAAAAGCGGCTTGGTGAAATTGGCAAAGCTATCAGGAAATTGTGACAGCCAATGAGCATTAACAAAGGCCCTGTCTAGCTTCTTCTGGATGAACCACCTGGTTTGTTGTTTGTTTGTCTAAGAGAATGTATATCCAACTTGTTTTAGGTCCGCTACTCCAAGGTTATCAACACACTCCTTGAGGTCCGGTGAGAAATTTTTGAGCCGACAATTGCCTTGAACTTCCGAGTTATAGAGCGTGGAATTAAAGTCACCACGTAGCAACCAAGGGGAGGTAATGCCAGGACAAAGTGTTAATAAATCATTCCATAGAGCAAGCCTTTGAAAGCCAAAGTTACTAGCATAGATAAAAGACATGATAATGGTCACATTCTGCTGTAATAGGAGAACCTGAAGATGCATCAGCTGATTTGTGTGTAGAGGGTATCAACCCGAATAGCATCCTCATTGTAGCAAACAATGATTCTGCCTAAAAGATGGTGAGAATGGTTGGATAAAAAACGTCATTGAGGACAGAGTAGTTTCAACTTATTGACCTTATCCAGCCTTATTTTGGTTTCCAGAAGACCAATAATGAGAGGCTTTTCCCTCTTGACAAAACCCCGCAAAGCAGCTTGCTTTGTTGGGTAGTTTAATCCTCGTACATTCCATACAATGATGGACATTAATGGGTGTATCTGGAGTTTTTCTTCTTGCTCCTCTGGGAGCGTCATCGCTCAACTGTCTGGAAAGGTTCAGGGGTTGAAAGGGTTCCACTTTGGGTTGAAGGGAAGCTATTGGGGTCATTAGGAGCTAAGGGAAATTGAGCATCCACTTCAGGTTCCAGGGTAACCAAAGAACAGGTATTGTCTACCAAGGAATTTGGAGTGGGGGCAGGCAAGGGCAGCTGATTAGATTCCTCAGCTGGAGACTGGGAAGGGTTGTAGTGCACAATCGGGATATGGTCTATGGAGTGGTCAGGCTCCTGTGGGATAATCGGCGAAAGTGCATCAGGTTGTCCCTGATGTGCTGCTTCCCTAGGCTGGTGGTTGGCTTCAAAGGCGGTTTCTGCTGCCTGGCCTAATATTTCTACGCTTATTAATTCCTGATAAGAACCAGTTTTAAAAAGCTTCCCAGTTGCTCTCCATGGGCCAACATCGGGGGCCTCTAATGATATGAGATAACAACTTCATCCTCCCTCAGTCGATAGTCCTCATCCAAGCGCATGATGGGTACTGCAGTGAGGAGTTCCTTGGATAATACCACATTAATGCATATACGAGCATATCCGCTTCATAGCTGTGTTCTCATCAAAACAGACCGGCTTCCCAACGAAGCTGGCAAGCGAACTGTCCAGTATTGAAGGGGCACGTTATGGAAGTTAATCCACAGGGGAACACTCAGTACTTTTATATTGTCCAAGTTGAGGCTTGGTTGCCACTGTTGCAGGAAGAGTGGTTGATTGCCATAATGCCATGGTCCCTCCTCCAAGATTTTATAAGCTTCAGCTTTTGTGGAGAATTTAAATAAGATGAGATGATCTTCCAATAGTAACACGTCAATCAGTCTCCTATCTTTCCACTACTTCTGTGCCCAGCAGTGAATGAGGGGGAAAGGGGGCGGTGGTCGAAGAAGAAGCCTACAAGCGTCGTCTCCCAGCTCCTGACGCCTTCCTTTAGGACTGCCATCTATAGGCAGACCACAAATTTTCCATCAAGTTCCTTGGGTGGCAGATAGGAAAGATTGGTGTCAATTTGGTCTCCAACAACCTGTTTCCAGCTTTTGAGAAAGACAAAAGGGGAGGCGACGGGTGAGGAGGGCTGGGGAGCAGTGGGCAAAGCAAGAAATTCTGAGCTAACAAGGTGGCTGGTTGTCTCCATCCGAAGGTGATGGAAGCTGGGGAAGGAAAGTATTTCGGTTTCCCAAGAAGAGTTGTTGAAAGTTAGGTACCAAAAGAAGAAGGAAGTTTAGGCGGGATGAGGGGAACGAAAGAGAAAATGCTAAAATGTCCTTAGAGTGTCAGGGTAGGATCGCTCTCTCACATCGCTCCCTCGCTCTCTTCTTGGCAGGTAAGCAGTTCTCTTTTCTAAAAAGTTTTATGACAAGAAAAGAACCGTTATTAATATAGAGATGACAAAAAAGTAAAATAGTTCAACATAAATTAATCATCATGCCAAAAAGAAAAATTAAATTTGAGTGGTTTTTGATTCTATATGTTCATTCTTAATTATTTTTAATATATTATTAATGAATAACATATTTAAATTAACTTCAAGTTAAATTTAGATAAAAACACTCAAACATAATCTAATAAATAAATTTGAAATTTTAAATATATTCGAAGTCTCAACAATTTCAAATTTTATATAACTAAATTCCTTTGAGATACATGTAACTTACATATTCGAACGTACTAACATTATTGGAAAAAAAAGTATCAAGGATTATAGGGAGAACTTTGGCCATTCAATCTTATAAGGATACGCCAATAAAAGAAAAGTAATTAATGACGGCAAAAATCTATTAATGAAGAGAATGGTGTAACTTTTATGTTGTTATATCAAATACTATTCAGAATTGTATGTTAACGGACAAAATTAAGTAATTTAATCAGTTCTTCAATCTTTTTATAATTAGACAACAAATTAGCTTATGATTCGCAAATTAATATCCATTTCCCTTGTAAATATTAAGGCTATGTTTGGTTGGACGTAAAGTTTTTAATAGAATGAAATGGAATAATTTATAATGAAATAGAACGTAAATGAATGTAATATTAGAAAATTGTTGTTTGGGAGGGACGGAAGGGTTCATAATGTAATATAATGAAATGTTGTTTGGATGAAGGATTTATAACATAATATAGTGTATCATTTTACATTCCATCCTAAACCTCTCAAATTGGAAGTCTTCCATTTTTACTGTTTAGGATAGAATGAGATGTAATATGAAACTCTCTTCTCCCATCTCATTTCATTTCATTCCATTATAAAACCTCTTCCCAAACGATATAATAATATTACATTTCATTTCATTTCATTATAAAACCTCCGACCAAACATAACCTAAGGTTAGGCACGAACTAATATATTTTAAATTAATTCAATATTAATTACATTAATCGCTAATATTATAGACTTCCCGCACGTAAATTACACTTTTCCATTGCCTAAAAATTAGAATTACGATTTAGGAGGGATGACTTGTTCTCTAAGAAAAGTATATATTCTAATGAAATACAATTATTCTTTCAATGAAGACTATAAAATTAATTTCAATTAAAAAAACATATTGTGGTTCAGACGTTGATACATTTAAATAATAATTAAATCAACACTGCATTCAATATGATGACAAATCATTTTAGTGCTAATCAGATTCGTCTTGACATGGATAATGTATGATATCATAATTAATGAGTACTGCAGTGTTATGTAGGCGTTAATTTCTGTTTAGTTGCATGACAGTGTGAAAGGCTCGCATTTTGCTATCTATCTTGGCATCCGCTAGACTCATCGATACATATGCAAGTGACTTGTGAGATAAAAGTAATTTGAGCACGAGAAAACAAGTCATATGTAACTACTCTCATTTAATACTTGTAACACGTAGCATGAGTCTTATTACCTCTTGAATTATTTGTAAAAGGGAAAGAAAAAAGTAAATGTAGAATACTTGATTTCGGTTTCATTAGAAATTCGAAGGAGCTTTATGAGATTATACGAAACTCGAATTTACCGGATCTTTCACGAGAACTTCTCACCGACACACAGTTAACACCTTTTTACAGTTTTCTCAATACGTGAGTTCTCTTAACGGGTCAGAAAATCCGTATGCTTACGAATGATATGAGCAACTGCAAGAATCCTTAACCTATTTATATAGCTTTCATATCGAGTTTCCCTATCACAGGTCTGATATGAGTCTGATCCGCACTGATTGGAGATTTATTTTTCTCCTGAACTTCGACTGGTTGATTTAGATCATTTATTGGGCCACTTTGTTATCTTTGTCTGAATCAAATTACATTACTTAACTGAAAAGTTATTGAAAATCGATAAAACACAATTAATTGTTGTCTAAATTCATGAAAAATATCTAGCAACCCTGACTTTATATTTTGTCTTTTTCAAGGTGAAGTTGAGCTTGTGAGTCATAGATGTGTATATTACGTAAATATGAAATAGCAATAATTTGAAGAATCTTTTTATACACTATTTCAAAAATATTGATTCGTTTTAAATTGAATTAATTTATTCTAAAGTTTTTATTTTAATTGAAAATTTTTATTGATTATGTATTGAGTCCCTTTTAAGCATTCATAATTGAGTGGTCATATAACTGACAAACGACAAATTCTTATCAGATGCACACTAATAAGTTAAATAGAATTGATAACAAATAAATTTTGAACAAAATTTGAATCAAATTTAAAATATGTCGAATCTGAATTTTTAAGATTAAATTTGATTTTAAATCACATGGAATTATGTCTAACTTATATATTTTTTATTATGTTTATACTCCGACCAAAACGCTTATATGCATTATATTCATAATCTTAGATACATGCTTAATTAGAAGAGTAATGTCAATTCGTCTAAATTAAGTGGTTGGCAAGCTTGGCTGGATATTTTAGGAGTGTTGATTCTTTTGAAGGTTAAATCTCAGCACCATTCTGGTAAGAATATTTTAATATTCCTCATCGACAAGATAAATTTAACGTAGAATCAATCGTCAACTCAGTCCTACAAGACAAACCTTCCCTCTTGGGAAAGTTCGTAAGACCATATCCGTTGGCAACTATAAAAGTGTAACCAGATAGAGGTACACATTTGTCGATGAATTGCTTTGTCCAATTAACAATACACGCACCAAAATGAGTTGAATTCGAACGGCTTGGAAACTTACATATTGATCAAATTTACAAGAGAAAATGCTATTTGTTGGAGGTTTTTCTAACTGGTAAATGGAACTCTTTAAGTTACATTTATAGACCGTCTTATCTCTTCAAAGTGTCTTACAAAAGAGCTTGATTCCATAAATTTGTGTGATTCTGTAGAGTCGTAATTAAACTTAGCAATAAAATTTGAAATCTGCCTTGCCGTGGAATTACAAATGAAAATGAGATATTTTAACTAATATATTAGAAAATTGTGAAACCTCTTCCTTTTTTATTCAATTACTATAACGAACACTATTTTTTTCATTAGTACTTTTAAAATCTTTAAACCAAACCAACGTTACATTATGGATAGTTGCTAGTAATTTGCTGGACAGAACTTAAATTCACAAAAAATTAATGCTATGACATATATAATGGAGACTTATCACATCAATTAGTAAGAATTTTTATATGTACGTTAGTTAATCAGACAACATAGCATCATAAAAAAGACCGTTGATTAGATATTTGTTGGCTGGAATCCGAAATTCGTATCTCTTGCCTGCCTATAAAATTCAGGAAAAAAAAGAAAAACAAATGGAGTTGCTAAACGCGTGAGTTAGCTGGACAAACGAAAGAAATGGATCCATATGCTTGTTTTGCATTATCCCGGAAGAATTTTAAGGATGAGATAAGTCTAAGCCGGCCAACACTTTGTAATCATATGTTTCTCTTCTCTTTAAAATACTTCACCTTCGCAAGTCTCCATCTCTCTCTGATCTCTCCTCTCCCTCTCTGTGTCTCGCTCGTTCATCTATCTCTCGTCTTGTGTGGTACAGAGGGACGCAGAACTAATAATGGGTAATCCCAAAACAATGGCGCAAGCGAAATTGGAGCTCGAAGAACTGTACTCGGGAATCCCAGATGATTCAGTGAACCTCACGTTTCAGGACCTCGCAAACGTAAAAAGTGACACAGAGTGTACAGAAAAGAAGAAAGCAACAACCATGGAAGCTATTCAGGAATCCAAAAACGTTTTGAACAGATTGCCTAGTCTCGACTTCAACAGGGGTATGCAAGCATCAAAGCCTTATGCTGGTAATGACGATGACCTTGATCGTGTCAAAAGGTCTCTAAAAGAAATAGGCCATCGACACCACCACCACAACAACCACCTCCACCACCATAACGACGTCGAGGACATGGACGATTCACTTGATCAAAACCACGTCGATGGTAACCATGTAACAGGTACAAAAAGCTATCCAGAGTTCAGGCATACATTGGAGAATAGTATGGTGATGTATGATGATGCAAGCGTGATGAGCACAGCCTCTATGTACTGTGATAAAGCTGGAAAATCTCGTCGACCTGGGATTCCTCACTCCAATATCTGCACTGTTTGTTCTACTTACATTTACATTTTTCGCCATAGGTGCTTGGTAAGAGGTCTCCTCTTTTAGCATAAAATATTGTATTAGCTATGAAGGTATAATTAAACGCAATTTGAGGGAAGATGTCAAATACCAAATGATTTTAAAATATTATTGACTTGGAAGGTGTTCAGGATATTTTAAGGGAAGATGAGAAATGTTAAGAACTTGGCCTCTGCAGGTTTGTGGAAGGGCTTACTGCAGAACTTGCGTCCGATCGGGGATGGGGGACAAGCCAGAAGGAAGAAAATGCTTTGAGTGTTTAGGAAAAAGATTCAGCCAAAGGTGATCAATTCACAAATTATGTCCTTCTACTTAGTTCACATATTTAATGTTCTATATAGCTAGAAAATTATGTGTTGATGCCTGTTCCTTGCTTCACATTTCCTAGTCCTTTAAGCAAAGGAAGAACTAGATGAACAACTAGTCTAGCAAGTTCAATATCCATTATCACCTAAAACTGTCCTAATACCAAATTAAATAACTTAATATATAAAAGACAAGAGTAGTTCTCGGAACTAATTAGAAATGAGTTATTTCAAACTTAATGGTAGGTCTTACTTTTAACATCAACGTTTAAAATAAGATTCAGAAGATGCAAACAATGATTTCGTTATAATCCAAGATACTAGAGTGCTATTAAGGACATGCAGGCTAGCCAGCACATAGCTAAACTTTTGGCAGAGAGAGGAGACATAGAGCTGAATTACTTAGGACATCACTAGATTGTAGTGTATATGTGTACGTACGTCTCTAGTCCACCTATGAAAGAAAGGAAGAAATGGTCAAGTTGAATTACGTAAGACATCAAAGACAGACAAATATTCCTTTAATATATAAGTTACGTAAGTATCTTTACGTAGAATATATAAGTTAAAGCACATACATTTTACAGTAACAACTTTAATTAGTCTTATATTCTTAATTAGGTTATTATATCTTATTCTGTGTACGTAGGTATATACAGAGAGCAGGAAATATAAGTTGCTGGTCAGGTTACCCAAAAACTGTTAAACAGGCGGAGCTGAAGTGGGCAGAGAAGGGTCCGAGGAGGGGCGGAGAGGGTCGCACCACCGCCAACCCATCGAGACCAAAAAGTCCGATGATCCCAAGAAGCCCAGCAGCTAATTATAATTGGTCACAAGCCCAACCTAACGCATCCCCATCTTTTGTTCATGCTTCACCTTATTCACCTCATTCACCTGCTTACCGTCATCACATTCCATTGTGAACCAGCACCAGGCCATCTCTCATGGTTTCACCCAAAATAAATGGCTTTTCCCAGAAGAACAAGAGCAGCTTTTAATTTATTCCTTATCTATATGCTTTGTTTAATTAGCATGCAATTATTTTTCGATATTGATATATATTATTGTTTCTTGACTCGATTATTATGAGTATATTCTTATGATTTAAGTAATAATCAACGGTCTGTCTGCTTCTGATCTTTTACTTTCTAGCTAGGTAATTATATTCTTTTTTTGTTCTAAACAATATCAATATTTGCTTGGGAATCAAATTAGAAGCTAATCAACCAGCATTATTCATTAACTCGTCTAGAAGCTAGTTTGATTTATTAACAACATTGGACTGGAACACCTCTCATGCTTCCCATACTTCATGTTAAAATTAATGTACTTGAAACAAGAAAAAAAATAAGTTCTCAACATTAACATTACACTTCAGAGGTTGAACTAACGCTAGATAATTTTAAACTAAATTACAATCTTTTACCGTGATAAAATTTGTGATACTTGGATGTTGTAACTATTCTCATATCAATGTAAATATATTAAGGTGATCCCGACCTCGCACATATGGACTTATATTAAACCTTGTCGTACTTTACCATAAGGAAGAATATCATATGCATGTTAGGCTTGAATGTAATACATAATTTAAATATCAAAGCAAACTTTAATTAAGCTTATGATGTTGATGATTAAATTGCAGCACAAACAGGGACGACCATTTCATTCTTTCACCTTACTTCTTTCTTTTCCTATATAAAATGTTGCATTTAAACAGGTCTAAGGTAATTAATTAGGCTTTGCTTTTTTTCTTAAGAAAAAAGAAAGCAAATGCTATTACATGGAGGCATTATGTATTATGATTACTATTCTTGTTTACTTATATTTTGATTAGCCTCTGTTACACTGTTTACTGTATAACCAAAAATGTCGGTTGCTCACCTCTGTAAATCTGTTACTTGCTTGCAATTGAAAAAAAGAAGAAAAAGAAAAGGGACATTTCAATGATATAACCAATTTTTGGATATAGCATGCTTGGGTGGAAATCAATTCAGCTGTTAAACAGTAGATTGCATTAATTATTAGCTGATTTTATTAGCAGTTAGCTGACAACGGATTATGATCTCGTTTGGTCAACCACCAATCAACCATTTTTTTGTTGATTTGTTGTTTTCAACTGATTGACCCGTCAAACAGCTGCTCAAAAGTGCCTGACTAGTTGTTGATTTATTGGCTGATTTAAAACAAGCAGTTAAATATGAAAACGCTCTTATATAGAAGCTTTTTCTACCACCAACGAAAATTTTAAACTTCAATTCCTATTTAACCCTTTTTTCTCCTTGCGTTGAAGATTGTTAGTTATCATCTCATTTTGGCACATTTTTGTGTGTAACGAAAGGTAATAGAACTTATTATTGAAATATAACCATATGGGCACGGAAGCATCTTGTATCTTGTCCTATAAATAGGTGTAGGCAGTAATAGGTTAGAAATAAAATGTTGATTTTAATCAAAAAAGAAAATAGAAAGATCTACATAAATTTCTCATGGATGATGAAACAATACAGGTGAATATGATTTATCTAAGTAACTTAAAATGAAGTCTTATAAAAACCAGAACAAAGAGGAATACAATAATCCTATTTCATACAGTAGTACAAATATACACGAACGTTAATTCCTTATCTAAATTTGATTTACCATATTCAAATAATTAAAGTTAGGTAGAACATTTTCTCATTATCATATCTCAAAATGACTGTGATTAAAATGTTTGGATTTATCGTCGTCGTCGTCGTCATTATTATTATTATTATTATTATTATTATTATTATTATTATTATTATTATTATTATTATTATTATTATTATTATTATATGTTCTATGTTTTTATTAGAATTATTAACTTAATTTTTAAAGAATTAAATATCTAAAATCTAAATTCTTATAAGAATATTCAACAAAATACTGAGATATATAATATTCATACTCTTACAAATTTTTTAAAGTCAAGTCCTCATAAGTCAGTTTATACATAAACAACTAATTTTACCAAACATCTCTAACAAATAACTAATGCAATCTGCTGGTCAAATCAGCTGATATATTCAACTATCCGCTAATAACTAATGCAATTAGCTGATTGTCAAACAAAGCTTATATTAGCTAATCTGATTATCGAATAACATCAGTTATTTATTTAAAGATGTTTAGTAAAATTAGTTGTTTGGTATTAGTTGTTTATGTGTAAAATGACTTAAAAGAGCATGATTCAAAAAAATTTATAAGAACATGAGTATATCTTAGAGGGTGCTTAGGAGGCAATGACAATAGAAATGAGAAAAATATAGTAAAGAATGAGAATGAATATAATCATTATAATTATGATAGTTGGTTAGGGCGAAGGAATGATTATCATTATCATTTATAGTAATTGGTTTGTTAAAAATCTTTAGAAATAATTTTTTTTGTTTTACATCAAATTTTAATATATTTTAATTAATTATATTTAATTACTAAAAAAGATAAAAATATAATTAATTATA
Source organism: Erythroxylum flavicans (assembly GCA_027576715.1). Lineage (NCBI taxonomy): Eukaryota > Viridiplantae > Streptophyta > Magnoliopsida > Malpighiales > Erythroxylaceae > Erythroxylum > Erythroxylum flavicans. The sequence continues at coordinate 36,912,807 of JANZXP010000006.1, forward strand.
TTTAATTGCTAAAAAAAAAAAAAAAAAGAGGTGTGATGGGCTTGACACTTCTTGTCACACTTCTTGTTTTTTTTTTTAGTGGAATGACTTTCATTCCTCTCATAATCGGGATGTATGAAGTAATATCCGAAACTCGGATATAGAAATATTGTTTATTTAATGATAATATATTACCAAGCAGCTGTTTTTCATTCTTTATCTATTCCTTCCTTCCTATACCCATTAACCAAGCACCCCTTAGTATTTCTTTGAATATTTTCATAAAAATTTTGATTTTATATATTTAATTTCACAAAAATTAAGTTTATAATTCTAATAAAAAATATAAATATATAATAATAATAATAATAATAATAATAAATAAATAAATAAATAAATAACTAACTAACTAACTAAATATATTATTATTATTACTACTACTTTCTTTTTCCATATTAATCAAGTTAAATTTCATTTTTCTAGTATATTATCTTATTTATCACTAACCTATGTCTTTTGATAACTTAGTAGTAATAATGCTTATTTTTTCTATATTTTGTTGAACAAATAACTTATTATTAAGGTGAATTTCTAGACATTTTACTATATTTTTTAATTGTTTAATTATAATAGGGAAGAGTAGAGGAATGTTTAAATAAAATCATGACCATAAATCAACCATAAAATTTGTAGATAATGATACATTCAAACACAAAATATAACAATCCAAATGAAGTTTAACAATAAAATTCAAATAAGTCAACACCATCATTTAAAGCAAAGATTTATAATAATCTAAGAACGGTATCTAACTGTCATTAAACTAAAATCAATATTCTCTTGAATGAGTTGCATCATATTGTCAAATCTTTCATACATTGCTGCAGATCCTCCTATCCTTTTATTGGAATCAGTTCTTGTACTTTTGTTATTTTGTGAGTCATCACTTTCTAAAAACCTTTTGCATCTTATTGTGTCACTCTCTTCATCATATGTAGTTTAAGGGGTAGCAACAAGAGAAGATGTAAGAGTCATGGTAGGTTCTCTCCACACCTCTTTCCAATCACTAGTTACATGGTAATTGTTTAGATCACTAATCTCATCCATATTTTTTCATAATCATGATAGTCTGACGATTAATGATGAGCATTATGACTAAGAGGTGGAGAAGGAACATACACTTTTTCATCTTCTCGTTGTCCTTATGGAGGGTTATTCACAGCACAAAATATAATCTCCCCTCGAGTCAAACATCTAAAAGTTGATTCAATTTATATTTAAGCTTATGTTTAAGCCCTTCCTCTTTAAATGTTTTAAAACTTGATATTCTCCTATAAAAAAACTTAAATATAAATTATTTAGCATTAAAGTAAAAGAAAATAATTTAAAACAGGAGAAAAAGGCTAACCTTAATATTCAAAGTCGACAATTTCTCATTGACACTAATTGTTCCTTTCTCATTGTCCATCTTAATCCAGTTTCTTTCCATTCCAACTATTTCCAAAGACCCCATTTAACTCCCATCAATTAAATTTATTTTTAAGTTTATTTTTATCTCATGATAAGTTAGTTGCTTTGTGAAACTCTTCCTCTTATCTTCTTCTATAATAACCTTTGACAAATAAGTCTACTGCGTTTTTTCTTTCTCCTTTGAATATACTAGTTACAAATATCACAAAAGATAAGAAGTATTTCTTTTAGCCAACGAACTTTGCCCATATCATTCCCCCTTAACTTTCTCCTTTATTTCTTTTTTGGGATGGTGCAATCTAATTATACAAGATGAGAGAAGATTATATATTAGTTAATTAATTTGTAATTAATTTCACTATTTAGTTAGTTTACTAACTTGAATGCATGATCACAATCAAGCCAAGTTCCTTTCATCATCAAACAAAAACAACATAAAAAATTATCATCATACAATAACCTAACATTTATAATAAAACAAATAAAAAACATATAAAGTAATAATAAATGACCCTATTTTTACAGGAGAACTAATATGCAATACTTACTCATTTGTACACGTAAATAATAGTCAAAAATAAAAATAAGTCTCACTTCTCCACCTTACTTATAACTGGTTGAAATCACAAACAGTGCAAGAGTGCAGAACCACTTAAAAGTAAAAACAAAAAGACATCAAATCTAACTACCTAATTTGGTTATTATTTTTGCAAGTATGCCCTTATACAAATCAAATCCACAGTATTGGGCAAAATCACCATAATATTACAAATTCATACAAATAAAATCAAATCATTATCCAAAAAAAGGAAAAATCAAAAACAAAAATTTTGCTTGTGAATCAAATTTAGCAAAAATCAAAACATCCAAAAATTCAAATAAATATGACCAAATTTGTCAAAAAATTAAAAAAATTGAGTATGCTAATGAGAAGGGCAGAAGGGAGATGACAAACTTACTAGGAAAGGTATCACTAGCCAGAGTCTGACCAACGTACATCGGTGATGTTAGCCCCTTTTATGCTTAACTACTTGAGAAGACAAGCTTACCCTACATTTGGTTCATCTCTTCGTGGGTGGGGGCAAAAGACAGGGACAGAAAAATCTTGTCTCCGACCTGTTTGTTTGCTGTCCCTACTAATTTCTATCCCGACTCCGGATAACAGAGACATAAAATTTTTGTTCCTTCTAAAATCAGAGGACAAGAACGCAGAGACGGAGACAGAAACAAAACACGCATGTAAATTTACAAGAAAACCCTCCCCACGATTTACTTCTGATTCAAGGGTAATGTAATTAAATAATAACAATAATTTAATTAATTATATTGTAATTAATTAATTAATTACAATATTTTAATTAAT
>JANZXP010000006.1:36915718-36926735 GCA_027576715.1 Erythroxylum flavicans
CTTGGGTTCGAGTCGTGGACTCACCCTTGACCAAAGAGGACAATACTGAGTAAGGTTGGATGCCGCGGTATGTCCCGTAAACACACGCCGCCGACCTAAGGGCGGGGTGTGGGGTCCAACAGAACTTTTCCAGATTAGGGTTGGAGTATCTGCGATCTCCACCCTCTTGAGGCGTCATGAATGAGCTTAGAGACAAATGTCCAAGCAATTAGGTTTATGCCTAGCCATTGTAGCATGAACGCTCCAGCCTATCCTTTGGTGATTAAAAGGTAAGATAGATCATCCATAAACCCCATTTTTCTCTTCTTTGTATTTCACCCTTAATATGACCGATGTAAGTTTATTGTAGCTTCCCTTTTTATCTCTTTATATACTAGGACATTGGTTGAGTGTCCCAAACACTGTTTCCAAGCCTCGATGGCATTTCCTTTTCATCAGCTAAATGGTAAGCCCCTCTTCTAGTGCCTTCCATATTATCAATAAATATTAGCTTCAAATTACTTGCTACTTTTGGTATGCATGCTTCTCTATTTCTCTGCATGTTTCTCTATATTCTCCATACATTAGCAAGTTGGGATGAGCATTCTTTGATAGAGCTAGAGGAGATTACATGTTCTCCAACTTTAGCAAAAATGCACTCTCTTACCTGATGTGAATTTCTATTAATGTTTTGAAATCTACGTATGTTCCTTTCTGCCCATATTTCCTTAATCCAAGTGGTAAAGGAAAGTAGGTTGATAAGAGAATTAGGGTGAGAAATGGACTTTAGTCTGCTAAACCACTGCAGTATCACTATTAATTGAATTGTGCTTAGGGACCATAGATATTTATGCCTTATCCAAGACCAAATTTCATTAGAAAAGGGACACTTAAAGAACAGATGGTCCCTATTCTCTTGTCCTGAGTTACACAAGACACAAACCTCAATTGAATTCAGGAAAGAAAGTTTATCCATAGTACTAAGCTTGTTTAAGGTAGTGAGCCATATGATGAATGAAGAGCTAGGCAGTAGCTCTTTATGCCAGACCATTTCATACCATTTCACTTTGGCATTTCTCCAAAATAGCCATTCCCTACAACTTTTTGTTATGAATATGCCTTGCAAGTGGTTTCTCCAAATGTATTTGTCAGGTATCAATAAGTTAGGGGAGTAGCTGGATTGTAGGTAATGAATTTATGTCGGGAATTCCTCCAACTGACCCTTCCTAATAAAGGCCTTAACCTTAGCAGTTGAAGGAAGGTGGCTCAATGATTGAATAGCAATTTGATTCCTGATTAGTTGTCAATTTCCTATCCAGTTGTCATACCAAAAAGTAGCCTTTACTCCATCCCCTACTTTGCATGAAATTTCGAACCAAATCCTCATTTATCTTCAACAATTGTGATAGAAACCAAGAGTGGGAGGACTTTGGGCTAACAGTCCATATACTTTGACCTTTTAGGATATAAGCATGGAGCCATTTTACCTATAAAGTGTCCTCTCCTTGTAGTATAGACCATAATTTCTTCATCAAGAAAGCTTTATTAGACAACTTAATAGGAATAATTCCCAATTCTCCTTCCCTCTTAGGTCTGCAAACATCAGTCCATTTAACCTTGGCATGTCCCTTATTAAGGACACCTCCTCCCCATAGAAAGTTTCTCATTAGCTTTTCCAATGATTTAATTACTCCCCTTATAAGTACCATATTCGAGGACGAATAAGTATGCATATAGTTAAGCATAGAATTTACTAGTTGTAACCTTCCACTAAAAGATAGAGCAAGGTTAGTCCAAGTGGATAGTCTCTTTTGAATTCTTTCAATGAAAGGATAACATTCCCAAAACTAGATCCTTCTGAAAGTGATTGGTAGGCCTAGATAACATAGAGGAGTTTGTTTTCGTAGCATTCCAGTTAAGGAGAAAACTCGTCCTTCCATATGATCTCCACTTTTAGAGAGAACAAAATGGCTTTTATTATAATTAACAGTCAGTCCAAACATAAAGCTAAATTGGTTTAAAAAATCCATAAGGAGCTTGATAGAAACCTTATCAACTTTAGAGAATAGAAAAAGATCATCTGCGAAGCATAAGTTTACTAAAGAGATTTTTTTGCATCGGCTATGATGTTTAAATAGTGAGCCCCCTACCAGTACTATACTTCAAGAAAGAAGTTAGAGTCTTCATGCATAATATACATAAATAAGGAGACATAAGATCGCCTTGCCTAAGTCCTCTTTTCCCATGAAATTTTTTTGTAGGAGTTCCATTAACCATAACAACATAAGAAGGGGTAGTAATACAAGCTTCCATTTAATGACACCCTTAGAAAACCCATCACTTCAAGTAGTCTCAATATAAAGTTCCATTCTACACTGTCAAAAGCCTTCTTAAATCTATCTTGAAAGCACAATTCTTTGGAGCTTTCTTCCTCGAGTAACTTCTTAGCAATTCTTGTACTGTAGAAATGTTATCCCCTATTTGTTTACCTTATAAGAAAGCACTTTAATTGTCACTAATCAAAGACCCCAAAAAATTTTCAGTTTGTTGGCAATAATCTTTGCAATCACTTTATATAAGAAATTTGGCAAGCAATAGACCTGTAGTCCTTCAAAGATGCTAGATTGCTTAGTTTAGGGACTAAGTAGAGATAGGTTTTGTTAATTTCCTTAAAAAAAATTCCTGAAGAGAAGAATTCTTTGACAATTGCTTTCACCATCGAGCCAATCTTAAGCCATGCTTTCCAAAAAAGAACCAATTGACCATTAGGTCCTAGAGCCTTTTTAGGATTCATGTGGAAGACAACCTTCTCTATTTCTAAATCTTCAATAGTTCTAGTTAATAAAGTTTTCTTTTCATTGGATAGCTTGTTATGAATAACAAAATCCAAGAGTTGAGTGTGCATAGTTGTATTTCAATAGATATAGAAATCTTTGAAGAACCTCTCAGCTTCTTTCAGCAAATCCTTATGTTTACTTATCTTCCTCCCGTCTGGCATGGTAATTTCCTTTATAGAGTTATAGTTCTCCAGGGCAATTATTGAGATGAAGAATAATTTAGAATTTTTGTCACCTTCTTTAAGCCATTTAACCATGGCCTTCTACTCTATAACAGTAGCATGATTATTTAGAGCTTGCAAATAGTCTAATAGTGTAGATTTCTCTCGAAATAAGAGGGAACTATCCCCATGGTTATAGGAAAGAGTATGTTGTACTTGGGATAACTTGTCTCTAGCTACTTATATAGCTTGAAAAGTGTTCTCCCCTATCTGTTTCTTTAGCGTCTTTAAGGCCTCTTTGATTAATTTAAGCTTCTGATAACATTTGAATCGGAGAGTAGCATTTAAATTTGCTATCACCCTTTCCCTCAAACAGTCCTAAAATCCCTCTACATCAACCAAATAGTAGTTAAATCTAAAAGGATGGTAATGCTTCACTTTTAGGAACAAATCCTCCATAGTCATTAGGGTATGAGCCGAAAACATAGGGTCTAAGAAAGAGGCCTTACTTTCCGAGAATCGTTGTAACCATGCTTGGTTGACCATAACTCAGTCTAGTTTTCTCCTAAGAGACCATCCATTAGTTTGCTTGTTACTCCAAGAGAAAAAATGACTAGTCACCTTCAGGTCTAGAACTCCTAACTAATCAACGTAATCCCTGAAATCAATAGAGGAATTTCTTAAAGAAAAATGTCCTTCTACTTCTGTTCTATAGAGAGTAGAATTAAAATCTCCTGAAATGAGCCAAGGATATACCACTCTTCTTTGGAAACTCAGTAAACTCTACCAAAGATCCTTCCTTTGAAATACATAGTTAAAACCATACACTACCGAGGGGAAAAAGACGTATTTTGCTCAACAAAATGCCACTTCGTGTGCATGACCTGCATCTCCATTTCTAGCACCTCAATGTTTACTAGTCAGGGATCAAAACCAACTATAATTCTACCATAAGCATGAACTTGATGATTAGAGAGGAACCACCACTTATTACCTAGCTTATTAAGATACTTGAGATTCTCCGATCTAATTTTTATTTCCAAAATAGCAAAAATTGAACATTTTCCTTAGCCAAAAAATCCTTTAGGGCCAAAAGCTTTTTGGGGCAACTAAAGCCCCTAACATTCCAAACTACAATCATAAAGAAATGGTTTTGGAGCTTTGTCCTTTGCTCCTAGTACCCTTCCTTCGTTTGACACTAGTAAACTGTTCTGCAACCTCTTTCCCTTCAGCATTGCTCAATGTTGAAGTGGATGAGGTTACCTCCATATCGTCACTTTTTTCACCCTCCTATACAACTGGCATGCCTTCTTTAGGATCTTCTTTGGTAGTGCTTGTTTCTACTTTCTGCTTAGGTTGGATTTCCACATTTAAATCAGTAAGTGCTGGATTAACTTTGGACACGTTGTGACTTGGTTTCGGCTCCTCATTTCTAGCCTTATCCATATGATTTTGATCCATTATGACTGGTTCTTCTTTGGACACATTTTGACATATTACCTGCTCATCATTTCCATCCTTATCATCTTGATCTAAACCCATTAGCTCCATATAGCTCCCTTTCTTAAAGATTTTCCCAGTTAGTATCCACCTTTTTCCTTATAGCTTCAAAGAAGGCTTCTAATGGTAGTCCACATAGCTGTATCTTCATATAATGTTCCATTAAAGCCTAACCTTATAATGGGAACTTGGTTTGGTAAATCCTTAAAGATATCCATAGTAATATATAGACGAGCATAGCCTAACCTTTTCCTTTTTGATGTAATTTCATCCATGCATAAAGGCTGGCCCAAATAACTTGTAATCATACTAAGGCCCTTAGTAGTCCAATATTCCAATATAACATTATACAGATTTTCTGTTTAGGTTGGAACCTCAGTTGCCAGCTTTGGAGAAATAGTGGAATGATCATCACATGCCAAGGTCCTTCTTCCAGGACTTTAAGATCCTGCAATTTGGAGGAAAAGGTAAATAACGCTAAATTTTTCTCAACTAGCAATACCTCTAACAATCCTTTGTTCTTCCAATTATTGGTTGCCCACTTTTGTAGCACTGAAAAAGGGGGTCTTTTCTCCAAAAAGAAACCCACTAGTGAAGACTCCTTTGATCGGGCTCCTTCTTGTAGGGCTTCTAGATCCGACGAAGCAATGACTCTTCCTTAGGGGAATAGTAGAGTGCAGTAGCTTCTGCATCAGCTATCACTTGCTTCCAGCTCTTCTTGAGGTTAGAGTAAGAAAGGAACCCTTTTCAGGTAGCTTGGAGGCAGCCAAGGTGAGTGAGGGTAACAATGGAAAATTATATGGAGAATCTACATAAAAGGCAAAAGGTTCAGGTGTAGGCATGGTTAGCAGGCAAAAGAATGGAATATAGAACAGTGGCAGGAGTAAAGTTTCAAAAAGTGGTTACCAAATGAGGGAATACAGTCAAAGCAGACTATAGGAAATGACAAATAACCTCTAGCAGCTAAAGAGGGGCTCGGTGAGAACAAAGGTTTTTGGGAAGGGAGGGAAGGCAGATGTTTGTGAAAAAGATGAAGCAAGCATATGTTACTTGAAGTGAGGAGGAAGTTGAGAGCTAGGAATAGGAAAAAATTAAGGGCTCGAAAAGAAGCAAGTGAATGTGGCTTGAAAAAAAGTGGAAATGAAGTTAAGAGCTAGGTAGAGGAAAAAGTTGATGGTTGGAAAAGACACAAGTGAATGTGGCTTGAAAATAGAGAGCTGGAGATCAGTGGGGCCGGATATGGGGAAAAGAGAGGTGGATTAACCATCGCTGGAGAATGGAGAAGAATGAGGAAGAAGGTGCTGGAGCAATAAACCAAACTAAGTAATACTCATTCTATTTTATTCTTCATCTATTATATTCCTAAGAATAACAATTTTATTCCTTATCTATTCCAGCCGATGAACCAAACACCCTGTAAAAGTTTAAATGTTTCATCTATAGTACCACACTTTATCGTTTACAAAATAATATTATTTGAGGAGCAACAATAGGTGGAATCCTTGGTAGTTACACCGGATCTTTAGTTGATCTTAACAAAGGCCATTATCATCTGTATGGATTCTTTATAAGTTGTTCTTGTTCACTTTTAGTTTTTAGACTTAGATATGTCTTGGAATATTTTTCCTTTCATTTTCGTTTTATTAAGCTTCCTACTTTTTGTTAATTCTTCTTTGCTCTCTGCTTTCTTCTTTTTAGTCTTTCATTGTTTCGTTCTCCTTTTTCTTCTTCCTTCTAGTTCTATTCTCAGTTGGCTTTTGGCCAGTTCTCCTAATTCACTTCTTATCTTTTAAAATTAACGTTTTATAAATGATATTCTAACTCTTTTACGCTTAGTTCTTCTTTCTTCTACTTTAAGTAACATGTCCTAAGCTCCGTCATCCTCTAATCCTCTACACAAATCTATTCCTTTTGTCAAGAAAACCTGGAAGTTAAGATCAAGCCTAGAGGTTAGTGTACTCAACAACGAACTTTATCTTCCATATAACTCTTTTTTTTTATTATGAATGAAATTCTTAACTTCTAAAAAATATTATTTGCTCTTTAAATCCTAACTTCATTATTATTTTTGTTTCTCGTTATTAGGATTTTAACCCAATTGATGTCACACATTAGATGGAAAACTTGGACTATCTGGATGTTGATGTATATTTTTAATTTAAAATTTATTAAAACATGAAAATTATTATACTAAATATTTTTTAATTAGTTAAAGACCAATTTAACCTTAAAACATTTCACACACAATATTCCTATCACCTAGCACAAAGGTTGAAAAACCAAATATTTACCTAAACCCATTTTTGTAAACTTGTTTTTTAAACAATTATATTTGAGACGCTTCTATTACAAGGATTCAATCCCTCTCAATGATTCATTTAGGCTGTCAAAATTTTTTACTATAATTTCAAATTTATTTGCCAAATCTTAAGGTTACGCTTTATTTCATTCCAGTTGAATGGGATTATTCCTAAAAGATTATTCTAAGTGCCAACACCAGAATTAATTTGTCTAACAGCAAATTACTTCATCGTTCTTAAACATAATTTAGTGAGGATATGTCACCATAATGCTTAACAATTGTAAAATACATAGAGAAAAAAGGATCAATATGTGATTAAAGGAAGTGTGGAGACATATTACGAGCTTAGAAAGATTTTAGAAAGAAAAACATCATATTGTCTTCATTAACATAATATAAAATACATATATTCAAATCATAGGATAATTCATAACCAATATCCAATATTTAAAATCCATAAATTACATTAAGTTTTTTTAAGTATGTGAATCCATAATCTAGTGTTTTAACCTTTATGTTCAGAAACATTATAAGCTTGGTGATAGGAGCTACATGATGGAGGAACAATTTAGGGATTTAGGTTATAGTTGAGAGACAAACTTTAGAGATTATAATAAGTTTTTTATTTTAGGTGGGTTTTCTTTTGTTCGTCGGTTAAATTGATTTTTTTAACTAATTAAAAATATTTAAATAATTTAAAAATATAAAATTGTTAAAACAAATTTTAAATTTAAAAATCAATGTTGGCATCTAAATAGTCTAAGTTGCCTAGTTGGCATACCACGCTAATTGGGTTAGTGACTTAGTAATAAGAAACTAATGAGAACTTAGGGTTATTTACTAGGAACATGTTAAAACTGGGAGGGTCTTGCTTCTCTCTAAGGCTCTATTTAATGGCACCTTAGAAAATGTTACTCTTAATATATATTCATTCTCCTTAACCTCCTCGCTTGCTTTTGGCATTTTGGTGTTCTTCCCTATCCCCATATAGTGCTAGTTTGGTTCTATTGCTTTGCTTTTGGCATTATGGTGCTCCACTCCCTCTTCTCTTAGTACTCTAGCTTAGTTTCATCTTGTGAACTGGTAAGGGAGCTCAGATCCTTCATCTTATGAAGTTCTTTCCTGTCATGTTCTCTTTATTATTTTTAGAATGGAAATTTGAATCTTTTCACTCTAATTCTCTACCAACTTCCTTTTCAAGCTCAATATCTATTGTAAGCTCACACATTGGTAGCAAACCTCCCAGGATGGACCTTTTTCCTTATTCACCTCTTCATTCCCAACCCTCAGTCCCCTTTGGAATTCTAATATGGCCCTTAATCCCAAATCCAACCCTTCCTTACCTAAGCTTTCTATTGCCACTTAATAGTTGTAGGTTGCATGATGTTTTAATAGGCATTTTAGTATGTTTTAGTGACTAATTAATTGATTCCTGTATGTTTAGGTTTAGAAATGTGATAATTGGTTAGATATGTGTGCTTTGAGTGTTATATGGGTTAGAGCATGTTATTGAGCTTTAATTTTGTGTATTTGAGGTGTCTTGATGTGTTTGTTAGTATTTGAGATTAGATATCGAAGAACGGAGAAGATTTAAAGAAGCTTAGTAGAGGATGTAGGCCATGATCGTCATAAAAGCAAAATGGATAGGCCACGTTCGTGGCTAATGCAGAATCAAAATCCCAAGTGCCACGTTAGTGGCTTGCGAGTAAAACTTAGATTTTACCCTAAATAGAAAAGACTACAGAGAGGGTAAAAAACCCTGATTTTCCTGCCTCCATTTGCCACTTTAAGAGAGAACACAAGGAAGAGAGAAGGAGAGAAAGGGAGAGGAGCATCTACAGCTGCTGTCTAGCCACTCCAACCTGGCCATTTCGAGTTCTTTCCTACATTCTCTTGTTTATTTACTTCATCTTGATGTATGACTTGGGTTTGAGAATATTGAACATTTTGTTAATGATGTTCTAAACTCCTTTAGGGATATTGTGATTTTTTTAATGTTAATACATTGGGTATTGTGATTATTTGTTGTATTTTCATGATTCGGTAGTAAATTGAGAGAGTGAATTGATAGCAAAACGATTAGATTAGGTAATGAAAGTTAAACAATCTAATAGATCACACAAATAATCAAATTGGTAATTTATATAAAGAAAGATCTCGTGTGAGGACCTGATAGTATGTTAAAGGTCTTTAGCGCTAATTAGATGTATGGGCTTTTTGTTAATTAAGAGATTGCAAATTCCATAATTCAGTTAGGGTTTATGATTTAGGGTTTTATGATTATAACTCCAGAGAGACTAATCCACCCTTCGAATGTCTAAGACCAATACTGAATTAACTCAAAAGTAATTAGGTTAGCATTAATGATAGGATAAATCCCCCTTCTCATAATTCTTTAATCTTGTCTTGTTGCAATATCTTAATTGTTAAGTGGTTGTGCTCCATTTTGATTTACTTTTGTTAATTTTAAAATTTTATTTTCATTTAACCTCTTTTTTATTGTTTAATTTCCTGTTTATCTTTATTTTCATTTAAATCACATTTTTACAACCTTAGACAAATTTAGGATTCAATTAGTTCACTAATTCCTTGTAGGATCGACATCTTATCTACTACGCTTACGACTCATGCATTTACAGAAATTGATGGTTTTATAAATTGTAAAACACATTTTTACAACCTTAGACAAATTTAGGATTCAATTAGTTCACCAATTTCTCATAGGATTGACATCTTAACTACTACGCTTATGACTCATGCGCTTACGGAACATTGAGGGTTTTATAAATTGTATAACTTGCTCAACAAGTTTTTGGCAAAGGAGATGTCCTCACTATAATCTACCAAAGGAATTTCTTTTGCAAGCATTCTATCATGGAGTCAATCCACCCATGAGAGGCACCATAGATGCAGCTTTTGGAGGATCTCTTATATGGAAGACAGTTGAGGAAGCAGAGAAATTGTTGAAAGAGATGGCAAGTAACAACTATTTTCGGTTGTCGGACAAAAGTAGACAGTAGTCAACTTTCTTAGATCATAAGGGAGTCATTGTGTCGATTCAATAATAACAATGCAGGCTGAGATTGAAAATTTAACAAAACAACTTAACAGCCTCCCATCCTCTTCGTCAGCTCCTGTCAAAGCAAGTTAACATAGATGTGAATTATGCGGGCAAAATAACTATTTTATCGCTGATTATTTTTCAATGTAAAATGACAAGATGGAGCAACTCGACCACACGGACACACAATTTTTGTCTAGGAGGAGGAAACAATTCTTCTAACAATTACTATCCTGGATGGAAAAATCACCCAAAATTTTCTTGATCAAACAATGTAGAAGGTTAATTCTAACCTTAAGGGCCACTTAAATTCCAACAGGAAAAATCCAATTCTACGAACTCTAAGTTAGACAAAATCTTGGACAAGCTCATGAATATGGATGAAGCTCATAAGAGTCTTGAAGGTAAATTCGAGCAAGTAACTAAAAACCATGATTCTTCAATTCATAAATTAGAGGTTCAAATGAGTAAATTGGCAAATGCATTGTCTTCAAGAAGTGTGGGGAGTCTCCTAAGCAATATTGAAGCAAACCCAAGGGAGCTACTAAAAGCAATCACACTTAGAAGTGGGAAGGAACTTAAGCAATTAGTAGAGACACCAGTTGCACCCTACCTAGTAGAAAAAGACTAAGAAAAGAAAAAAGACATGGACATAAGTAAGTACTCTCCTTGTTGGACCCCAAATTTTTTTATAATTATTATCGATTTATTTGTTTAAATTTTTATTTTAATTACGATTTGTTTGTTTAGTGATTATCTTAGAATTGGGTCATTAAATTTAGTAAGCATGAATAGGAAATAGGGTTATTAATTAGAGAATGTTAAAATTAGGTTAGCTTAAGGGATTAGAGAAGAGAATCCATGTGATTTTTATGGATTTTTAAACTAGGATTTAGTTTTCTATCCTAGATATTATGGGTAAGTTAAGTTTAGGCTCGATTATTTACTTTAGATTATTGAAGCTTTATGAATTTCCATTTGAATTGGAATTTAATGGGAAATTGGTTTGTTTTAGAAAATCAAGAAAATCCTACCCAAGAGCAAAGGGAAGGGCTAATTTGAGTTTGGATTTTCAAGAGTTATAAGGTGGGTAATTTATTTATAGTTATTGTGTAATGAGCAAAATGCCTTGTGTGTGTGTTGTGTGTTAAAATGATTTGCTTTGAAATATTGTGAT
>JANZXP010000006.1:36926835-36937099 GCA_027576715.1 Erythroxylum flavicans
TCTAGTCGTTTTAATTCATACCTTGCATTTTTCATATTTCCTTGATTTACTTACTTTAATTTATTTTATTTTCAAATCAATCAATTCTTGATCGTTTGAGTAATTTTTTATCATTTAATTTAATTGTCTTACATGTTGAATTTTTCCTTGGGTACGATATCCGGTTCTTACCGATTTATATTACTTGTCAACGGGGTACGCTTGCCTCTAATTAGTCTAGATACAATTTAATTTATATTGTTTTTTTTAGACCGCAATAGACATCAAAGACAAAGATCGACGTAGATGCAAGGACATTGACTATGGACTTTGATGGTGCAATTGTTCATTTTAATATTTTTGAGGCTATGAGGTACCCTAGTGATGTCCATTCTATGTTATCTATTGATGTCATTGATTCTTTGTCTCAAGAAATTTTTGATATGGATGGTAAGGATAAGTTAGAAGTCATTCTTTGCATGAGTTTAACGGAAAACGTTTTACAAAATTCTAACTTGCCCATTACAGATAAAATGGAGGAAATTATGCTAACACTGTAACCACTACAAACAATACCAAAGAGACATGTAGTTCAAAATATTGAATTGCAAATATCTAATAAGAAATCTTTACCTTCAGTGGTGCGAGCACCTGTAACTCAATTGAAGCAATTACCGAAAAACTTAAAATATATGTTATTAACACTTCTAGTAATCATAACAAAGAACTTAACCAAGCTTCAAGAAGAAAAGCTCATTCGAGTGCTTAAAGACCACATCACAGCTATAGGGTGGATTATAGCCATCATTAAGGTTATTAGCCCTTTGACATGTATGCACTGAATCTTGTTGGAAGAAGGATCCAAACCATCAAGAGAGTCACAAAGAAGATTGAATCTTCCGTTGATGGAAGTGGTAAAGATAGAGATCTTAAAGTTTCTTGATGTTGGTATAATCTATCCAATTTCGGATAGAAAATGGGTGAGTCCGATCCAAGTAGTATCGAAGAAAACTGAGATTACTGTGGCGAAGAATGAGAATAATGAGTTTATTCCTACACGAATTCAGAATGGATGGTGAGTATGCATCAATTATAGGAAGTTAAATGCTGCTACACACAAGGATCACTTCCCACTCCCATTCATCGATCAGTTGTTTAAAAGACTTGCAGGACGATCTCACTACTATTTTTTGGATGGGTATTCAGGATATAACTAGATTGTGATAGCTCCAGAGGATCAAAAGAAAATAACATTCACATGCCCATTTGGTATATTTGCCTACAGAAGAATGTTGTTTGGACTATGCAATGCCCCAACCACCTTTCAAAGATGCATGGTAAGTATTTTTTCTGAATATGTTGAATATATTATTGAGATCTTTATAGATGATTTTACAGTCTATGGAGATTCATTTGATATATGTTTGGATAATTTAAATTGTGTACTTAAACGATGCATCAAAACTAATCTTGTTCTTGATTATGAAAAATGTCATTTCATAGTTGAACAAGGAATAGTATTAGGATATGTAATCTCATCTAAGGGAATTGAAGTTGATAAGGCTAAGATATAAATTGTGTGAAATTTACCTTACCCAATGTGCAGAAGATTTTTTCTTTTCTTGGCCATGCAAGTTTTTATCACAGGTTTATTAAGGACTTTAGTAAGATCTCAACAAAACTCTATCATCTATTACAAAAAGATATACCCTTTGTGTTTGATGAGGGAGGTAAAGAAGCATTTGACATGTTGAAAGAACTTTTGACTTCAACACCCATCATTCAACCACCTAACTGGAGTCAACCATTTGAGATTATATACGATGCGAGCAATTTTGCTATAGGTGCTATCCTTGGTCAATGATATAGAAAGATGAATCATGATGTGACGCCCTAATACCCCCTGGGAGGATACAGGGGCGCCACGCAGACAACATAACATACATGCATATAGAATTGAGACAAAACCAAAACATACGAACATTCATCACAATTTCACAGAAGCATAGCATCCAAAAATAAACATTTCCAAAAACATACGAAATATGTCATAATTTCGGAAACCAGCCTGAATTAAGGTTATTACAACCCATCCAAATACAATTCAAGATTCATATACATTAAATATAAGTCCAAAAATAATCTCAAAATACATATGAACAAACAAAAATCAGACTCTTTTGGCCATCGCGGTTGTCTTGTCCCAATTCCTACGTCCCTTTTTCAGAAGCTACACGGGGCAAATCCTCCGTGCTAAGCATATAGCTTAGTGAGTAATAACTAATCTATAAATAACTGACAACTTATCATACTGAGTCATACAATATCATACACATTCACTAAACAATAGATCAGACATAATATATTTCAGAATAGATATTATAATTAACAGAACTGAATATCACAAGAGAGTATAAACCCTTCAGAATTAGAACAATAATATTTATGTCATAATCAAACATATATATCAGAATTACAAAACCAGATAACTGCTAATCCATCAACAGAACTGGGTAACGGGACTTATACAGAAGAGACCGAAGTCTCGACACCGAAGTGTCACAAAAGAGGCCGAAGTCTCGACACCTAAGTGTCAATATCAGAAGACACTGAAGTGTCAATAACAGAAGACACCGAAGTGTCACTAACAGAAGACACCGAAGTGTCGATAACATAAGACATCGAAGTGTCACAGCAGCAGCTGCAGACCCTTTTAGGCATGCCTATTTACCCACAACTAGGACTTAACAGAATCAAAACAGGAATGTCTGAAATTCAATTCACATATTTACAACTTTGCAAATCATTTAATGATCCAAATCAATAGCAACCAAAATAGTCAAAGCAAAACTATCAAAATTTGCTTACTGAATTTCTAACACAATTGACCAACTAAATTACTTACAAAAATTATCATCTAAAATTACTTACAAAATTGACCTTCTAAAATTACTTACAAAATCTTCCTTATTACTTATTGCCTCGATGTCCCAGCAATATCAGGAATCGGTCGCTCCGTTTAATACAAACACATATCATTAATGTGCATAATTTTAAATTCAATTATGCACATGCATATATACTGAATATGTATGATGCATGTTTATGAAAAAATCTGAGTTTCTTATCCTTAGTCTTTTTGCATTCTCAATCATGCAAAAACATACTCAAATCCTCATTCCAGATTTATTTCACAACCAACTTTTAGGTCCACTTTGCTCAATTATTCTCATTAGATAATTGAGGTAATTAGGTAATACTTCCTTCTAGAAAGTTTTTCCTCTTTATCTTAAGTTTCCAATGATACCAAGTTTATCCAATTTCGTTTAGTATACTGAAAGTTATACTCAAAAGATTTCAGATTGTTCTTAAGCTTCAACAGAATTCTTACCTCAAATTCCAATCAGATTCTAAAATTCCTCGAGGTAGAATTAGAATTTAATCTATTCATAAAATTTGTAACCTTATGCTTCTAGTTTAATCCAAATAAAAAATCACTCTGTTTAGATAACTACATGGAAAGTTATGCCCAAAATATTGAAACATGTTCAAGCTATCAGGAAACTTCGCCGCGGCGACTCAAAAGTTGGCCTTGTTGAACTTTCCAGAGAGCAAAATTCTTAGTAATTTTCTTAAAAGTTTGCTGCGACGAACTAAAGAGTTGGCCGTGGTGAACTTTCACAGAAATGAAATCCTTCAAGTTGGCCACGGCGAACTAAGGAGTGTTGGCTGCGGCAAACCAAGGAGAGTGGCCGCGGCGAACTTTGATAGAAGCATATTTCATTTTCCAGATTTTCTCACTTCCATCTTATTCAATGAAGACATATCATACTTAAACCAATTCTTTTACTTCCATTTCAACTCATCACAACTCAAACAAATCAAATCTATATTCAAACACTAAAAACCGATGCATGCACTTGAAATCATTTTCCCCTTTCTCTCCTTATTGAAAAATTCTATCTTTCATCTGATGGTTTTTTTTTTACTATCCTCTATGCTTTCACTTCATTTAACTCCTTTCTATACTAATACCTCACTAGATCCTATAAATACTTTCTGCACAAACTCAATGCAATCTGTAATACACTTTCACTGCTCGATAATATCAACTCATCTCTCTCGTCACTATCACTGAATTTGCTTTATACACAACTCATGTGTGTATTTATTCCCAACAGTATCACATCATTAGAATCATTCACAAAACTCAGAAACTTAAAACTTCACTTACTTGGTTCAACTCCAATTCTAGCTATGAATGTTCTCGGTGGATGAAGAAAACCAAGGATAACAGAATAAGCACTCTTAAGGAAATGAAATTCTCACTTTGAGGTAAGATTCAAAAGCCAATTTCTCAACAGATTCAGTTTGGTGTTTTCGGGGAGGAAGAAAAACAACTCAATGAAGAACATGCAAGCTGCAGAAATACATGTGCCTATGTGGGTTACTGTTAATTTGACATTTGGTTCTATGCATGTGAGCTGTTTGTCCTTCATACAAGCTACCACATGTCTCCAATATGTCAAGCCATTTGTCACACAATAAATGATGCCACATGTCAATCTTTAATTAGTCCACATGTCACACTGGGATTGATCCAACTTTCAATATTTTTCTAAAATTCACCAAAAATTTCAAAATATCCGAAATATTACCAAAATTGCCAAATCACATTTTATTCGCATTAATAACTCAATTTTACCCGGAATGTCATAAATGCATGTACAAATATTGGTATGAGTCCAAAAATGTATATGCACAAATAAGCAAAAACTCAATTATGCCAAGCATACCATGCATTGAAATTCCTTAATAGTCTATCCCCTAATATGGGGCGTTACATGTTTACCCTAGAAGAAAGCACTTTGATTGTCACTAATTAAAGACCCCAAGGCATTTTTCAATATGTTGGCAATAATCTTTGCAATCACTTTATATAAGAAATTTGAGCAAGCAATAGGCCTGTAGTCCTCCAAAGATGCTGGATTGCTTAGTTTAGGGATTAAGCAGAGATAGGTTTTGTTAATTTCCTTTAAAAGAGTTCCTGAGGAGAAGAATTCTTTGACAGCTACTTTCACCATTGAACCAATCTCAAATTATGCTTTCTGAAAAAAGAACCTATTGAACCCATCAGGTCCTGGAGTCTTTTTAGGATTCATTTGGAAGACAATCTTCTCTATTTCTGAGTTTTCAACAATTCTAGTTAATAAAGTTTTCTCTTCATTGGATAGCTTGTTAGGAATAACAGAATCCGAGAATTGAGTGTGCATAGTTTTATTTCGAGAGATATAGAAATCTTTGAAGTCTCTCTCATCTTCTTTCAGCAAATCCTCATGTTTACTTATCTTCCTCCCGTCTGGCATAGTAATTTCCTTTATAGAACTATAGTTCTCCTTGGCAATTATTGAGCTAGAGAAGAATTTAGAATTTTTGTTACCTTCTTTGAGTCATTTCACCCTGGCTCTCTGCTCCATAACACTAGCATGATTGTTTAGAGCTTGCAAATAGTCTAACAGAGCAGATTTCTCTTCAGATAAAAGGAAACTATCGCAAGGGTTATAGGAAAGAGTACGTTGTACTTGGGATAACTCGTCTCTGGCTACTGATATAGCGTGAAAAGAGTTCTCCCCTGTCTATTTCTTTAGTGTCTTTAAGGCCTCCCTGATTAATTTCATATTCTGAATACATTTGAATTGGAGAGTGCCATTTTCATTTGCTATTACCCCTTCCCTCAAATAATCCTGAAGTCCCTCTACATTAACCAAATAGTTGTTAAATATAAATGTGTAACATCCTGTTTCCATACAAAGGGTTAAATTATAGAAACGGGTACACGAGAGATCAATCGGAGAAATTAGGAAAACACATCTCATGGTCATGCATTTGTGAACAATGATTTTTGCACATGAAAAATGTCTATACATGCACTCAAGGAACTTAATCTGAATATCATCGACATATTATTATGCTCAATCATAACTTTTATCACATTTCAAATCCAAGTCTATCCTTTCACATTCGTAGAAAAAATTATTTCCTTTAACCGACTTTTGATTGTTTAGTGATGTGGCACACCACCCTCGTGGGGCACAGACTCGGATATCACCGTCGATATCGGGTTCGGGTCCAGCGGGAGTGGGGTGTTACAAAATGGATGACAACGCTTCACCTTTAGGAACAAATCCTCTATAGTCATTAGGTATGATCCGAAAACATAGGGTCTAAGAAAGAGGCCTTACTTTCCAGGAATTGTTGTAACCATGCTTAGTTGACTATAACTCGATCAAGCTTTTTCCTAAGAGACCATCCATTAGTTTGCTTATTACTCTAGGAGAAAAAATGATCAGTCGCCTTCAGGTCTAGAACTCCTAACTGATCAACACAATCCTTGAAATAAGTAGAGTAATTTCTTAAGGAAAAATGACCTTCTGCTTCCGTTCTATAGAGGTAGAATTAAAATATCCTGAAATGAGCTAAGGATCTACCAATCTTTTTTGAAAACTCAGTAAACTCTCTCAAAGATCCTTCCTTTGAAACATATAGTTAAAACCATACACTATCGACGCGAAAAAAGATGTATTATGCTTAACAAAATGCCACTTTATGTGCATGACCTACATCTCCATTTTTAGCACCTCAATATCTACTATTCGGAGATCAAAATCAACAATAATTTTGCCAAAAACATGAACTTGATAATTAGAAAGAAACCGCCACTTATTACCTAGCTTATTAAGATACTTGAGATTCTCCGATTTGATTTTTGTTTCCAAAATAGCAAAAATCGAAATGTTTTGCTTAGTCAAAAAATCCTTTAAGGCCAAGAGCTTTTTGGGGCAGTTAAAGCCCCTAACATTCCAGACTACAATCATAAAGAAATGGTTTTGGAGTTTTGGCCTTTGGCCTTTGCTCCTAGTACCCTTCCTCCGTTTAACACTAGTAAACTATTATGCAACCTCTCTCCCTTCAACATTGTTCAATGAAGAAGTGTATGAGGTTGCCTCCATATCATTACCTTTTCCACCCTCCTGTACAGTTGGTATGCCTTCCTTAGGATCTTCTTTTGTAATGCTTGTTTCTATTTTTTGCTCAGGCTGGTTTTCCACATCTAAATCAACAAATGCTAGAATGTTGTGACTCAACTCCTCATTTCCAGCCTTATCCATCTAATTTTGATCCCTTGTGACTAGTTCTTCTTGGGTCACATTTTGACATATTACCTGCTCATCATTTCCATCCTTATCATCTTGATCTAGACCCATTAGTTCCATATAGCTCCCTTCTTTGAAGATTTTTCCAGTTGGTATCAACCTTTTTCCTTGTAACTTCAAAAAAGGCCTCCAATAGTAGTCCATTGTGACGTATCTTCATATAGTGATCCATTAAAGCCTAACCTGATAATGGAAATTTGGTCTGACAAATCCTTAGAGATATCCATAATAATACATGGTCGAGCATAGCCTAAATTTTTTCTTATTATTGTATTTTCATCCATGTATAAAGGCTGCCCCAAATAACTTGCAATCATACTAAGGCCGTTGGTAGTCCAATATTCCAATGGAACATTATACAGATTAACTCACAAAGGAGCTGACTTTATCTTTTCTATTTTAGGTTGGAACTTCGACTGCCAGCTTTGGAGAAACAGTCGAAGGTTCATCACATGCCAACGTCCTTCTTCCAAGACTTTAAGAGCCTGCGCTTTAGAGGAAAAGATAAATAACGCTAAGTTGTTCTCAACTAGAAGTACTTCTAGCAATCCTTTGTTTTTCCAATTATTGGTTGCCCACTTTTGCAGCACCGAAAAAGGGGGTCTTCTCTCCAAAAAGAATCCCACTAGTGAGGACTCCCATGATCAAGTTCCTTCTTGTAGGGCTTCCAGATCGGGCAAAATGGAGTGCATCATCTCCTTCATCAGCTATCACTTGTTTCCAGCTGTTCTTGACGTCAGAAGAAGAAGAGGAGCCCCTTTCAAGTAACTTGGAGGCAACCAAGGTGAGGGAGGGTAACAATGGAAAGTCGGCGGGAGAATTTGCACAAAAAGCAGGAGTTTCAGGTACAAGCAAGGTTGGCAGTCAAGAGAATGGAATGCAGAACAATGGCAGGAAAAAGTTTCAAAAAATTGTTACCAAATGAGGAAAAACAGTCAGAGCAGACTGTAGGAAATGACAAAAAAAGCCCAAACAGTTAAAAGGAGAAGGTTTTTTGGGAATGGAGAGAAGTAGATGTTTGTGAAGAAGACGAAGCAGGCATATGTTGCATGAAGTGAGGTAGAAGTTGAGAGCTAGGTAGAGGAAAGATTGAGGGCTGGAATAGAAGCTAAGTGAATGTGGCTTGAAGAGAAGTGGAACTGAAGTTAATAGCTAGACAGAGAAAAAAGTTAAGGGCTGGAAAAGAAGCAAGTGAATGTAGCTTTAAAAGAAACATAAATGAAAACAGAAAGCTGGAGACCAGTGGGGTTGGATGTGGGGAAAAGAGAGGCAGATTAACCATTGCTGGAGAGTGGACAAGGATGAGGAAGGAGCTGGAGCTGGAGCTGAAGTAATCTAAGTTTGGAATTTAAAGCTTTTCAATCAAAATATGAACTTAGCCCACTAATTATGGTTTATGCACTTACGATCTCATTAGTTTGATAAGTACAGATCATATTGCAGGATCAATTAACTTATGCTAGTGGAATAATGATTTATTTAAAATCTATAATTTACAAATTAATTACAAGAATATGATAATTTATTCAGTACGTAATTAAATTTAAATTTTAATTATTTTTATTCAATATTAGTAAAAATAATATAATATATAATGATAAATTCAGCTTAATTAAATTTGATATTATTTTTGTATTTTTCAACAATATAATATATGTAAAGAAAAATTTAGTTTAGACAAATTTGGCATTCAAGTTCATTGAATTTACACTTATGTTGAAATTTTTTTAAAACAAACTCCACCAATAATAATAAAATTAGTTAAAATTCAAATTCAATTTTCAACAACAACAACTCCTAGTAATAATCTCACTGGCCCGAGATCTAAGAAGGTCAATAATTAGCAACGAGATTATTTTTAAATTAACAGAAAGATTATTTTTAAATGACTCACATATAAAGCAGAGAAAGAAAGAGAAAATGGAAAATTATATTTACAAGAAATCAACCCATCATTTAAACCTAGGCTCATTAATAAATCAAATTAAATTTATTTAATTTCGAATATAAATTTTAATTTTAACTTTCTATCAACTTTAATTAGAACCTACAACAACAACAATAAGAATTGTTCCCACTAAATTTTAAAAAAAATATATCTTGAATAAATTCTTAAAATCAATGTAATACTGAAATAACTCATTTGAAGAATTATCAAACAAGAAGGTTAATTTAATAGAGCTTACCCAATCTTTGTAACAATCAATTGGTTTGCCAAAACAAAAATGAGTTTCACATAAGAAGTCCAGCCCATCAAAAAGTTTCCATAAAAGGAAAAGAAAAAGAAGCCTAAAATAGAAAAAGAAAAGATATTTCTCTTTCATATCGAAGAGCAAAAGGAAAAGAAACTTCTTGATGTCGGTCCCCAAAAGTTTCAGAGATCACGTGACCGGATTAAAGCACGTGCCGTACAATTACAAATCTAAGCTACATCTACATTAGATTAAACCTTATCATAAAAAAAAGACAAAAAATTCTATATATTACACGCCCTCCGATTTAGCTTCGTGGCACTTTCTAAAGCTATCTGATTACATCATTCAGTGTTTGAAGAATCGGGCGGCTCTGATTTTACCACGTCAGATCCCGGTTGTTGAAGGTGCAACTCCGGCGACTCACCCAGGGTAGCTCCGTTTTCCGTTTCTCTCCCTCTTTTCGTACCAATTGCGACACCGAACAATCTCGCACTCGACTCCTCCTCGCCGGCATGTTGCTTCATCGGTAACAAATCCAACGGCTTAGTCACCAGCTGAATTTCCATCTCCGACGGCCGGTAACCGCTCTCCGGTTGACAGCCCGCGTACTTGGAGACCAGGGCGAATATATTACTACACAGGTTCTTCATCTCCGTCACCTCCTTTCTTAACTGCACGTTCTCTTTCCTCAGTCTCTCGTTCTCATTCAACAGATCTGCGTTTGGCCCGATTACCGGCGGCACCGCCGACGGCGACGACGTCGTTGAGATTACCTGCTCGTCTCCGGAACTCGACGGAGATATTTTAGGTTTAGCCGTCGGTATCGCTACAGCCGCTACAGTTACCGGTGACGGAGGCGCCGTTACAGTTCCAGAC
>JANZXP010000006.1:36939663-36974349 GCA_027576715.1 Erythroxylum flavicans
CTACTCCTGGAAAACACCCAAGTAATAGAAAATGAAATGATGTTAAGCTTAATTGGAATAAAAAACATATTTTTCAACCAGGTATGCTGATGGTCCAAATTCCTATTGGACTGGGTTCTTCACTAGCCGCCCAGGTTTCAAGAGATATGTCAGGCAGCTGAGTGGGTATTATTTGGTATTGCAACAGCTCTGCTCTGAGTTTTAGGTTCCTTTGAGTTAAAAAAAGGAGTAATTCTTATGCCTTCTAGGCATTGATTTTGCGAGCTTTTGCACCCTTGTATGACTGCAGGAATTGAGTGGAAGTATGAATATCATGCAGACATGCAATGAAAGCTCTGCTGTTTCTTGATTTTATTTTATTTTTACTATTATCCCATGACTTACCCTTGATGCTATCTGACAGGCGGCGCGACAACTTGAGTTCTTTGGAAAAAATGCCAGTGGACCAAGCACCTATGGACTTGGAGATGCTTTAGGAGTAGCACAGCACCACGATGCTGTCACTGGCACTGCCAAACAACACACCACAAATGACTGGGCAAAACGTCTAGCTATTGGAGCAACCGAGGTGAGCAACGAGGCAGCCAAGTTTTACACTGGAGTTTTCCTGCCCATTCTTTTCCCTTCATCAGCATAGTAGTCCTCTTGTATGATCACCACTTCCATTATGTTTCTCAACGTATACAAATTATACAGGCAGAAGCTGTTGTGGGTTCTGCTCTGGCATGCTTAGTTAGTAAGAAGTCAAGAGATCAATGCACATCCCTGGCTTCAACTTTTAGCCAGGTAACATCCTCTCTCTCTCTTGTTTGTGTTTTATTTGCTTCCTAAACAGAAGAGGGTACATTTTTTAGTTACTTGTTACTGTTCACTGTATAGTGATCACCTTCTTTATCTTCATTCTTTTCTTTGAGCAGTGTCAATTACTCAATATCAGTTACTGCCCACCAACAGAGGAAGCAAGTAAAGGAAAGAACTTGGTACTATTTTCATTTTCTTTAACTTTTTGTTGTACTCTGATGTTTGATTTGAACTCCTATTCATCTTCAGATACTAATTTTCTAGGTTTTGGTGGTGTATAACCCTCTTGGATGGTATCGCAATGACACTATCCGCTTACCGGTGAGTAAAAGCTTGTTTTATTCTTGATACCACCATCACTCGTGAAAGGAATCAAAATGTTGATTCAGTTCACTATGTATGTGTAAAATTGTCAGAAAATTTGACTCTGATTATGACCTAAATATCAACATACAGATAAATGAAGTCGATCTTGTTATTTCGGATTCTGAGGGCAACAAAATCAACACTCAGTATATACCCATGGATAATGTTACAAGCAACTTGAGAAACTTCTATTTACAGGCGTACTTAGGATTGTCACCTGGACAAGATCCCAAGTACTGGCTTGTATTTCAAGTCTCTGTACCACCACTTGGTTGGAGCACTTATTTCATTTCTAGTGCTTCTGAAACAGGTGAGCAGGTCTTTTCCATTCCTACTCACTGAACTTGATCGCATTACATTGGTCTTTTAGTGGGAACTATTGTTATAGTAAATTTTTGCTGTCCTATACTTTTCTTTTGTATGGGATTATTTGAAAAGGTGTAGGGAAAAGGAGAAATGGTCTGTCAAGAATGGAGAGTGTACAGAATGATACCATTGAGATTGGTCCTGCGAATTTGAAAATGTCATTCTCTTCTTCAACTGGCCAACTCAAAAGAATATACAACTCTAATAATGGGGTAAGCTGTCTCCTAAATTGGAATATCCATGATTGTCTTTGAACTGTATGTTTGGCTAGCTTTCGAGATCTAAGAAATACTGTATGTTAAAGTCTTCATTCATAAACTAAAGCATGAAGCATTTAGTTGGTTCACTTTCTCAAGCCATAATTCCAGACCTTGGGCTTTATATTTTGTCTTTTGGCACTCTTTCTCTTTTTTTGTCATCGATAAGCTACAAAGGGTTCTTCAGAATAATGATATATGGGATGCAAAGTTGAAGGTTCAAATTACTAGAATAAACTTGGCTTCCGGTATGTTGCATGCAGGCTTGTTATTTAACACTGAAACCAAAGATTAGCTATAACTTGTTTGGCTATTTTACTAGATTGATATACCAGTACAACAAAGCTACCTTTGGTATGGTTCGAGCTCTGATACTCAGGCATGTAGTCCCTGAACCTTCATACGATCACTGCTAATTGACTTCCTTTTCACAAAAAAGGCTGTTGACAGCATAATATTTGTCTCGCAGCAATCTTCTGGTGCATACATTTTCCGGCCTAACGGGGCCCCTCCCACAGTCGTTTCCAGATCAGTAAGTTCCTTTTTGTTGCTCTGCTAGTATCCTGACTTCATCTTCCTCCTTGACTTCATATTGTTTTGGCCTCTTCACCTAATGGAGACTCTTCTCTTGGTTGCCTAATCTTGAACATTATAAATTATAACGTTCCACGAACTCCTATCCATATTATTCTGCTCATTATGTAAGCTGTGTTTTGAAGGAAGGATTACACTGTGCATAAGGTTCAAAGCTGTATACCCCGCTATACTCATTAGTTGTGGTTTTCTGTATTGAAAATTTTAAAATCATTTGGTGTTTAGAGTTGCACAATTTACCTATTTATGTCTTTTCTTGCAGCTACCTATAAAGGTCATTCGTGGACCTTTAGTTGATGAGGTTCACCAGCAATTCAGCTCATGGATTTATCAGGTAATCCTTTAACAGATTTAAGTTTTGAAAGAAACAACTGCTATAATGCTTCTCTTGAGAAAGGATCAATAAATGGAAAATGATACCCTTCGTTAGTCCCCAGGTTGCTTTTTGCTTTGTCATCGTGTCATAATTGTACCATGCTTAATAGGTATTAACATTTGGAGATATCAGCCATCACCCAGAATATCAATGAAATTGCATTTTAGTGAGACTTATAATTGAAAATCTGTTCAAGAAATTTCATTACTGACATCCTTTGGAAGTTTGAGTCTTGTGAATGGAAGCATTCTATACTATTAGAACAATCTGCTCTGGTACTCATCTGTACTTCATCTAAAAGTTGCTATTTTTTACTTACCTTCAGTCTATGGTTGTTTATTAGGTGACAAGAGTTTACAAAGACAAAGAGCATGCGGAAATTGAATATACAGTAAGTCCATTATTTCGATTTCCGGCCTTCTTTGTGCCTTCTCTTATTGTAGATATATTTTTTCCACATTATTTTCAGTAAACTCTAACTGAAACTATTTGTTTCTGAATTTCAATCATTTGTTTGTGATGAATTTCCATTTGAAGATTGGTCCAATTCCAATTGATGATAGTCTTGGAAAAGAAGTCATCACACGTATCACTGCAAATATGGTCACTGAGAAGGTGTTCTATACAGACAGCAATGGGAGGGACTTTTTGAAGCGGGTAAATCTAAAATATCAGTTCTTTGATCATGAAAAAGCTTCTGAGGACACTATAGGAGTTAGCACATCATAGAGGGTACTTAAAAAATAGCCCAAGTTATAAAATGAACAGACTCAATGATATTACTCGGGAAAATATATGCCCTTGTATAATGTTCATTTAATTTTTTATTTGCTGACTTTTCAACTTGGACATTTCACTTTCCTCAAATGCTGAGAATTCCCAATCAGATTATGAGCTGCAAATTTTCAAATATGGCTATCCCCTTGTTCTGGGCATCAAATCCTTTGTGCCCGTTATTCTGTTCCAACAATGTTTTCGTCTAAAAGATGACATTGTTTTATGTGTAAATAGCCCTGAAATGATGGCATTTCGGGGCAGAAATAGGGTTGGAACAGAGTAACAGACACAGAGGATCTGATTGTTCTGTCCAATATGTCAATTTTTGTTATGACAGGATGTTTCTTGCAATCCTAGATAATTGCGTTGTTCTTTGTTTCTAGTGATGCTGACTAAGCTATGTTTTTGCAGACTAGGGACCATAGAGCTGACTGGAACCTTTCAGTTACTCAACCTGTGGCAGGAAACTACTATCCGGTAATTTTCTTTTTCCTTATCGGAAAGCAATATATGCATGTTTGAAAAGTACTTACACATTTCATTTTCTAAAAGATTTCTGTGGCTATGAATTAATAAATCTAATATTGCAATTTCTTGACTGACAACATAATGGAAACATTTGACAATAGATAGTTACCAACTGTTCAAATAGTTTCTTTCTAATTTCCTATCTGCGTAGTCTGAAGGAAAAAGAACCCATTCACAGTTGCTGTACAGAAGTTCAGTGACTGAACTGATTTTTCTTTTCCTTTTTTTGTTGTTGTGAAGATAATCATTCTCCTTTTCACTTCTTTCAGCTTAACCTTGGAATGTATTTGAGGGACAGCAAATCAGAGTTGTCAATTTTGGTTGATCGTGCAACTGGAGGAGCAAGTATTAAAGATGGTGAAATGGAACTAATGTTTCACAGGTTTTACATTGTTAAAGATTTATGTTTTCTTCTCCCGATGAAAAAATCTACCATTTTGTGATACATGCATGTGAAATCATCTTCTTGTCTCCATTACAAGGCGTATACTTAATGATGATGCGAGGGGAGTTGGTGAGGCTCTTGACGAAAATGTATGTGTCAAGACTACGTGCCAAGGACTAACGGTATGTGCCCTAGTAGAAATAGCAACTTAATGTTCGAGAAATTCTCAACGAAATCTTCAAATGCATGTTTTTATCCTCTGTTGCATGTGGGTTATTGTTCTGAATTGGTTAAGTTGATGTACTAGAGGAAATTCTTCCAAAGAAAAAGAGAAACTTTCTGTTGAAATTTGCTGATGAAATAAAAAGATCAAACTCCATTGAACTTCAAGGAGATCAATGTTACATCTGGCTATGCTTTGTTCAGGTTCGAGGAAACTACTATTTGAGTGTCAACCCACTGGGGGGTGGAGCGAAATGGCGCAGGACAACTGGTCAAGAAGTTTACTCTCCACTTCTTCTAGCTTTCACAGAAGAGGTATGGCCTTGTCCTTTTGAAACAAAATGTGGATTTGCTATATGTAGTTTAGTGATCAGTTATTGAGTACCCATAATCAGGCTAAGTGGACAGCAGCTCACTTAAGTAAGGCGAGTCTCATGGATCCAAACTACAGTTTGCCTCCCAATGTTGCACTAATTACTCTTCAGGTCAGGAATGCCACTCTTTGATCACTTGGATCCAAACTATAGCATTCCAATAATTAGCAAAATCTTTTTTTTTTTAAACCAGATATATGCAAACTTGTTAAAATTTAGTTTGTCAAATTTGGTGAACCACAACCCAAAAAATGGTAGATGATCAGTCTTTTGATATTTAAAGAAATCTGAGTCCCAAAAACATTTTCTATCATCGTATTTTTCCCAGGAACTGGACAACGGAAGTGTACTCCTCCGCCTTGCACATTTGTATGAGGTAAAAAACATCATTGGTCACGCTTTGTGTCTTTTCTGCTGTCATTAATGTTTCAATGCCCAGTATTGTCGAACCTCTGTAGTAAAAGTACTGGCCGTATGTTTTTACCATTCTTCTTTCTTTCTGACAATGACACTCCTTAGTGTTTTATATTTACACTTCTTTGTTGACAATAATGTGGTCAGGCTGGAGAGGATGCTCAGTATTCAACTTTGGCTAAAGTTGAACTGAAGAAAATCTTCCCTGGAAAACCTGTAAGGGTTCATTCTCGCTGCTCTTGTAAAGCCCTGCAAAATTAAACAAGACCTTGCATTTAATATACGATTCATGACCTACTTAACATAGTATTAATGTGGTTCTTCCGACTATATTTTCTTGCTGCAACTCTATTTCCAAGGTTCCATAGAAATTGCAAATTAATAATCTCAGAAACTGCAACCATAACATCATTCTAGTCCTTGCTGCAGCAGCATTTTCATGACTTGACAGATACTCAAAACTTTGACTTCTAGTTCTATGTGTTTTCTACAGTGCTGCTTCAGTTTCACTTTACTCTTGATGGGACTTTTGAGTTTTCAGGTAAAAGAGTTGAAGGAGATGAGCCTCTCAGCAAACCAGGAGAAGTCTGAGATGAAGAGACTGACATGGAAAGTGGAGGGAGAGGATGGAACCTTACCCTCCCCAGTTAGAGGTGGTCCAGTTGATACCTCTGCTCTTGTAGTAGAGCTAGGTCCCATGGAAATCCGCACTTTCTTGCTCAAATTTTGATGTCTTCGTTCACAAAAGTTTTCAGTTCATTATTTAAATACTTGAAATGTAGATTTCAATAAGTTGTCTACCTTCAACTAATAAATAGTGAACTAATAAGAAACTCATATATATTCACGAAACTTTGCCTCCATGAATTGCTCTTGCTCCAACATGAAGAAGAACATATTTAAGTCATAAACCTTAATATATTGAATTTGAAGATGAGCTTTAGTGATTGTTGTAACGGAAGATGTTTGGATTTTTACTTTTATACGATTAACGGAAGATGTTGAAACGACAAGTGGGCCCCTATGAAGTTTGGACAGTGTAACAAATAAGGCTAACCGTTAAAAGCGCGGGAAGTTTCGGTTCCAAAGCCAGTTACACTCGTGCATGTCACGCACTCCTTCGCTCGTGGGTTTCACTCCCAAATCCCAATCATCATTTCAAGTGTTCATAACTTCCCCTCCAATTTAAAGCTACAAATCTCTTTAAAACACACCTAAACATGGCTTCTCCCACAAATTTTCTCTACCCACAAGTAGATCAATCAAATCCCAATTCCTCATCTTCTGTGTACTCTAACCCTAACCCCAATGCTTCCTCGTCAAATCTCTACCCTACGATCGACATGAAAGACCTCGTCGAGAATCTTTTCCCGGAACCGGATAATTTCCATCCTAGCGGTTCTTCGACCCCTCCATCGGCCCCGCCGGAGGCTGTCGAGGAAGTACTGATCAGAATCCCCGGCGCGATTCTCAATCTTATTGATAAAAACTACAGCGTCGAGCTCGCTTGCGGTGAGTTCTCGATTGTTCGTCTCCGCCAAGGGGAAAATGTCGTTGCTGTTCTCGCTCGTGTCGCTGATGAAATCCAGTGGCCGTTGGCCAAAGACGAGGCTGCCGTCAGGCTCGATGATTCGCATTACTTCTTTTCCCTCCACCTGCCCGATGAACATAACGGGTCAGATTCGAGCGATGAGGAGGAGAAGAAGAGCAGGAAGAAGACGAGTAATAAGAATGGTGATAAGTCGGAGAATCTGTTGAATTATGGATTGACGATTGCGTCCAAAGGGCAGGAGGGGATGTTGAAAAGATTGGATGAGATTTTGCAGAATCACAGTTGTTTTTCCGTTCACGAAGTTTCAAAGAAAGCGAAGGAAATGTTTGGTGAATCGGTGGCCAAGGGGATTTCAGTGGCGGATTTGTCATCGGGGAAGAAGGAAGAAATTGAGGGGAATTGTGCGGCTTACTGGACTACTTTGGCTCCTAACGTGGAGGATTATAGTAGCACTGCTGCAAAGTTGATCGCGGCAGGTTCAGGAAAGTTGATTAAGGGGATTTTGTGGTGTGGGGATGTTACCGTTGATAGGTTGAAGTGGGGAAATGAGGTCATGAAGAAGAGGATGAGTCCAAAAGAGAAATCTGAGATTAGTCCTGAGACCTTGAAGAGGATTAAAAGGTTTGGAATATGTATTCTTGTTGATTTTTATACTTGCATTCTCCTTTTCTGTTCTTAGTTTATATCTGTAAATGTTCGTTTTACTTTGGTTTTAATGTTTTTTTTTTTGGGCATTTTCATTCTGTTGATTGGTGAGTCCATTTTCCTTGATGCCAAATCTAGATTAAAGAACCGACTTTCAATATTTATTATAGACATTGGTTTCGATAAAAACAAACATGCACTAACGGATCAGTTTGATAATACTTACAGGGTTAAGAGGGTGACAAAAATGACGGAGAAAGTGGCAAATGGGGTTCTCTCTGGTGTTGTGAAAGTGTCTGGATTTTTCACGAGTTCTGTTGCAAACTCAAAAGTTGGCAAGAAGCTTTTTGGCCTCCTGCCTGGGGAAATGGTCCTTGCATCTCTGGATGGATTTAGTGTGTCCATCATTCTAAGCTCTTCAATTTACAAGCTATCTGAATATAAATTGTCAACATTGCCATCTAACTTTATAGTACGGTTGTTTGTATTTTCATACTGATTTTTAAAACTTCCGAAACTTCCTTTGATTGTTGGTAATCTTTACTCCTCGCCTTTTCTGTGTTATAGTTGTTGAAACTCAGTTTCTTTTTGTCACCCAATAATTTAGGCAATTATAGTTCCTTATCTCTTCTATTTTCCATCCATTAACAGTTAGAATTGCTAAACATGTATTCCTTTAGTTAAATATTTTACAGCTTTGATATTATTCCATCATATTCAAGTTCTGTTTGTTCTCCTTTATTTCAACTTTTATTGTCCATTTTCCTACAGTATGTTATAACCAATTCTATTCATCACTGTCTCCTATTTTTTGTTATTTGTCAACAGGCAAGGTCTGTGACGCTGTTGAGGTGGCTGGAAAGAGTGTCATGTCAACCTCATCCACTGTGACCACCGAACTTGTCTCACACAGGTGATGTTGTCAAAATGCTTGAGCAGTTGGGTACTGTTGTTCCATGTAATTTTCTAAAAAATAAGAGAATTTAATGTAAAATTTCTCCCTTTTCTCCGAGGATAACCGAGAAAAATGAAAAGAAAATTTTAGAAATAAAGTAGGAAGAGTGACTGCCACAGTATGTTGTTTTATGTCCTAGATAACAAATAATTTTACTAAGAAGGACCAGAATATAATAGCCATGCATATCAGTGAAAAAGGTTTGGATCTGGTTAGAGCTGCCCTTTATTTTTTATAGGATGCTGGCAGCCACCTGACCTCAACTTTCATCTCGTGTCACTAGTTATCTGTTATCGAAGGTCTTTACCTTAGCAAAGTAACTAATTCATCATTAATGGTTAGTTATTTTCTGCCACACCATCCTCCTGATTTGATTAGTTTCTCCTAGTTATCATTCTAAATGTCTACCTGATGCATTTCTTTTATAATGATTTTATTTCTATAATGATGGGTTCCAAATTTATCCACGTAGTGCATTTTAACAAGATCCAATTAATATACCTGAAAGATGGTTAGTTTTTGGATCTGAGGTATAGAAGCGATTATGCTACGCTAAAAGCAGCAGACTTGTTAGTCTAGCCGTCTCTATAGACGATTGACTGTTGCTTTATTGGCCCAACAAGTTTTCTCTCTTTTGCCTTTTAATGCATATTAGTGTAGTGATTAGTAGGTTAGTTAATTTGGTCGTGGACTTGGGTAAAATTTCGGACTAATCTAGATTTGGATTTGATACACGTTTGTTTTTTTTGGCTCAAGTCAGGTGGATACATTTTGTTTGAACCTTTGAAAATTTTCTCCAAATCTAATGATTTGTTTAGCTTTCTGGTTTTCTCTTTGACACACTCATTTCTACTCATACAAATGATTTGGTTTTGTTCCTCTTCCTTTTGTGCAATGTGAACCTTCTTGTGGTTTAAATACCTTGCTCCTTGTGAAGCTTCCAAAGAGCTGGGAGGATTCTGTTGCCTACTTGAATAGACTAGTCCCAAAAAAGTGAAGTTGGTTAAACAGATAGGCCATGGTATATGTTGACGGGGAAAAAGAGCATACCAGAAGCATACTGTTGTAAATGTTGGGGTTACTGAAGCAATTGTTTTTTGTTCTAGAAATACGGTTATGTTTACTGATATGGCAGTTATTTAAACTTGGTTTTTGCGCTATTACCATTTGTTTTCAGTAATTGTTGATCTATTGATATGCCGATCTACTTAGGTCTTGTTTGGTTGAGGGTTTAGTAATGGAACGGAATGGAATGTAACATACTTCTATCTTTTGATTGAGAGTTTCATAATGAAATGGAACGGAATGGAATAGAAGCGGAGAGTTTCATGTTACGTTCCATTTCATCCTAAACAGTGAAAATAAGAAACTTTCGATTTGGAGGGTTTAGGATAGAACGTGAACTAATAAATACATACTACCTAATATACTTTCAATAATTTTTCTTAATACTAATTATTTCTTCGAACCTTAATCTCCTTTTTTTAAACTCATTTATTACGGTCCATAAGCTTATCACCTTCAATAATATTTTTATATTATTAATAAAAAATTAATGAAATTTTTATTAATGAAAGATAGAAAAAATATAAAAAATTATTCTTTAATTATTTGTATATATTTTTATATAAACAAAAGTATAAATAAATAATTTTTAAATATAAATCACATATAATATAATAAAATTTATTAAATAATTAATAATAATATTTTTATATATTTAATAATAAATTATATATAATTAATAACAAAATAATAAAACTTTTATTAAAATTTTATTATTTTAAAATAGAAAATATATAAAAAATTATTTTTCACAGTTGTGTGTGACTTTTTAATTGGACATGATTTCTGTTTTAAAATTATAGCGTTAAAGTTCTTGCAACAACCATTTTAATATTAAGGGTATAATAGTTATTTATTATACATTATATTATATTTCATTTATTTTCCAAACAATGTTTCACTACTTTACATTATAAATCATTTCATCCCTCCCAAACAATTTTTCATTATATTACATTTCATTCCATTATAAACCGTTCCTTTCCGTTCCATTAATTAACATTCAATCAAACAGGCCCTAAGAGATTTAAGATTTAAAAGGTTTGATTGGTATTAGACTGACCGATTAAAAATTAAATAAATTTAAAAAATTTGAAATATTGATTTTTCTTATTTTTCTAAGTTTAATTGAAAAATATTGTTAAATAAAAATTAATTCATTAATTTATTTTAGTTTATAAGAACTTATTAATTTATCAAAAAACAGATTAATTAATAAATTAATAAGTTTTTAGCAATAAATTTTATTAAAATATATCCAATCGGACAATTGAAAGATTCAAGATTTTTTCATTTGAATCGACTGAATCGATTGAAACGGAAAAATCTAGATGGAAAATTTAACCGGTAAAATAAAAAGTTTAAGGTTTAAAAGATAATTACATCGTCTAAAGGTGCAATAAAATTAAAAATTTTGAAATCTAATTCTATCAAAATTTTAAAATTTAATTAAAAAATTAATAATATTATTAATTAATTAATTTTAATTTGTAATAATTTATTGTTTTAAAAATTAACTAACTAATTAATAAATTTAATCAATAATAAAATTTATTAAAATACATAAAAAATTTTGGTTGAATTATAAATTAAATAATTTAAAATTTTTCGAGTAAGTTTTTTAAATTATTGTTAAAAAATGTTGCGTAAATGGTCGTTTTCAATCCTTTATTGCAGCTCTCAAAAAAGTCCAAGATCTGAAGATGTTTCCCGAACTTTGTGAAATAGGTCGTGACCTATGGGTCCTATTTCTATATAAAATTAAAATTAATATGAAAATAATTTCACAACGATACAATTTCTCCAACTTTTTATTCTGTTTATCTCTTCTACACCAATAAAAAAACAAAATACAATTATCCATCACAATTACATTGCTGTCTTTCATGTCATTTTCTTAAAACAAAGAATATGATAAAAAAAAAGATCAGATCTTCTGTATCATTTATGATGTTTTTATCATATTTTATTAAATCTCATTCATATATTTGTGTGAATTTAATAAAATATAATTAAAATAGAGTAAGCGAAACAGAAGATTTAATGAGATCAAAAAGTGTTGAAATAGCTTATAAAGTTACTCCTTTGTGATTTTTATAATTACACAGGTTTAAGTTACAGAAAATACTTTTTTGTACAAATATAAAGGGAAAATTACATCAAATTGTTTTATTTGAACTCAATCAAAATTAAGATAAAATAAAAGAAAATTTTGAGTTGAATCTATCGTTGACATTATTATGTATTACTAAAAAATATCTAATTTATTAGTTTTGTTATGTATTTTAAATTGTAGATTAGATGTTATGTTATATTGTGATTACAAGCACTTTCAAAAATTTTAGATGATATGAAAATAATTATAAAAATACGACGATAATTATTAATGATTAAAAAATTTAATCGGTTTGGTCGGTTAATCGTAAAAATTTTAAACTGACCAATTTTTTGGTTTAGTCTTCAATTTTTTGGTTTAATTTATTTTAATAACTCTTGTTATTAAAATTGATAAGTTTACTAATTAATTGATCAATTTTTGTAAATTAACATATTATAAATTATAATAAACCAATTAATTTTTATTTAAAATTAAATTTTCAATTAAATTTCAAAATTTTCAATAAGTAAGGACAATCTATTTCGATCATATTTTAAATTGCTTAAATTTATTTAATTTTTAACTAATTTTATAACGATCTAATACTGTTTGAACCTTTTAAACCTTAAATATCTTGTCCTAATGGTTTAATAAAATAATGATAATTATAAAAAATGTTAAATAAAAGAAGATATTGAGCTGAATTCGTTTCGTTGTTGATAATTTTATCACATCAAAGCCTCTATTTTAGTTATTATGTTCTAACTTTATTCTATTAAACCTCATCTATATATCTATATGAAGTTTATATAAATATGTGAATGAAATTTAATAAAACATGATAAGAACGGTACAGAATATCAAAATCCTAATTTTATATAGTACATATGTAAGCATAAAAGTACAACTACAGTTATAAAGCTATTCCACCAGTGCTGGTGATCAGCTGGACCAGAATGACCGAACTGGATCAGAGGAAAAAGAAAGGGAGGAAAGCTATCAACTTAACAGCGGGTCGTACATTACCAGAGTTCTTTTGATCGTTCCGACTGAAACAACAAAACCGTAAATTACATTTTCGAATAAATGTAAAATTAAAGTCTTTTGTAGGGTCTGACGACTTTGAGAGAGGGATTTTTGAGCAGCATCTTCTACCTGTAGATCTGCAACTCCTCATGCATTACTTTAATGAAAAGGTTGACCAAACAAACCCTATCAAGAAGATAAGGTTCTAATAGGATAAGAGAAGATTGGTATCTCTTTTCTTGTCTCCTGTCTCTGTCCTCTTTATCATCTTTTTACCATATAAGTTATATTAAATGTATATAATTCAATTATTATCAACAAAAATCTGGCCTTGCCCAAGATAAATGTCTTTTGTTAGGTTACATCATCTTAATAAAAAATAATTATTCATAAAATTGGATAATATTTAATTACATTATTAGTTTTTTAATAAATTATCGGTTAAATTACGTAATTTGATCTGAATAAAGATAATAAAGTGGCCTAATAAATGATCAAAATTAATGGGTTAAAGTCTGGGTAGAAAATAAATTCCGGTTAATGTGAACTAGACCCATATTAGATTTG
This sequence comes from Erythroxylum flavicans, assembly GCA_027576715.1. Taxonomy (NCBI): domain Eukaryota; kingdom Viridiplantae; phylum Streptophyta; class Magnoliopsida; order Malpighiales; family Erythroxylaceae; genus Erythroxylum; species Erythroxylum flavicans. The sequence continues at coordinate 36,953,032 of JANZXP010000006.1, forward strand.
TAATGGAGAAGTCCAGCATGAAAATTATATGTAAAGGTTCAAATCTTCTATAGTTGCACATATCAATTGTAAACATAAGGAATCTCTAACTCATTAAAAGAGTTTACGTTTTGAAAAAACTATAAAAAGATCTCGACTGCGTTTCGGTGAAAGATTCTCTTGAAGAAGGTGGTAGATTCGTGCTTATTTCGGCTACGAAAGTTCGTTTAAAATTATGAAACCGAAATCAAATATTTTCTGCATTTTTTGTTTATTACTTTTTCATATTCAATTTGGGATACGTAACTAAGGCATCGTTAAGTATTATTACACGTAATTTTCAACATTTCAGTTTGATTTACTTCAATAACTCTTGTTATTAAAAACTGATATATTTTTTTAATTGATAAATTCTTAGAAACTAAAATAAATTAATCAATTTTTATTTAACAATTTTTTTAAATTAAACTTTAAATTCTTTGATGAATAAGGAAAATTTCTTTCAACCATATTTTAAAATTTTTAGTTAATTTTATGATAATCTAATATTAGTTAAACCTTAATTATTTCATCTTATCAGTATAAAAACATTGATAAAAAGTATAATTATTCTAATAAAGATAAGTTTAATATTTTAATCCTAATTTAACCAAAATTAATAAATATAATTCATTCAATTCAGAGTGACAAAATTTCAAATCAAATTCAAACTTAAAAAGTAAAATTTTAAAACTTACTTTTTATCAAAAGCTCACTTTTTGGGCTTGTCCACCGTAATCTACTACTCAGAAGAGCGCCTAAACCGACCTATCCTATTATCATCTCCAAGCAAAGCCAATCAATGAAGTGTTCCGTCAGAAAAGTGTTCAACTTTCAAACATCATGTTGTCCATCAGTTCCAATTTGGGATATTTACAAGACAAATTCATCCTTCTCTAAACCACGAAACCTCACCTACTCTTTCAGCTACAATACACTAATGACAGCTCCTATGACTAGGTCACTGACTTAAAATCACTATGAACCAAGAAAAAGGAAAAACCAAAGTAACAACAAGGCAAACACCGAAGGAGGAAAGGAGGAATCTTGGTATGTTGACAGGTGCCACTGGTGTTAAATTTGAGGGTCTTTTTCATCTCTATCACCAGATCTGTTCCCAAGCTGAGGGACCACCTACAGCAGCGAAAATGAATAAACCCCAGATTGGTAAATGATCAAGAACACCAAACTCTATATGGGTTCTAAAATTTCTGAAGAAAGTCTCAAGAAAAGGAGCTATTATGAAGTGGGGTCGGTCATAGTAAAAAAGAGATGGTTTCAATCAATTCTGATCCTGAATCCTGATTTATCATAAACTCCATAATAGTTTTTCACCAACCTGATCTTGGGATGGATCGTGTCGATGAGACGAAATTCTCCTTGTTCTCCTGTCGGTCCTGGCCTCCATTGTTCTGGTTCTTTTGCCAAGCGTTTCTGTTTGCAAATACCCAAAAAGCTAAAGACCATTATTATAGTCCCTAGTGATAGGAAGGAAAGTGCATAGAAGAAACACGAAGTGAATCTACACCAAAAATGTCTACAAAAGCTAATTCTTAAAGCGTTCTTTGGACTACGGCTCGGATCAGAAATCAGTTGGTGCACGTTTATTGACCAGAGATTTAGTGCTTTGCTAAATATCTTTAACTTCCATAAAAATCTTCCCATCTTTCTGGCTTCAAACGAACAACATTGAATCGATTCTTTTCACATTAGACCAAAAAAAGGATCATTAAACACCATTTTTTTTCGTAAATACGATGTCTAACAATGGTTGCTACATAATTCACTACTCCTCTGCAACTCTAACGATAACAAGAACATATCAATTCCATGAGCAACGATCGAGCAAAGACGTGAACTTGAACATAAATGGTACTTCTCAAAATGCATGCATAAGCATAAGGGAACATAGTAGAAGAGATAGACTCTTTTCTTGATACCTGAAGAAGGTTGTTTCGTTCTTCTTTGTGACTTCAAATCTAGAGTGGATTCGGAGGTGTCAGGCAAGTAACGATCGAGCCGAAGAAACCTGTCGTCATTTTCGAGCATTCTACGGACAAAAGACGCTTCCATGGAGTTCAGGAAATGGAAGTGCTTCTCGTTCGTCCACTGCTCCGTTTGCTTCTTGGAGACGTTGGAGTCCATGTTCCCGGAAAAGGGTCGCCGGCGAACACCTTTTGTGGGGCTTAGATTATGACTTTTATATGTTCCTTTATGGGTTGGAATTTTCAGGTGGAACTCTTGAGTCTTGAGGGGTTTATATATATAGCGATACAATTGAACATTTTTTTTACACAAAACGAAAATATCTACACTCGCTATTCCAACCAACGCGCGTCGCGTTGGACTTATTCTTGCTTTTTTTCAATTTATCTTACGATGATCATGTCAATTTACATTAAAAATATTTTATTTTTATTTATTTGTTATTAATTTAAATTATTAAATTTCTTATAAAATTAAAATCCTCTAATTATAATGAAAATAGACTAATTATATATATATATATTCAATAAATTAATTTTAAAATTTAAAATGAATATAATTAATAATATGAATCATTTAAAATATATTTTACAGTAAAATTCTAGTAAGATTAAACAACAACAATAACAACAACAACAACAACAATTTAATAAAAATTTTCCTAATACGAGGCTTGTTAATATGTAACTTTACCTCTAACTAGTAAAGAGGTTATTTATGAATTTTTACAAGATTAATTTAGGTTAATTCAAATTTGTTCAGACTTATTCTTGCTTTAATTTTTTTTATTTATCTTACGATGATCACGTCAATTTACGTTTAAAATATTTTATTTTTATTTATTTATTATTACTTTAAATTATTAAATTTCTTATAAAATTAAAATCCTCTAATTATAATGAAAATACACTAATTATATATATATATATATATATATATATATATTCAATAAATTAATTTTAAAATTCAAAATGAATATAATTAATAATATGAATCATTTAAAATATATTGTACAACAAAGTTCTTACAAGATTAAAGAACAGCAACAACAACAACAATTTAGTAAAAATTTTACTAATTCGAGGTTCATTAATATGTAACCTTACTCTTAATTAGTAAAGAGATTATTTATAAATTCTTACAAGATTAATTTAGGTAAATTCAGATTTTCTTAGATTTTAAAATTTAACAAAATTTTTACTATCATGAAATAATTTAAAATAATTAATTTTTTAATATCCTAGACTGAAATTAATAAAAGCACAATAATATTAAGCGAGTAGAAGCGGTTGAGCGTATTCTCGAGGGTGGGATAGAGGGGAGGAGAGGAAGAAAATATCTAAGATTAAAGAAGGAAAGAATAGGGAACAGCAAGGAAAAGATATTTTTAAGAGGAAGAACGGAAGAATCCATGCCTGAACAACCAACAAAAGTAACAAACAAACACCATAAAAATCTTTTTTTTGTGGGGGGGTTGATATTTTAGAGGGAGATTGACGGTTATCCAGTCGTTAAATTATTGGATCAGTCATCCTCCAGGTTAGGTCTAAGTTGACAACCTATGATTAATGTTCTTGTTTCTTTAGATCATATAAATTTCCATTTTCAATTTATTATACTAAAGTTGCTTTTTAAAAATATTATACATACATACATAAGTACATACATACATACACACATATATCGTACGTGTGTGTAACAATATGTAGTATGACAATGAGTAGAACTGGCATGTTGAGAAGCTAGTTTTAAAATTCAATTCGATTTAGATTAAGTTTGATTAAATATTTTTAATTTTTAAAAATAAAATTGATATTTAAAAAAAATTGAGCTTTAGGTTAGCTGATAATCTAAGTTCGAGCTTAATCTGACTTGAAATTTAAAAAAATTAACTTGCTTCGAAACTCAATTAACTCAGGCTGAATCTATTAACTTTTGGTCGAGTCAGATTGAGTCACAATAAAATAGGCAAATTTTGTCATGCTTAATTTTAGCACACTAAATCTTCTGTTTCAGTTATTCTGTTCCAACCATATTTTATTAAATCTTATCCATATATTTATGTGAGATCTATGTAAATGTGCGAATGATATTTAATAAAATATTATAAGAATACCATAACTGGTATAAAAGATTTGATACCTAATTTTAGGTGCTTCAAATGTAGCATTTATGGTCTTGGCCTAAACAATTTTAAATAAAGCATGAGTAAAGCCAAAGTATGGTCTAACCTAAACTATTGGATTGAATTAAAAAGTGCAAAAATTATATTTAAGCTTTTCTTTATTTTTATACTTTTTGAATTTTTTAGCTATGATGTTCTAATCAAGTTGGGTTGTTCTTCTTGAACCTAAATTTAGGTTCGATTTTTTTTAATTTAAACTTGAATTTTGTTCAAATCTCGATTAACTCAAGATTTATTTATTAAATTTGGGTCAAATTTTAGCTAAATTAAAATATTTTTTATTAATATAGTTTAATAATACACAATCTTTCTTTTATATTTTTACAAAGAGTTATTTATATGACTCGAACCTTTGATCATAAAAGAAAAACCTTACCAATTGTTTCAAGACTCGAAAGAATCATCAACAATAATTTTAAAGAATATTCATAAACAAACTAGAAGCTTCAAAAAATATCTAAACTAATATCTGATTTGTAAGACAAGTTTGAATATATCTTCTAAGATACTTTAACGAAGGAGAGATATTTTTGGTGGAGTTGTTAAATTCAAAGTTGATTGTCATTGCTGATGTGAGATTAGAATGTAGTAAGGTTTGATGACTAAGGTGCTATGTATTGATATTATTATCAACTCAACTTAAGCATTATATTTTGACCAGTATGTGTATCACAATAGTGACATGTCTGTGCAAGCTTTGTACAGGCAAGAGTCAATAAGAGTTATGGACACATCACAAGAAATGAAGAAGATGATGATAGGATCAACCGATCCAGACTGATCCAAACTTTTTGTTAGCTTTAGGCCCTATTTAGTTGAAGGATTACTAATGAAACTGAATGAAACGTAACATAATTTTATTGTTTAGTTGAGAGTTTCATAATAGAATGAAACAGAATAGTATTGAAACAGAGGATTTCATGTTACGTTCCATTTTATCCTAAACAGTAAAAATAAGAAACCTCCGATTTGGAAGTTTAGGATAGAACGTAAATCGATAAATACATACTACTTAATGTACCCTCAATAATTTTGCTTAATACTAATTATTTTTTCTAACTATAGCTCCCTTTTCTCAGACTCATTTATTACAGTCCGCAAAAATTGTATATAATTAATAATATTTTTATATTATTTTTCTTGATCCTAATAACAATATTTTTATATTATTAATAATAAATTGTATATAATTAATAATATTGATATATTATTTCTTGTTACCTTAATAATAATATTTTTATATTATTAGTAATACATTGTTTATAATTAATAATAAAAATTTTATTAATTAAAATAGAAAATATATAAAAATTATTCTTTAATTATTTGTGTACATTTTTATATAAATAAAAATATAAATAAATAAAATAAAATAAAATATATTAAATATTTAATAATAATATTTTTATATAATTAATAATAAATTGTATATAAATAATAATAAAATAATAAAATATTTATTATTTTAAAATAAAAAATATATAAAAATTATTTATCATGATTAAGACTTGAACCATAATTTTTTAATTGGACATAATTTTTATTTTAAAATCATAGCTTTAAATTTTCTATAACAACTATTTTAATATCAAAAATATAATAATTATTTATTATACATTATATTATAAACCTTCTGTTCTTCTCAAACAATATTTTATTATATTACATTTTATTCCGTAATTTATATTTCATTTTATCAATTACCCTCCAACCATACATAAACTTAATTGCGTTGCAATTGGTAGTGTATCCAAAACCTAAAAGGGACTTAAAAAAGTTTATTACTCACTAGAGCCATAACATAGAGCCAACACAAAGACACAAACTCGCCTCTCGCCTCTTCTCATTCAAGATTGGTGTGGCGAGATCTGATGGCCTCAGGACTCTGACCCAGAACCTCGCCCAACTTATAAACCACCATCTCAAACAACACAAACAACGCTCCTTCGTAAACACTCCCCATAGGCATCAATGGCCGTGATTTCACCTCATCATTAGCCATGGTCTGCGCGGGCACATAGCAGGTAACAGTGGCATGCTTCACGCACGATCCTGTCTCCGGCTGAGAAGTCAAGAGCAGGACTTGGGCACCGGCCGATTTAGCCACCGAGCAAATCGCGTCGACGGTGGAGAATCCCCCGGGGCCGGCGGATGCGATCAGTAGGTCCTTGGAGGAGATTGGAGGAGTTGTCATGTCGAAGACGAAGTGAGCAGAAAGACCCAGATGAGCTAATCGCATGCAGAGAGCTTTAAGCATAAGACCCTCACGACCAACTCCGTAGAGGAAGATTCGGCCCTCTTGACCAGCGACGGCGATGAGAGAGGCCATGGTGTCCAACGGTGGTGGATAAGGATTGGTGGGCTTGGAGAAGATAGAAGCTATGTGGCTGCATATTTCAGAGGCTAAAGTCGAGGCTTGGGAGGACATTGTCGGAAGTTTTTCTACTTCCGTTTTCTGTGTGCTGAAGATAAGATAAGGGTTTCGATAGGATTGATATTTCACTTGTCCGATTTGTTTGTTAGTGAATATTCGACATAACCCCCCAAAAAAAAAAATTGTATTTTAATATTTAACAAAAAGTTTAAGTAATTATTTAAATTTATATTATTAAAATAATACTTATTACGTAAAATAATAATAGAAATAATACTTTATTTACATTTTTTAAATATTAACATAAAATTATGAATATTATAAATAACAATAGGGGTGGAACCAACCCGAAAGAATACTCAAACTCTACCAACAACAACAACAATTTACATGCAAGAACATAGATTTTGGTTTGAAAAACAAGAACATACATAAAAGATGGTTATGGAGAAGAATATGGCTATGGTTGACAAAAATTCTCAACTCACAACATAGTATTTACATGCAAATGTAAAAACACCACCAAAAATATTAAAAAGAAGGGAATGCCATAAACAGTGAGTATCAAATTGGCTCAATAGCTTCTTTTGCTCTCCACTAGTTTAAGGTAAGAGAGCCTTGCAGAGGCAAATTGTCTGTACCTTCTAAAGTTGTTCATATCTTTGACACAAGCACTTACTGCAGAACAATTGAACTAGTCAGTTCTTTTCCTCTCCGTTCCGTTGACTTCTTCCTCTTCGTCGTCAAAAAATGAACCCTTCTGCCGGAGTTCCTTGACTTTACGAAACTCATCATAGTGAACTCGTCGGTGCTCCCTAAAGCTTGCACTCCTATCTGTTTCAGAATCTGTCAGCAGCGAGAGAAATACCCATCAGCCATCAAAACAAATGGCCGCACTTTTTTTGAGAATTTGGAATAAGTTGGGAGTAAAAACCAGTACAACTACATGACCAACCTTCTCCATCCTGCTCCACGGGATCTGCCTCATCTTCGGATGACGTCCAACCGCTGGATCGCCTGTTGGGATTTTTACTAGAAGATGCCATAGTATCCAATGCATTCCGCAGTTCCTCGGCATATTTTGTATCACCAGTAGTTTCATCAAAACTACCCCGCCTAGGGGACAAAGAACCTACATCAATAAAGGAAAAACTGGCAATTTTAAACTAGGAAGATAGTACTATTTTAGTAATCTCATAAAGAAAAAGTTTAATGTAACGTCTTTTTCTTGGGTGTGGCGAAGGCTTTCATTGCCTTCTATCCACCAAACACGAGCGAATGCTTTGCCTGCTTTTAGTTTAGGAGAAACGAAGATAAATTAACATACCATCATCATCAATCATTGGGTGATATGGAGTCTTGGGTTCAGTGATTTTCTGCCTTACAGGCTTGTTGGCTTCAATTTCACCCAGATTAGCTTCATCCCATTTTACACGACTCCTGTTGCTCCTGAGAATTTGATGAAATTAACATATCATAATTACCAGCCAGCTCAAGTCAGTGGAATGCAAATAAAGCAACACACTTCAGTTCCAAGTAAACAGGCACATCAGTATAAGAAATTATAACACGAACACGAAACAAAAACTAGAGGCTAGAACTCTAGCTTGGACTCTTAACACATATTCCCATGACTAACATTACACGTCTTCTAGCTTGTAAAATCTACGACAAGATACCATTATTGAATGCCATCCATATGGCACATATTTATGAACTAAGCCAGGAGAAAAATAACTTAATTTCTAGAAGAAATGAACAGAAAAACAATTGCACCTGCCAAAGTGTCCAGTAGTAACTTCCAATTGAGCAACATAAGAATATCATTTTTTTTTGTGGCAAACAGATATTCCGCAGTTTCTCTGTATCAATTAATGGAAGGTTCACTTGATTCTCCAGAACATGCATTATATTGACATCATGCTGTCAGAAAGCAACAAATTGTAAATGGGCCTAGATATGCTTAAGCTTGACCATAAAGAATTCAGCTATCTTCTGCGGACCATAAGAAACATATGATCCAGATTGACTAATCAGGCCAATAACAGGCACATGCAAATTCGCAAGAAGCATATCCATGACAGCAAGTTCTAAGAATCTCAAATGACATCACATTATGATCCAACATGTAGTGATATTAATCAAAGGTGCCACCAGTGATTATAAAGTTAATGTCAAAAGAAATACACCAAACACAGAAGCAATCTTTTTAGCAGTAGGGAAGTAACATAAAAAGCAACACTTCTGCAACAAAATCTTAAGAGATGTGAAGTAAATAAAGGGAACTATTGGCACAAAACAGTTTGAAGTTACTTCATTTTTCAGATCTTGCTATCTCCAACAATCACCAATCTCACGTAAACAGTTGCTGATTGACCTGATTGCATATAGACATGAGAAAACAAGAAGTTAAATGTAGGTTATCAAACAAGGCAACAGATATGCTGCATAACAACAAAGATAGACAAAGGCTCGACGTTATATAAGAAACCATGTAATAATCAGAAGGCCTTTCTCCACCAAATTCCAAGAACGATAATATAAATGAGTAGAGAGAACAGTTGATTGCGCACGTAAGAGGAGTTACCAAGACAAAACCGTCAACAATCCATACAAACTCTAGGAATAGTAAGTCAAATAATTTGTTAGACAATGATTTTGAGACTTAACAGCATAATTATCGTATCAGGAACAAGGGAAAATATCAACTAGTTGAACAAAACAAATTTAAGGATCAAAACTATATCCGAAAAGAGCTAACATTGGCAAAACGTTCAAGGAGACTAAAACATTCCATTTACACTAAATTTAGTGAATATTGGAAAATTTTGAAGGTGCCTCAACTCAATAATACCCCAACTTAAAACAAAGCTTCAACTTTGTTGTAAATAATCAATAACCATACAACTCCTAACAGATAAAAGGCTGAGAAATGTATCCATTGCCTACAAACAAGATAAAAGAACTCCCTTATCAGTAGCAGTTACAACAATCACAACCATTGTCACTCAAAACACATGGGGATGTCAAGAAAATGTAACGAATCTTTCAGCATATCTATACCGTGAAAGTAGCCAAAACATCGAATCTAAATTGGGAAAAACCATTTATAATAACTCTTTCCCTTTTACAAGGTTGGCTTTTAAGTTTTGATGCGATGATAAAGATACAATATAGCACCCAACACAATATTATGAATTTAAATTACCTAATGCAGTGAAGCTAAACGTTATCTAACTAATCGCTCCAACAACAAGAGAGGATCAAAAAGTAGAACCGTACAAAAAGTATAATCTTTCCATTTGTTTTCACAACTTCACCGAGCTTTCTCGAGAATCAAACGGAAAATAGGAAATGGGTATATTACAAAAAAAACTCAACTGAAAATTGTATAATAAATTGGAGAAGAGATTTGTACCTGTATTCGCTTTGTTTCTTCTTATGGGGTCACGATGACTCTCCTCTTCCTTGCGCCTTCCACATTTTTCTACTTTTCTTATGGACTATATTTCTTTTCCGGTACTGCCCTTATGTAGTTCCATATTCACGATTGAGCCCCCATAGAGAATCACGGCTATTAATTAGTCTAAAATAGCCTCTCTAGTTATTAGGGAGAAAGACTGCATACAATGGAATTTTTTTTTCTTTGCATATAGGAATTTCAATGGACTGCAGTTATGGTGGCCGGTAGCCCGGCCCATGGCCTGACAGTTCGAGATGGGTCGGTTCATAGTTTGGCCCGATTAGTCACGAGAGATCAGGCTTGCCCAACCTGTTATTTATTTTTTTAAACAAAAAACTTCCAAAAGACATTTTTTGGACAAAACTCTTTGGAAATAATAGGTCGGGCTGGGTCCAAAATATGATCGGCCAGTGACTTACTTGTAGCCCAATCAACTCAGGCCAAAAGCGGGCGAAGTCGGGCAAATTTTGCCATTTCTATTCACATATCAGCAAGATTTTTATTAGATTATTATTATCGCACCATTTCATCTCCGTAGAAAAATATTTTAAAAATTGAATCAGTTTGGTCTGTTTAATGATAAAAACTTTAAACATGCTAATTTTTCAGTTTAGTTTTCAACTTTTAGGTTTAATTTAGTTTAATAATATTTGTTGTTAAAATTTATCAATTTATTAATTAATTTACTATTTTTTATAAACTACTCAGTTTTTATAAAAAAATCGATTAATTTTTATTTAACGATCTCTTTTTTAATTGAATTTTAAAATTTTCAATAATTAAAGATAGTTTTCTTCAATTATCTTTTAAATTATTTAATTTTATTCAATTTTAAACATTCTAATATTAATCGAACTTTTTAAACCTTCAATCTTTTAACTTATTAGGTTAACTTTCGGTCTGATTTTTAAAACATTGGTATAGAGTAAAGACCAGAAATGTGAATTTTGTAATTTTATTTCAATTAGTTAAATTACTTTTAAGAATGATAAATTAATGAAAGTCAAATTAAATTAAAATTTTAAAAATTAACTTAAACCGATTATTAATTCAATTAGATATTAAAATAAGCTGGACCTTATAGGATCAACAGTAAGATCACGCCAAGTAAGCTGTTGACCAAAGACAATGAGTGCTGGTACGTGGCATGATCTGGTCCTTAAATCGTAAAATGGAATTTACAGAGAGGGCAATATCGTAAAAGTATTAAGAAAATAGGACAGAAATTGAAACATGAAGCAGAGAGTTAGTGGTGAAACCGTGAGGAGAGATTTCCTTAAGGAGTTAATAAATGACTAAGCCAACTCTGTAGGATCTCTCCGTCTTGTTCATCAATCACCAGCATCAAAAGCATCTGTGAACTCGGGTTGCTTTTAGATTTTTAGGTATTGTCGTGACCTGATCAATTGGGGCTTTCATGTCATCCACTTCGATGATTATCTGCCTATTCATGATAAATCTGTTTTCTTGATCTGGGTTTTTATACGGGTTCTTAATGCTATTTGGTATCTGGGTTTCTTTTAAAGTTGTTTTCTTTGCTCTGTGTGGATCACAAATCACTTAGGTTTCGTGAGTTTAGGATGAGATCTCGAGGAATTTTCTATGCCCGTTTACTGATTTCATCGAGGGTTTGATTGTTGCTAAACTCCATTGTTGGGTTAATGTTCGGTTCTTTGTGCTTTGTTCTAATGATCTGTTAGTAATGAAAAGGTTGATTGAGTGATCTGATTTGGAATGAGTACTTGTGGCATTGCTTTTGATAATTGCAGTGAGGTTTTTGAGTATTTGAATGAAAAACGTGATCTAATCTCGTTGTGATTTTATTGTGAGTACCTGCTGTATGTAATCAGAGGATTTCTTCTGGACTTTGTGTTTTCATAGTTGCAGATGTTATGTAAACTAGCTGATGACCATTTCTGTTACAACACCGATTTGGGGAATTCTTTCACTTCACTTTTCTCTTGGGCTTATTCGTGCTTACTCCTGGAAGTTATATGCATTTTCTGGCCAACTCTGTGTGTTTTTAAGTTCATTTAGATTTAAGATTATTATGTGCTCTAAACTTGTTTTGAGGTACTTCGGTAAACTATTTACTCAATAGGAATCTTTTATTTCTCTATCATACTATTCTTGCAGGCACTGAAGCACACATAATTGCATGTGAGATTACATTGCTTTCCTTCTATAGTCCTTTGTAGTGATTTGTTTCAATCAAATACTGAATCAGATCAATAGTTGGAAATAGAACTGGTGAAAGTATATTGTATTACGACTGGCATCCAATGATTCATGACATTATTGCTTCGTTTCACATCAAACTCATACCTTTGATATCTATATTGCAGGGTTGTTTTTATAAGAATGAGAGAGATTGGATTAGAATAAGTGCAAAACGGGACGATTGGGAGGAAAACCTGATTAATAACTATAAGCAGACCAAGCAGAAATGTTCTCATTGTTTTATGGACTTTGGAAATATCTCTTCAGTAAGACAGAGTTCCATGTGCTCATTCTTGGAATTGACAAGGCTGGGAAAACAGTAATTCATCTTTTCAGCTCTATAAATTTTCAAATGTGTGCTATTCTGCCTAATGCCTTCAATAAATCATGAATTCTGCAGTTCAGTAACTTAATTTTCAATGTCAAATTGTAGACTTTGCTGGAGAAGTTAAAGTCAGTATACTCAAACTTGGAAGGCCTGCCTCCTGATCGAATTGTTCCCACCGTTGGACTAAATATTGGACGCCTTGAAGTATCAAATGCAAAACTTGTGTTCTGGGACTTAGGAGGGCAGGTATGTTTCGACTGCCTTAATGTACTGTTTCAACAATGAGGGGTGTGTAGTGCCTATTTGGGCTGTTATGTTTAATATCTAACATAGTGGGGCTGTATAGAGACATTGGCCATACCAATAAATTGCCTAACCAAGAGTTTGACCCTGTTCTTTGATCAAGCTTTATTCCTAATATGGTGCCAGTTAGATATAAGCAATAGATAAAGTTGCAAATAAAACTTCTTGCTTTTCCAAAATGTGGTGAGCCACCAATGTCTGTCTATAAAAGCAGTTATGTTTTTAACATAGAATTTTTCTGTCTTTTCAGCCTGGTCTTCGTTCAATTTGGGAGAAGTACTATGAAGAGGCACATGCTGTTGTGTATGTTATCGATGCTGCTTGCCCTTCACGGTTTGAAGATTCAAAATCCGCATTGGGTGAGTCACAACGTGTTTGCTTTATGATACAGATTAATTGCTTTCAACATGTATGTTTATGATATACTGAAACCATTTCTAACAGAAAAAGTTCTGAGGCATGAGGATTTGCGAGGGGCTCCCCTTTTGATATTGGCAAATAAGCAGGTATATCTAAATTTCAGTTTAGGTTCAAAGAATGTTATGGGTCTTGATACTAAATTTCAGTAACCTATATGTGAATATTTGCTGACTAGTTCATTTACAAACTTTGAGCAAAAAGAATGTTTTCGGTTGTCACAACATTGGCATCATTATGATGACAGGATCTTTCTGAAGCTGTGTCAGCGGAAGAACTTGCTCGATACTTAGATCTTAAGAAGTTGGATGAAAGGGTTTACATGTTTGAAGCTGTTTCAGCACATGATGGGTGAGTAGCTTTTACAGAATGAGGATCAATTTTTGTGCTTATAGGAACTGAATGTGATCATGTGATCTCCTCAACCAAAATGTAGCAAACTGATATTATGCATTAAATCTGGTTGCAGGATGGGTATTAAGGAGAGTGTAGAATGGCTTGTAAGTGAAATGGAACGAAGCAAGAGAACTGAAGTCTTGAGGGTTCGTGCTGGTGTAGCTGGCCCTGGTGCTTAGTGGAAACTACATAAAGTTGGCAAACCTTTGTTTCTGCTTTTGTAGCTTCTGTAAATAGACAGGGTTTACATTAAATTCTATTCGACTATTAAGTCATTTTTGCACTTAAACTGGTAACATTACCAGACTATACGTCACATAGTGCCTTTTGTTATGACTGCCAATTTTCAGAGGATATAAATGATAAGATGTGATTCAAATTGGTTCTGTTTCTTCATTGTATACATGCAATTATCAAGTTTTATGCGGGACAGTGTCAGTGAGTAGGGAAGCAAACCGGCCTATGCCTGGTTGGGACCTGAAGTCGACAGACAAAGCCTATTGTGAACGAGATTTGACCCAGGTTTAAGCCAGGATTTCATGCGCTGATTTGGCTCGGCCTGAAACAATCTGAAATTGTTGATAAACTGATATCGATTTGTTAAATGAATGAGAAATTTTCAAGTCTGCCCAAGGTTGATCGGATTTCATCCAGGGTCCAAAAAAGAAGCCGGGCGGGCTGCTTGTGAGACCTTGATAGTTGCATATGAAGGATATTACTGAAGGTACACAAGAATCTCGGAGCTAAAATTGAAACTTCACTGATATGATATGTTCATAAAGGTTAATTGCTGATAGGAGAAACAAAGATGAGATAAAGCAACAAACTTCAAGTTGGCATCTAGTGAATATTGAGATATCCATAACCTAATCTGTACTTGGCCACACTAATTGAGTCCTTCATGCCATAATACTTCCTTTGGATCAGTTTGGAAACATTGAAGCTGCAGTACTAGGTCTTTCCTTGACCTCCAGTTGGGGTTCTGTGAAAATATACAGAATTGTGATTAATCAAATTTTGCAAAGTATCTATTAACTAACAAAATTTCAGTAATACGCTGGCACAACAATATATTTCTGTTCAACAATGGTGAATACAAAACATAAGAATAAGGGAATAAAACCTACAAACAAACTTTCTCTAGAGAGTTTTTATGCCATCAGATCGAAAGACAAGCTTTCTAAAAGATCTCATGCCTGACCAGAAACCAAACTTGGTGAAACATTCATATCAAACTCACTGGATGTTATGGCTTTGGGTCTGGTTTTGAATAAAATTTTGTGGCGAATGATCCCCACAACTTGCAGTTCTACATTAGACGAGTTATTGCTGTTTCCATTTTCTTGATCCACATCCATAAGCTTCACTTTCTTCAACACCACCAAAGGCTTCTTCAGGGTCACTTTTGACCCTGTCAATTCATGATACCCAATAGTAAGTGTGTACACTTCCTGAACAATTCAACCAAATCATAAGAGATACATTCAAATCAATCTCTTCATTTTCTGGGTTAGCGAAAAGATCCGAACTTCACTAACAGAGAAGCGAAAAGATCAGTGCTTTAGTAAGAGAGAGTAAAACCTGCGAAGAAGGACGACAAAGCTGCCCTATTTGGAGGTTTTGGAGGCGATGTTGAAACGAGGCCTGTGCTTCGATTACTCCTTGTAGTTCCACGATCGCCCATTCTGGGCAATCCTCTTCTCCGCAGCTACATTTCACTTGAATCTGCATTTTGTAAGCGATCAATGAATCGGAGATGCAAGGAAGTTCACTGGGAGTTTTGGCGGCAACGAGTAGGATTCGCGCCTTCTTTGAGCTATAAAGAGGATCGGTTGAACAATTGGGTCTCTGAACCTACTAGGCTACGAAAAGCGAGACTGTCCTGCTTTTTCGAGTAAGTCTAAATCTCAGGCCCATAACTTCTGTCCTAAATGTCTTACTATTTTGCTTGAAGGTCAATGTTCTCTGTCCTGCTTTTTCGAGTAAGTCTAAATCTCAGGCCCATAACTTCTGTCCGAAATGTCTTACTATTTTGCTTGAAGGTCAATGTTCTTATTCTAATTCAGACTCGAATATTCAAACCGGTCAAATCAATCAAATTCAGGTCAAACTTAGATGTTACCGTGATCTGAACCCAAAAATCTTTTTTGAGCTGACAAACAAATAATATGTTTCAAGTCAAATAATTGATAAGCTGATAAAGTATCATAATTTCGATTCTCACTCTGCATTAAGGCTGTGGGAAGGAGATAGGTCCGACTCCAGAAGACTGACCTAAAACCAACTTACACAAAGGTTTTCATCTGAAAGAAAAATGTTTCTGGGTAAGTTCAAATCTGATCCAAGATAACTTGCTGCATTGCGTGAACGATCAAGAAAAGAGTATGTTCTAAGAAGGGACGGCTAACACACAGTACTACAAAAGTTCTCTACTTTCCTATTCTGTACATTTGAATCACTACCAGGTTTATGGGCTAACAGTCCGATCACAGATGCTGGTTGACTCTCTGTTCTCCATGGTGTCGTGTAGTTCCACCGGAGTCTCCTGAATTCCCTCTGCTCCCATAAGTTAATGCAGGCTCCACCAGAGTTGCCCCATAAAAGACGGACCTTCCCGGACTGCATAACTGCTGGCACACAAATTCGTTTTGGTAATGGTCATCTCCATTTGGCAAGGATGAACCACTTCGTTCTTGTGAATGGCATGAGCTTGACTGCCGAAAGTCTGGACCAACTAGACTGTAATCCAGAGGAATTGCACCTGTAAGAGTTTTTATTGCAAATTCAATGCAAGGGTCAGCCCAGACATCCCCGATAGGCAAGCTGAGGCCGGACCCTGGCTTATCATCACCCTTCTCACAGGCTTCTACTTCTCTGGCACGTTCTTCTGCATTAGGCAAGTTATCTAGAAAAGGACAAACGGTGCATTCGCTCTTTTTGTCAACTGCATTGCCTCTATCTTCATTCTTTGCATTTTCATCCAGAGTGTTCAGGGTCCCAGCTTTAGTATCATTTGACATTTTTGGGCCATCTGAAGTGTCAAAGGAAGCACCAGTGAGAGTTTTTATTGCAAAAGCAATGCATGGGTCCTGCCATAACTCCCCAAGCGGCAGGTTGAGAGGCAATTCTGCCTTTTCGTCAGCAATATTACCAACATTCCCAGGATTCTCAAGAATGGCACTTCTGTACTCAGCACCGTTATTTCCTCTTTCTACGTTCACAACTAGTTCAGATGGATTAGGTACTTTTGTAATACTATGGTGGCTCTGACTTGAAGCCTCACCTGCATTGGCAACTACATGAGAGGGCTGCTCACTAGCAGCTTGGTGGCCTCGATCTGTAATTTCCATTTTTGGTTTAGGATCAAGACGAACACCAGCAAGTCGTTTTGAAGCTCGACGAGGCAGGTCAAGAACTTTTTTCTTCTTAGATTTGTTCAGCCCAGTCTTTCTATTTTCATCCTTTGTTAATTCCACTAAGTGTTTATAACTCTCAGATGCCTCAGTATTTACTGCACTTTCTTCTGAATCCTTCCCCCCTGGCAATGTTGATCTGCAAGATTCAATTCTCATTCCACCTGCACCATCAAGATCACTCAAATTGGATCCAAAGCTTTGATAGGATAGCAAATATTATCATCACAAATAACCACTGGCTCTATCACGTATTCATTCCCTGGGCTGTCAGGCTGACAGAAAGGGAAGGTACAATAAAAGCCATTACACACTCATTCAGGCACACTGGCGGACAAGCTCAGACACAATGATACACACATAAAAATGAAGTTCATGAATTTAATCTGACCAGAAGCACGTTCCACTGTATGCGTGCTTTCATCCCCACCAACTGAATCAGATCTCTGTTTATCCTCTACGATTGCTGGTGATTTGGGGCTCTGATCATTAGATTTCAGACTTGTCCTTTCAGTTGTCATTACTTTCAGTTTCTTGGCTGCAGCTGTAGACTGAAGTAAGCAGAAAGGGCCAAAATAATTAATAACAATGTTGCATAGGTAACTGATAAACCTGAACAAAACAAAATAGTGTTGCATTTTCAGGAATGCTTAATACAAGTGTTAAGCATTTGTACGCTGATAAAAACTAGTACAAGTTAACAGAAAAGAAGTCTGTAGGCATAGGGTTAACCTTCAATTTCAGAAGGATCTCCATAGCATCCGCTGTCTATTTCCAAGATTGAACCACACACAAAAACTAACGTGTAACTAAATCCTTTATAGACCAGATGCAGCTGCTTAAGTATTATCTAAAGTGAACTAGACTACTCGCCTACATTAGATGAATCAATTTGGCATTGAAGTAAATTTCAGCTATTTAATGCTGGTAAGTTCATGCTGGGCAAGTTCTATATTGATTCGAATTTGGGATTATCGTTAAAATACAAAAAACAAAAGCAATCCATGTCTTGAATATAAACTGCCCCAGGAATAGGGTATATCTCTCAATTTTAGGCACAGATACTTAAGTCTGTGACCACAAGCTCACACTGTAAACAGGCTTTGTTTTTTTCATGTTATATTGACTATTCCCACTCACCACACCCACACACTTGACACTTTTAGTAAAGCAACAAAAGAATAATCTGACAAAAATGTCAGCATAAGAACTATGATAATCAATAAGTTAAAAAAAGTAACTAGTTGAATCCAAGCATTGCCACACTCACACAAGTTCTATCGTCTTCTATGACCAGATTTCTGTTGCCTCCGACCTTTGGTTTCAGTGCTAGTCTTCCTATATCTCCAGTGTCAATGTAACGCAGCGCGTCCTTCATAGAGCGGAATACAAATCCACTGACAGGATCGGTATAAAACTGTACAAAATTAAAGTTCAGTTTGATAATATAAGTTCCACTAATTGAGATATGTTAGAAACTCTATCAACTCAATAGCATAGCCAACCCAAAGACTGCGGTAAACGTAAACAAATGGATATAAAAGGAAATAATAAGTCGTGATAGAGGAGAAAAGGGTTTCCTTTTCTGTGTTTTATCCATTTCAAAAGGCGCATGGAAACAATATCTGTAGGAAACAGGAAGTGTGGGTTGAGTACCGCATCTTTCCTGATTCGACCACCCTTCTTTGTTACTTTGACCTCTTTGATCCACCCTGGTGGTAACTCTTTCGGTCTATCCTTCTCAACTAGAACCTGAATTTTCTTAGACAATTAAAACGTCAATCCCAAAATTTCCAGAATAACATCAAACATGCAGCTGAACAAAACAAGGAGGAGCAGAACATGTTAACAGACATTTTCCAAGGATTGCTGATCAGCAACTTTTTGCTGCTCCTCTGATCGAGCATGCCCATCGTTGAGATAGCGAAGCACCTCAACCTTGGAGTAGAATTTACCCCCACCTGAGGGAGGAAAGTAACACTGCAATAAACATACATGACCATAGAAGCTAGAGTTATTTTTCACTACATTAATACACAAATTTAAGCTGCAGTTGATGCCCTCAATGTATCTTCTTCCTCACTTCCCACAACAAAAGCTTCAAAATACCTTAAACAAAAGATTTCTAAAGCCTAACAAGTCTGATATCCAAGTACTATAATTTCTAAATCTTTTCATGGGTTCTCAGTTATGCCCTTGAAAAACTTGCTTCCAACAAGCTCATCTCCTTAAATTAGACAACTTTTTACTAGACTAAAAATATTAAGTTTATAGATAACAAGAACATGAAATTTAAGAGCCAAATAGAACCAAATCTTTGGAAATAATTACACAGTCAAAGGCATAGATCTCAAGAACATGTACAAAGACATGCCAAATCAAGACCTTTAGATTTAAGAGCGACCGATTACCTTGTCCTTTCTACCGTTCTTCCTCACTCTAACCTCCATTTTCCATCCCTCCGGTAGCCACTCTTCCGCCGTCCTATCACCCATCGCCGCCGTTGACCGCGAGTCCCTCTCTCCCTATTTCTCTCTAAAACCCCGTTTTCTCTCTCTAAAACTGAGAAGGGTCTAGAGAGTCGAGAACTTTCGGACAAGAGATAAGGGTCAACACACCACGTGCTTCTCAAACTCCTCGAGTTTCTACATTGTCTGGCCACGAGAACCTTTCACCTGTCCGAACCGGAGAGTTGTCGCGTCTGGTGCTTGTGGGTCTGTGACGAAATTGGGCTCGATCTTTGGTGATACAGTGGGTTGCTTCCCAAGCACAAGAAGGTAAAAGAACACGCGGCAGACCCACCACTAGTCAAAAGGAGAGGGAATAAAAACAAAGATGGGAGTTTTAAAAAGGTCCAACAATGGAGTGAACATGTGGCTATAAGCCTTTTCTTTGCAAGACACTGCCATTTTCAACGTGGAGGTAACGTGTTGGTTTAATGCCGTATAGTGGGACTATGGTGTGGAATGTGCTTTAAGTTCATGGAATTTTCTTCTTCTTCTTTTTTCGTTATAAATCTTGTTAATCACTTAATAATTAAAGATTAAAACCAAAACGTCCGAGTTAATTCGATCTGAAATTAACGAGTTAAATAGATTAAATGAAGTTAAGGATAGCAATGGCAAGGTCGGTTAAGAGCATTCCAACGATAACGTGGCAATGGAAGAGGTTGAATTGTTTAATGAAAAAGAAAAGGATCACAGGAAGCAATTACATGATCAGTTGTGAGGTGGGTTTGGTCCTCCAGGGACTAGCCCTCGAGGGGCACCGTGCAAAGACGTGATCTTCATGTTATCGGACTCCAAAGCTCTAACAATGGTGGAGTGGGTTCGTTGAAGCGTGGAAGAATACTTGGTCATGACTTGTTTGTTAGTAGCGTTAGGGTTTAAGGTGCGACAAGTTGAAACATGGAGTAGAGAGAAGAGTATCAGGAAATGAAGCAGAAGAAGGTAGTGTTTAGTAATAGTCATGAAGAGATATGGAAGCTTGAAGCAGAGGGAAAATGTCGGTTTTGTTTGAACATGCTGCGTCAGGTTCGAAGGTTTATATACAAGGGACCAGTTCAGACTTTGTTAAGAAAACAGGAAATCACAATTTAGGCATTATAAGGATAGTAATAAAACGAAATATACCGTAATACATTTCCATCCTTTCGTTGAGAGTTGCATAATGAAATAGAATAGAATGGGATGGAAGCAGAGGGTTTTATGTTACGTTTCATTTCATTTTAAACAGTGAAAATAAGAAACCTCTGATTTAAAAAATTTGAGATAGAAAGTAAAGTAATATATACATATTACCTAATATGCTCTCAATAATTTTTCTTAATACTAATTATTTCTTCTAACCATAATTTCTTTTTCCCTATATTCATTTATTACGGTCCACAAAATTTGTATATAATTAATAATTTTTTATTATTTCTCCTTACTTTAATAATAATATTTTTATATTATTACTAATAAATTGTATATAATTATTAATATTTTTATATTATTTCTCCTTACCTTAATAATAATATTTTTATATTATTAATAATAAATTGTATATATTTAATAATAAAATGAAAATTTTATTAATAAAAAATAGAAAATATATAAAAAATTATTCTTTAATTATTTGTATATATTTCTATATAAATAAATAATTTTTAAATATAAATCACATATAATATAATAAAATTTATTAAATAATTAATAATAATATTTTATATAA
>JANZXP010000006.1:36980445-36994532 GCA_027576715.1 Erythroxylum flavicans
ATACTATGAACAAATCGATATCAGAAAGAATCTCAATATTTTCTCTCTTTATTGACAGTGACTTATCACCGATTATATACAAAATTTAGTCCACTAACTGTCTAATAGAATAACTGCTACACCACTCAATCTTTCACATGATAAATAAATAAAAAAATGGAGAAAATGCCTCACGGGTGTGACATGTTAAGTCACTCCCGCGAGAAGGTCTCACAGGTGTGATTTAACATGTCACACCCGTGACATATAACAATTTACAACTATTGTTCAGTATCCAAGCCAAAAATGCTATTGACCGTGACTATAGCATTCCTGATGGGAGTTAGTAAGGAGAGCTCTCAAGCCATGAATACCTTACCAATAATAATTTAAAATAAAAATAGACATAAAAGATAATAATAGTAAAATAAATAATACATAAAAATAGAACAAACGCAAGAAAAAAAGATAAATAAGTAAAATAAGTAAATAAATACACATACAAGAAAGCAAACAAGTAACTAAATAAATCAAAAATGTTATTATAAGAAATCTCTAAAAGGTAAGTACTACATGTTTAAGTGGTTAGGTTAAATAAAAAAAATGTTTAAAGTACCTATGATAATGAGAATAATGAGACTATCCTCCTTATGTGAGATTCTTTATCTATTATTTAGTATGTCAAAGTCATATCCCTAGTAAATTTCAGCAAAGTTATATCATTCTTAATCATATTCTCCCAAATCTTCTTGGACCTTATTTTCCTTTTATATTCTCTAAGTTCAATATTCTCGCATCTAGAAAGTCTAGATGTCTCCTATTAATATAACTACCTAAGCCTTGTCTTTCTTAAATTTTTATTAATATCAATAACTTTTAATTTGTCTTTTATCATTACATTTCTGACTTTATTTCTTTTAGTAAAATTTCAAATCTAACGAGGTATTTTCATCTCTGCCACCGTTAGCTTATAATTATGCACATGTTTAATGGGCTAATACTCTCCCTCATAAAGCATGGTAGATTTTTCATATAAATATTATATAAAATTTAAATATAATCTATCTTATAAATAAATAAAATTTAATCTCTTTTATAATATTTATTGTGAACAATCAATAAAAATTATAATATTTTATAAAATAAATTAACATTTATTTTATAATATATTTTTAAATTATTAAAATAAATTTATTAAAAATTTTATATAAGATTTTTAATTTAAATAATATTTATTGTATAATTATTAATTAAAATTATTCAAAATTTTAAATTTTATATTAATTATAAAATTTGAATTAAAATATTATATTAAAATATTCATAATTTTATTAATAATTAATATTAAATGTATAATATCAAAATAAATTATTTATATTATATTAATAATAAAATAATAATAACAATAACATGTCATATTATGAAAAGAAAAATAGAAATAGAAAATAAAACTTATTATGGTTTTAATAAGTAATAAAAACAAGGAGAAATTAAAATTAAAAATGCAAACTAAAAACTTAAATAACATATTTTGTATATAAAAATAAGGCAAAAGGTCACTTTTGACCTAAAATTTTTCACCAATCAACAAGTTTAACCCAAACATTCAGACGTTAATAATTTTAACCTTAACATTTAAAAATGTTGCATTATAACCCAACCCTAACAAAAATTCAAAGAAATAAATGTTATATTCATTTCTATTCCTCGTTATATTTATTATATTATCATTCCTCAAAACGAATCAAGCATACCCTTAAACTAAATTTGTAAAGTAATGTCCTTTATAGACACTAAAAAAAAAAAAGAGCTTCTTAGAATTCTTAATTTTCTAATTATAAATTAAACTTTCTTCAAAACAAAAAACTTCAATTTATGATCTTTATCCAAGATAGGTGTATTGAATTATTAAGTTTTGAAAAGAGAATTCTAGACTTAATTATGATATGGGCCATCGAGTAAATTCAAAAAGACTTAAGTTGTCAAATAGGGTAGGTGGCAAATACCAAATGTGATAAATGCTTGGTGTAATGTCAAGAATTCAATAATGAAATTGTCGGCAGATATTGGTTTGGTTGTCTAGTGCAAACCGTCGTCCTTCTATGTTACGGTGCATTCATTCCATCCAGCTTATTGGGGTCTATTCTTTTGAATCGGGTTAATTTTAGATTGTGTTCGGATTAAATTATCATGATTAAAGATAGACTAAATTGTCATGATTATAGATAAACTTGACCATTTAGAAGGGAGTGGCTCCCATGTATGCAATTAGCGTATGATTAAGATATGTGTATGTTTCCATTAAGCACTGTTGTTAATAACAAAGTAATAATTGCAGAACGTTTTATGTGCTGAATCTGCAGATTCACAAGTTAAAGTCTACCAATTAGCTAAAGGTAGAGTCTAAATTTGATCGTATAAACAAAGAAAAATAGTCAATATATGCTATGAATCAACAAAAGCTAATCCTAGGGATGATAAGACCGACTCAGCCCGACTTAACCAGAGTTCATTTTGGCCCCGGTTCGATTAAGCTCGCAAAAAAGAGTAATAAACAATGAAAGCAGTAAGGCAGCATATGAACAGTAGGGCTCATCTAATATATATACACATTAGCATATCAGTCACAAGCTGACCACTCTGCAGAAAGAGCAGACTTGGGGAATCCTTTGATCCCATACACAGCTACCTAGAGGACGATGTGTTTATAACAACAACAAAAAACAGACAGAAAAAGGATATAGCTTCTCTTTATGCCTGTTTCAACGTGGTTTTATTCTATTTTTCAGCTACCAGAAAGTAAATAACCAAGAAAAGAGTTCACATCCCTCGTCCTGTCCAGAGAAATACTACCTCAAAATGCTCTAATCAAAGAGCAAGAGAGCTGATTTCATCAGCCTTCCAGAGCCCTTCCTCGTACTTGTACCAGCGCATGAGCCCTTCGTCATTTTTCGTTCGCTGACACATGATGCAGGAGTTATTCATGCACGTCAAGAATTCACGTAACCGGGATGCCTTCTCCAGAATAGTTCTGTCAAGCTCCCTCATTACTCTTTTAGGTGTTGGAGGTGGCTGGACATCTATCAGCAGGCAATGTGATATATTGAGCACTTCCAGTCGGTGCAAGCCATCCAAGATGATTACCAACGCGTCCTTATTTAGCATTGAGCAACGGAGGCTCAAAACCTTCAAATTAGGAAGATATTGAACCAATGTGGATGCAAAGATAATGTCAAAAGGACCCATAACCTTGAGTTCATAGAAGTTCTTGCAATTATTGGCGATTTCTTCCATCAGATATGGGGGATTTGCTATGCTAGGCATTGTGAGGGATTCAAGATCAGTCCACATACGAATCGATTTGGTTATTCCAGTCTTTTTTATTCGGTTCCACGCCGGCAGAACAAGTCTTTTAAGACGGGGGCATCTGGAACACAGAAATTGGAGGTTAGGTTATGAGAAAAATCCTGATAGCAGAAAAGACTGTTATTTTCCCCCATAGAAACAATAATAGCATCCTTTAATTCGCCGATATCTGCCCATGGCAGAAATAATTTAGTACAATATACATGTCTATCACAAGTTCACACTACGTCACTTTATAAGAAATAAACACACTTAAGTAAAAGTGTGAACTTCCTTCAGCATTTAGTCTAATTCTGGCCACAATCCATCCACCGTCAGTCATCCAAAACAGCAATAATTCCCAATGCACAATCATCAGAAACTAGTTAACACGGGATAAAAATAAACATCTGTTTCATGCTAGCTTGTTTCCAGCTGATCGAAAGCAAAATACGGCTCTGAAGTTAATATATTACTGTAATGCATTGCCCCAAACAGGGCCCAATAGCATCCATTTCCATCCCACTAAATTTCACTTGGCACGTGTCATTTCACCATTAACTAATATTCAGCAGCAAACTTCTTTAAGAGGCTTTAAAAGTTATATAACAAGATGAAGTGTGTAACTTACCTTTCAGCAGTATAAGTCAGTTGATCGTCACTCACATACAAATCGAAGCGAAAAATCAGTGATGTTATGTTTCCCTGGCTGAGATTCAAGGATGTTTTTAATACACGGGTCAATTTCTTGTCAGATCGACCATCCACATATACATATGGTTCCAATGGAATTTTGATGAAATTGGACCTCTGTTTCGACAAATCAAGAGTTTTCCAAAGCAATGGATCACAACAGGCTGTACGCCATCCACTGCAAACATGAGCAATGCCTGAAATCAACTCAGTTATGCTGAAAGACTGAAATATCTTCACCAAGATATCGGTTTCTAGGTCCTCCCATCTTCTTGTGAGTGCATAACAATCTTCCATGACTTCCAAATATGGCCTAAGGGTATCAATGGATCACAGATACTACATTAACAAAACAATGAATCAATATACCTTCAACTACATAACTTCCACAAACAATGAGTTAATAAAGCCTCTAAGCAGCTAAATTCATTGCAATTCCTGGTTTATTCCCATGTTCTACTTGGGGAAATGATATAATGCCTATGATTAGCAATGTCATTTGTTTATATGTTTTCTTACACTTGCTCAAAATGTCCATGGGCATGCATATATCTGCTGAATTAGACTATATAAGCATTGCTAGAACCTAGTGATGGAATGAAGTCAGGAACACAAGCCAACCAGTACGTGATACCACTACCTTTTTGTTTAGAGTGTTACCAAAATTATCTACAAAATGAGCCCCTAATAAGACTACCTAACAAATAATAGAAAGTTAAGAATAGGGTGTTTCAGTAGTGTCAGGTAGAACATTACAGCCTAATCCAAAATTCAATATCAAATAAGTTAACAACTAGTTGTAAAGTAGATTGTAAGTCAACAAAGGAGCTATAAATGAGCAAGTGTATTATTGACATCGCAACACGTTGCGATTGTAGAAGTCGTATGTTGTTGCCACCTATATGTGAGTAAAGGTCATCTACAGCAGCATAATCCAAATATATGATCTAAAGTTCCTAAACAGATGGAGAACATTCTTATATAGACTCAGCATTTATCTGGTTGCGAGTTTAAGCAGTGAAACTAAAACACGTGGTAAAAGCTTTCAATAAGAGTTTTCTACGGAACCGAAAGCAAACAAATTACACGTGTTTAATTCCGTTGTAACAAAAGTTGCACAAGATCAAAAGCAAGTACATCATGTTGAGTAGGTATATCAACAATACAAAATCCACCTAATCATTAGTGAAGCACTTCCAAACAGCCCAGAAGTCAAACAACAACAGTTAAGGGTCAACTTTAATCAGTTTCTTGAAAGTAATCAAATGCCCACAACTTCGCAGAATATAATGAATTTGCTTTTCAAAGAATCAGAATCAAGTAACAACAAACCCTTGATAAACAAGTTAACAATCAAGTATCAATAATGGGGATTCACTTAAAAGAAGCAATCTTAACAAGTCTTATAATTTAACCCTGAACCATCCTCTACATGTATTAAGAAAATTCAACACAAGCAGTCCATGAAAGACTACTGAAAGAGTAACAACCCACAAATACAACTAAGAACCCACTTACAGAAATGAAAGCATCAGCTCTACCCTAACAGAATAGTGGCCTCCATTAACAAGATCTCAATAATAAGCCACAAGTGCAGGTTAAACAACAGAATTCACAAGCGTTCACGAAGAAAGACACAGACTTGCAATCCGGAAACACAAAATTCAAACACCCCAGAAACAAATATCAACACCAAACTCCAATTCCGACAAAAAAAGTAGCCAAAACTTAACCGAGATTACCCATTAGATCCCTTAAATTCACCAGACTAAGAACACCAAACTCAAATCAAACAGATCCATGATTCCATCCCAAAACTTACACTCGCAAAATCATACAGACACTCGACAACCGAGAGCAAAATCCTCCCTTGAAGCCACGATCTACTCCTCAAAGATGATGTGGCTGGCTTCCAGTTAGAGACAGACAGAGAGGTGAGTGATGCAATTAAAAGTTTTCATTTTTTATGGGCTCGTTTCCTCGAAATGAAGAAGGAAGAAAATCAGTCTAAAGTATCCAACTTATTACCAAAAATATCCTTCCCTTTTTTATTTTTTCACTCAACCAAAGCGTATTTGACCATGTCAGTGCATGCCCCAAGCAACACAAACTTTGTAACAGAGCAGTCAAATGGTAAATATCCTCTCTTTGTTTGTTTTTCGAACAAAACAAAGAGTCCTGAGTGTGACAGTTTATGTTTGAGCAACACAAACCTTAAATCAGTCAAAGGGTAGAAGTAGAACTCAAGTTGGCTTTCCAATTTGAGAGAATTACTATAACTGAGACTGTGGTCGTTTAACAAACACATCTGTTAAGGTAGATCAGTTGTGTTAATATAGTAAGAAATGTTTGGTTCTTCTTTGATCCCTTGGAACTCATTTACCTTCGCATCTGCCTTGCAATGGAAGCAGGCTGTGTCTGTATCAAAATGTGCTGTCATCCTTTTTACATCAATAGATTTCGAAATTGCTATTTCTTAAATATATATTTAATAAGTCTTTGAGTGGTATATTAATTTATAAATTATGTATTTTAACATTAAATCATTCAAAGAATATGTGATACCATTGTCTTTTTGTTATCCATGTCTCACAATCTTTGTATCTCGAACAAAATATTGTTATTCAATTTCATTAAATTGAATTAAAATTTTAAAAAATATAATTAGTAATTATTATTTATTAAACACATATTAAAAAAAATTATTGAATGCACACAATAATTCAGAAATTACATTTTTAATTAGCTATTTGAAGAATAAAATGGATATATGACAATACTTGTGTCTCAAATAAAATTTCGTTATCATGTCACTTTGAGTCGAGTCAAACGGTAAAATACAAGCACAACTTCAATACTCAAATTTTAGGCTACGTTTAGATATGTGGTGCAGTAAGAATAAGTATTTATTCATCGTAATTTTTAAACGTAGTTATATATTTAGATCTGTTGGCTAATAACTGAAAGTTGGAGAAAAATGTGGTGTCACTGCAGAAATCGATAAGTAGAAAGAGTGTTGCGGTAGGAAAGTGCTTCTGCGGTAGAAATTTTACTTTCTATTAATAATCTTTTGATAATTATTATTTTACATTATACCCTCAATTAATATTTTTTTATAATTTAAATTTATATGACTAAAAATATATTTATATGAAATATTTTATTTACTAAATTTATTTTTTTATATTTTTCTTATTTTAATTTAATATTTTATTATTTTCTTTTCAGCAACCGCAACTAAACTTGTCAAAAACTTTTTCACATTTCAGCAGTTCTCAAAACAGCAATATCAAACACATAAGTACTTATTAAGAATAAGTACTTATCATTTCAGCAGATTATCAACTGCTACTGCTCCCTTAAACCAAGCCTTAGGTGTTTTGAGTTTGAGCTCAAACTAAATTTTGATTAAAATTAATTTAACCTATTTTTTTAATTAAAGTTTCATATTAGAACATTGATAAATTTATTATTAAAATTAAATAGTAAAAAATTTTAATTTTTCATGTGATTATTTGAAAACAGTCTCTCTATTAGCTAGGGATAAAGTTTGTCGTAAAAAATTTAAAACATTAATAAATCTAATAAATTAATTAGTTGTGGTAAATAAAATTTATAGAAAGATATTATGAGAATATATTTCATTACAAAAATTATATAACTTGTTGTCATAACAAGTTTTATGTATGCAACATCACTAATATTATTTTAAAAAATAATAACTTTTAGTTTCTCCCATTATAATAAATTTATAGTTAGAATTAAAATTATATTATTCAGATTATAAAATTAATGATCTCTTACAGATATTTTTCCTCTGTAGCTTTCTGAATATAAATAACTTTATAATTTATGTATTATTCATATTTTAAAAAATAAAAGGTGTGAACAAAAATCTCAAATTACCAGTAGGTTATAGATGCAGTGCCGCTCTTCTTGATCTTCTTGCCTGTTTCGATGGAGTTTTTTTTTTTTTATGTTAAGAAATGGTTGCCTGTAGTATGCAGTAAAAGACAAACAGATACAGGAGGAAGAAGAAGAGAATAATAACAGAAGACAATGTTTAGTCAGCAAAGTTGGAAAGTCTTAACAGTCTGAGAACCTGACCAAAATTCACCGGAAAACTTCCTGGCGAGGAATTTGCCTAACATCCTGAATAACCTCCAGCCGGTTGATCTTTGCATATTACCGTATATAATCATGACACATTTATCATCAGGGTAAAGTTCAGAATCTTTTAACAAAATACCAAAGATAATCATACACCTCTGCTGATTCCATCCTGGTTACAATGCCTGTTTCTTTAGGTCACATAAGGTAATATTAAGGAATTCGAAGAAAATTATAGAGGATCTGATTCTGAGAAACATGATTTGATTGATCTCAACAAGAAATGCAAGGGT
The DNA here is from genome assembly GCA_027576715.1 of Erythroxylum flavicans. Classification (NCBI taxonomy): domain Eukaryota; kingdom Viridiplantae; phylum Streptophyta; class Magnoliopsida; order Malpighiales; family Erythroxylaceae; genus Erythroxylum; species Erythroxylum flavicans. The sequence continues at coordinate 36,988,866 of JANZXP010000006.1, forward strand.
AATATGAGAAGGCACTTCACTTCTGTATCTGAACTTTGTTCTGATCCTCTAAGCTTGATTCAGATCAATTCAAGGATAGTCTAGTTGATGCGGTAATTGCAGGTCAGAGCTTTCACAGTATTCTGTTTTTTGACATTGGTTGACAAAATCTTCCTACTAGATGTTTTGTTGGTTAGGAGTATTACATCTAGAAATGTAAAACAGTTCAAAAGTTGGAGACGAACTCAATTCTTGTTCAAAAGAAACAGCAACTGCAAAATTACAACTCATTCAATCTAATCTTTTAGTGTTTCATTTCTGAATTTCCTATAAGAACATACTGCTAGAAGAATGTTAGAGAAGAAAACAGACTTCTAGTTCCATAAAGTTTGAAGCTTTACTTATCTCAACCAGTATCAGTCCCAAATTCATGTCACTTGTCACTCTCTTCCAAGCAAAACTCTCCATATACCAATATCAGGCTAGAAGGGCATTTCCTAGACGGTAAGTTCTGCTTTCTCAAGCTAATGAAACTGCAAATACTTTATATTTCTGCACTAAAATTTTTATATTTCTGCACTAAAATTTCTGAGAATTTTCAACAGAAATAAGCATATACTAGTTAAGAATTTCCAGTGTAGCAACAAAGATAAACATTTCCTGATGAAAGAAAACAGCTATTTGTCTCAAAATGAACACCTGAAACATACCCGCAAACACAAAGCACACAACTTTTCGGTTTCTAACTAACGGGGAGCATTGAAAAGAGCTCTACCAACAATCCCAGTCGCCTCAATATAGCGATCGACACACCTAGAGATACAGCTACTCTCGCTTCCACTCAAGCTGGACCCAGGCTTTGTGATGCACTTGTCGAAACATTTGTCTCTTACAGTCTCCAGAAACTCCTGAGCATAAGCTTGAGCCAATTGGGTCTTCAACTGGTCCTTGAACTCCTCCGTCGAGAATTGGGACGACCCAGATCCAACTGACGGCGAAGAAAACGAATCCATCGTTGATTCTGATCTCTCTCTCTGTATCGTTGCTTGGTTTGGAGGTTTGGTGATAAACCCTAAGAAAGGGTATATAAGATTTTTTCTTCTTTTGTTTGGGCCTACTAAAATGCTTGAGCCTCATTGGTTGACCCAATAATTAAATATTTTTATCATAATTCGAATAAAAAAAGCTTTGTACACATTAAAATTTTGACAAAAAATCAAAATATAAGAAACAATTTCCTGGAGAATTATATATATACACATTTATTTATTTATAATATTAAATTATGATAAAGGTTTGATCCTATAGTGAAAATTTTTAATTATTTTTCACACATTATATGTACCAAATAAAATGATAATTACTAGAACAATTTCAAATTGAATTAATTTATATAGAAATTTGCTTTAAAACATTAAAAAAAAATTACAACTTTATGAGATTTTTTGGAGTATAGGTCACATTTGTAGTTAACAAGTAAAGGCCAAAGTCTTGGAATAATTCATAAATTTGGATTAAGACAATAACAAGAGCAAACACTTAGTAGAAATCTCATTACGGGGTTTAGGGAGATCCAGTAATACGCAGCTTTAGCCCTAACTAGTAAAGAGGTTGTTTCCAAAATAAATTTGGATTAAGAGATGGTGAAAATTGAAACATTAAACAAAATATTTGAAATCATATACATTCTTTTAATACTTGCATTCTATATTTCTAATTAAATTATATAATAAAATGTGGGGTCTGTTGGGAGACCAGGTCAGGATCTGATCTTGGCCGCAGGCTCGCAGCAGAAAAATTATGAAACTTTTCGTAAATTTTGATTTCCCGAAAATCAAGATCTCTTTAATTCTATAAAATGATTAACACAAATCATGATAAAGTGGAAAGTTAATTTATACCTTATTCCGAAGCTTGATTTTAATCTTTTCATGTCCCTCGAACGGTTTTCACTAATAAAGAAGAATCAGATTTTTTGGTAGAGAAAGAAGGTGTATCCTCTAATAAAACCGATTCATCTCAATCACTGTAACCGCACAAATATCTGACCTTTAACAGTATCCGTAGAATGGATTAAGAGAACTCTGTAACTCTTACATAGAAGACTAAGCAAGAAGTGTTAGCTCTACAAAGCTTAAGCCTATTTATACTAGGTTTTTGACATTTTAGTAATTTAATTGAAATTAAATTCTAATTTTAATTAAACTTTAATTAGAATTATAAATAATTCTAATTAAATACCAATTATGCTCAAATAAGATTCAGTATCTCATATTGATCCTTATTTATTAAATATTTTATATTTAATCATAAAGTTTCTCAAACTTTACAATCAAGTTCAACTTGATTAAATTAACTTTTCTCTCTTCAACTCATTCTATACGCGAGACTCATTAGATTCCCAAATATGTTGGCAATGATTACAAATTATAATTCTAATTCATAATTAGAATTAGGTAAATTAAAATTCCTTTTAACTTATCTTTAATTCTCTAATTAATCAACTTATAATTACAGATCAAGATTGATGTCTAGCAATGTGTCATGACCACCTAAATATTTAAAAATGTCAAAGTAGTTTTGACTAACCTTTCCGTGCATGATTTTTCCGTATAATTCAATCCTTTCATCATACGATGTTCTGATTAGACCTAGAGCATGAGATTAATATCTACTTTATTTTGAGTCCAATCATATTAGTTCTCAACCATTAGTTATCGATTCAATTAATGACATTTGTAATCTATTTATAAAGTGTCATTTTACCTTAACCAAAGATTTCCCAAATCAATACTAATCGAGAATAACAAAATATTTTTCCTAATTACTTTAGGGTGATGAATCCTATTTTGATCATTCAGCTACCTCCATATAGTTCATGCTATATCCAATAACTACTGATTAAATGGACCATGATTAAAAAAATCATAAGTAGCATCAAAATATAGCAATTCTTATAAAAGATAACTTTGATGACCTCAAGTCAAAAGATCACTTATACAATCATCACAATGAGAATTCAATAAATATACAAGTAATGTTTCAAATGAATTTCTCATGTCTGATTTGTTTAGTGAACTTGTTCTCTAACAAGCACCCACAGGTTTGTTTAAGTATCTTTATACTTTAGCCTATAAGATCGACTACTTCCTTCATAAGAAAAAACATAACGTGTGCTAATCTTTTTGTATTCTATTAATATCTAATCTTAATAGAACAATAATCAGGAACAATTTAAGGATAATACATAAATGCAGTTTGAATCTCATAATTATAATCTCATTATAATTTCATTTGCAATGTACAAGTATCTCATAGACTTTATCATATACATCTAAATATATATAAGATAAAGAATATCTTTAAATAATTGTTACTAAACTACGACTAAAGTGATTGGTTATAAGGCATAAATCAACAGGGTTTACATGATCATTTTCCATCTTTACAATAACAACACCACTCAGTAGAAATTCTGCTGAGACGCAGGATCTGGGAAAATCATTTTCCATCTCTAATTGTCTAAAATGTTCATAAATGTATATACCCCCTTAAGAACAATAATTTGTGTAAAAAAAATACATTGAATTATTATAATTAGTTTAGCCAAAATAAATTAATAAAAAATTTTCTTAGTTAGCTAATATGATGATTGTAATTAATTGTTAATGAATGTAAGTGTATTCTATATGGTTTTGATATTCCAAGTTTATTCCCATTACGATTAATTTCGTTATTATGAAATTGAGTAAATACATTAATGATTAAGAAATTCGTATGATTAATATCTTTGGTAAATAATTTTTGAGTTTGTTCGAAATTTTTCGGGTAGAAGAAGCTGTAGCTAATACCCTTTAATTTTTTAAAAATATATTATTATGTACAAATAATAATTCACAAATTGCTTGTAAAAGTCTTAATTACTTTAACTTAATTTCTTAATTTGAGGATTAAAGATCTCTTTTCTTTCTTTTTTTAATTATTAAATAATATATTTCAGATAGATAAATTATTTGAAAATTTAACATCAAATATCACGTGACAAAGTTACGATTGAAAATTTGCTAGTGTAAATTTGATACTTAAGTAATCTCATCAGGGCCTTGACCTATGATTGAGTAAATACATTAATAATAGAGCAATTTATTTCATTAATATTTTGGGTGAATAAATTTTGGATTTGCCCTTTTTCGGTCAAAAATTTGTAGTTAATAAACTTTTAAATATTTAATAAATACATTCTTATTTATAAATAATAATTCGTAAATTACATACAAAAATCTTAATCTTGTAAGCTTAATTTCTTAATTCTAAGGATTAGCAATGTTTTTTTTAATTTGAACTCCTAAACAATATGTTCTCTAGCGACAAACTCGATCTAATTAAAATTTATAGACTTATCCCAACCTATTATTCTCCAAATTATGAAGACAATGTAAAAATATGATTTTTATGATATAAATCAAAATTGACATTTATAATTTTAGAATATTGAATAAACAATTATTGCAAATTATAAGCGTGTAATATTACATACCTGATGCGGAAAGTACTATAATTGAAAAAAATCAAGATGCTTTATCGCGTTCTTGGTTAAAATTGATTTCTCTCTTGACTTTTTTGTAGTTACGGAAATTTTATAAAAAACAATCCATTATCTTAATTAACAGAGAGAGGATCAATTTATATATATATATACATTATAATATAATATGACCATGAATTAGGTCACATTCTATCAGACAAGTGATCACATCTTGCACAACAATGCATGCGTTTGATCGACAATGACTTCACACATTCTTTATGTTTCGGTCCTGGAAAGACTTTTGGAATCATTTCATTTACTAAGGCCACTAGGGATTATAGTATAGTATAGTGTTTGACATCATCTGCTCTTGTAATCCAAAACCAAATCCACTCTTATTAACACCTAATTAACACCGACATGTTCATTAAACCCAATCTAATGCTATAATATACTGTGTATTAACTCTTCATTCTCAATGTTAATTGATATACATAAAATATTCGCTAACTCAGTCACGTCCTAATTCCAAGACTCAGTCGCCTCTTTAAGTCCAAGACTTAGTCGCCGCGAGTCTAATCTCATTCAAGTTCAGATAAATTTTGATTATATTTTTATTTTATTTTAAAACAATATTTTTTTATTCAAAAACTCGTATTTAATTGAGAGTAGTAAACATTTTTTTAAAATTTTTTTTGGGAGACAAAAGCTTATATCCTTAATGACTTCGTTAGTTATTATAATTTTTTTTGGGAGACCCCAACTGCTCCTTTGCTTTATATACCAAAGCTTGATCGGTTTGTATCATTTCATACATTACAAGCTCCCTCTATCTCTTTCAGGTTATAACTGATCCTGATTAACTAGAGAGGTGACTTCTCTGCAGAGAAAATGGGTTGTAGATCTTCAGACAAGCCAAAGCCAAATAACAGAAAAGGCTTATGGTCTCCTGAAGAAGACCAGAGACTCAAAACCTACGTTCTCAAGCATGGACATGGCTGCTGGAGCTCTGTCCCTGTTAATGCCGGTGAGCTTACACTGCCACCACTTTTTATTAGTCGAGTTGTTGGTTTATCTGAATATAACTGAAAAAATGTAGAGGGTTAATTAATTCTCAATTTTCCGCAAACGTCTTTTGGCACGATCGAAAAATAAAATCA